>JAZEWU010000009.1:6784292-6801300 GCA_036362915.1 Geotria australis
GATTAGATTTCAGTGCCATTACTGAAATTATTAAATATACTATAACTTAAATGGTGTAACATCTTGGATGGTGGTCATTGAACAAATGGGTAAAAATAACGAAAGTAGCTTTTTAAATCCAGTGCTTAAAACAATTACAGCGTTGGTCATCTGTTACATGACACGTTTAAAAGCAGTGATCTTTGCATCTATCTATCGATCATAAGGCAAAATGACTGGGTTTTTTTTTACAGTTAACTGTGGATCATTTTACCCTCAGACTGGTGGTTTTTCATTACGGGCTGCACATTTTACAAAATCGTGCAGCAAGATTTGACAAGGAGAATGAAATGATTACCAGCTGTTTACAGGTGTTACACACAACGGCAGAGGCTTTATTGATTGCTTCGTTGCTGCCTGCCTGCCTGCCTCCTGCTACAGTCTCCAGATAAACAGCTCTGAAGCAGGTATTAGACTCTCATTCTGCAAAGCCTGCAAGATTAAAAGGTCATCAGTTCCCACGACACCATATGATAGTGGATTAGCTGACGAGGGAGATGGAAAAGTGCTCCAGTGTACTTAAAAATGAGTACCTATTTGGTTATGAAAACAGGAGTGACTTTCAACGGAATATATTTTTTTAGTCGCTAAGATAAATTTCGCCAAGTGTCTAACATTTCAGATAAATGGTTTTTCCTATCAACGGAATTCAATGTTGCCGTAGCTTTCGTGCCGCGGTTGTGTTAGCACAGTTAACAAGACGAACGGCATACGTGTCGCAGCCGCGTATGTTATCCTTGTGATAAAAATAAAATGTCAACACTACCGAGTTACCGTCTCAGTCAAAACTCAATTACAGTGTTAGCCTGCATGCCATAATGCAGCAACGTTGCCATCATCAACCACGATCTGTCTGCTGCTGGATGCATGCAGTCGCCGTCTCACTGTCTTGCAATTCAGCATTCCACGTGGCATATGCTCACGGATAGCCACTTCTCTGTTTCCAGCCACAGTGGACACATTTTCTTGGACTTGTTCCCTCCTGTGGGTGCTGCTTGGTTTCCACCAATGCCCATCATTTCCTAACGGTCAATATGATGTCTCTAACTTTGTATGCTCTCCGAGATCCATGTGCATACCTCCGTTTGTCTAGCGGTGTCATTCCAACTTGCATATTTCCGTGGTTCTCAAATGTTCCTAGTCCATTTCGACAATTTTCAATCACAAGCAGCCCACTCTGTTCTCGTCTGCCTTTTTACATCGCAGCTTTCACCCCGGCATACTGTCAATAACTTCGTCGGTACATGAAGTGTACTCTCGTGTGTTTTCACAACTACAATTCTGCAGGTATCGAGACGATGCTAATAAGAAGCACCACGACTTTTGAGGTTTACTATTATTATTTTTTGGGTCACAGAAGACGCTGTCCAAGACGTTTCTGCACCACATAAAGCAAGGGCTTCCCCCACAATAAATTACCATTCGGGGTGACACCAATCCACTTCACTTTTGACATTACGGCTTGTCATCAACTGCGGGAATACGACACCGATGATGGCAAACTCCTGAACGTGTACGGGACAGCTTTCCTACTGCACAACACGCGTCTCTTTCCATCCGTCCTTTGGCGTCGCTACGCGTCCTTCAGCGCGCCGCCCGCCAGAGATAAGTCGGCTGCAGATTTCCGGAGTGACGCTCGTCTAAGCAGTGTCATGTGCCATGGTCAGCAAGACAGTGAGTGCTTCAGTGAGGAGATTACACAAACAAACGCTTACCTTTCAACTCGGCCTACCGATAATTTGTTTTGCTTACCTTACAGACGTGTGTGGAGGGATTCCCTTATTGCATAATGGTCAGTGCACCAGAGGTCACCGGGTCAATCTCCTGGAATGGCAGTTGACAAAATGGGCAGGTTTATTAAATCCCAGCACCGCTGTCCATCCAGCAGCAGCAGTGTAAGTGGAAGACCACAGTTAATCGAGCGGCAGAGCGTGTGTGGTGGGGTAAAGTGTGGGTATTCCAACCTCTTCCAGGGCATCTGGCCAGCGTGGCAGAGTAGGTCATATGCCGTCTAAAGGGGCTCTCTAGTCTCCTCCAGTGGAAGTCCTTCCACCAGCAGGGCCATGAGCATTTAAATACAGGGCTGCACCTTATCTTTTAATCTTTACATTGACGGGGGAAACGGTGGTGCAGTAGCCAGCATGCTGAACAATTAATGTGCCGATCTGATTTATATATCTAGCAATGGATAGCTGTGGTGAGTGCTGCCTGAACCAGCCTTGGTTCACCTTTTCACCAACCGACACTGACCAACGTAGTAAAGTACGGTCAAGCAACACCCATGATCGATATAACATGTGGGAGGCCTTCATCCATCAGTTGATTTTCAAAGGCTTGAAATCTAACAAATAAAGAAATAATGCCCAAAATTCAACCATGCATTCAATAAACACATTTGCCAAGCGAGTAATGCACGCTGCATTTATACTCAATACAGTCACAGGACTGGTATATTGTCCTGGTTAAACCCACATTCGGGCACACATTATTCGGCTTTTAACAAGGAATCTGCTTCTCTTAGCAGCGCAGAACAGAGAACAACAATTTCACCGAGCTAGGAGCTGTCTCACTGCACAATAAATGAGACAAAAAATCAAACGAATGTGCCATTTGCGCTGGCTCTCTGGCAGGCTCGGCACATTCACAAGTAAACACAGTCTGCACCTGCTGGATGTTGAATCAGATGTAATATTTTAGACGTATCATTAATCATTACCGGCTCATTCAAATGCAAAGCTGCAGCGCTATATATATGCACGCAGCAATCCTGTTCACGGGAAATAATGAGTCAGTTTTATTTTGTCATACAAATTTCAATACACTGCAGCATTACAGTCTGATTTTAAGTGAATTGAAAGCTGTGTTTTTTTTATGAGCTCGGCTCTTAATTTTTCAGGAAGAAAACAATTACGCAGCCAGCTATCCACACACGATCCCTAAAGGCCACGCAGACTGGATTTATGTACTGCACACAAAAAACCTTCAGTGTAGTCCTGGAAATTTCCATAAATTACACAAAACCATTTTGAACATTGGCCAATACTAACTTCTGCAATTATTAAATCTTAGCAAATTGAATTTAGCCTGTTTTCCGTGGAAGCGAGCATACACACTCCTGCATACACAAGTCGGATTTCTTCCACATGTGAAGGAATCACACGATAGCATCGGTACTGTTCACAAAGATGGTCGAGACGAACCATGGTATGGCAGCCAAGAGAGGAAACACGCCCGAAAGGACATCCACCAATTTGATGGTGTGATTAAATCAGCTCGTGTGCAGGAGAGATGTTTCCAACGTGGGAGGCGAAACGCCGCGAGGGAGAGAGGGAGATCGCTCGACAAGGCTATCCCGAAAGAACAGCTCTGTAGAGCAACCATTGTGAAAAGTCTATCATGAAACATATCCGAATTGTGTGGAAGGTGTACAGAACACATTACAGGCGCGTTAGAGGGATCCGTCACAACAGAGGGCCAACGGGAACCTGGTTTTCTCATGTCCACACACCACAGACACACTCCTGAGCAAGGCAGCATCTGGATGGATATGGCAAGGGTCCCCAGCCACATGGTGTCAGGAAACAGATGTGACGGGTCAGCTGTGCAGTAGTGGCCCCAATAATACGAGGAAGCAGCAACCCATCTGCTTACCCAAAGTGCGAAGAGGACAAACTCCCACCGAGCTGTGCCAGAAAACCTAACGATTGATTAGAAGTAGAGAAAAATATGAGCGCCATGTGTCGAGGAAATTGTTTGCTTCATAATCTGCACGTAATGTATTATGTATGTGTGTCCGCACTGGGGGTACCAGGTTCGAATCCTTCATAAGCACACATTTTATCTGCACAACACCAAGGCTTTCATGCCTTATTTCAGATTTACTACCCACTTATTGATTACTGTTCTGAAACTTGACAGAGCCAGCAGCAATATTTCCAAAAGGACATCTGGAAGAAATCCAGATCAAAGCAGCCATGTCAGCAGAAAAAAATCATCAACAGAATAGGTCAGCAGAGCGTGTTACACGCTTGGAACAAGATCGTCCGTAAGGCGGGTACTCTGCTAGTTAAACGAATGCTAATGCCATTTATATACTCAAGAAAATCCAGTTCTTCTTTAGCAGGGTTCTCCAGCATTGGGTTATTTGGTGAATACAATTCATTAATAATTTGGCTTTGTGTGTTCAAATGTATTTTATTTGTTATACAGATTGTCCCATTTAGGCAGTAGCATTGCAGAGAACGAACATAGGGAGCTTAAGGAATATTGCACAACTAGCAAACGAGGTGTTTAACGGTCATAAACGAAACACATGCAAATATGTATAGGTGCAAGTACGCTCGATATTTTATTCTAGCAGTGCCATGTACACACGCAAATCGAAGAAGACAGTGCAAACACGTTGGAGCAAGAGGTGCCAGAAAAGTTAGGTGCAAGTGCAAGTAATCTCTGTGTGTTGGTGTCACAAACACATAGAGAGGGGGCGTGACGGAAGGGGACCAACATGCAGATGAGTGGCAAGGGCATCCCAGAAATATGGAGCAAGAACGCAGAAATACTTTTTCTCAAACAAAGTTTTAGCATGTGTATTTTGAATAGGAATAAGGCAACACTCCTGAGGCTATGGCAGAGTTACATAAACTCTGTGGTCCTTTAGGGAATTAGTGGATTTGTTAAAGAAGATCTTGAGGATGAAGACAGCCCAGTGGTTGTCTTCGTGTGAGAGAAAACTAGAGATCCCAGAGAAAACCCATGCATATGAGGAGGTAGCACTCGCCACTGCCATCTTCTAGCCACATGGAAATTCTGGTTGGGTAGAAGATGTATTCTTGTAAACGTTGCAATGTGTGAGCCAGAATGGTATGTCAACGCAATGTGACTTATATTGCTGCTGGATGCACATCAAACAAATGTGTTCATCACCCAAGCAATTTTAATATTTGGTGTTTAATTAGTTTGCATTCTATGCTAATGTGGCCAGTTGCTGCTTGTCTGTTAGCTCAATTTCATGACCACATATTCACACACTGAACTCAAATTATAGGCATGCGATTTAAACAGCACCCCTTGAATAGATTTTGATTTAAGCAACTGTATAACCTTCAAATGTTAAGGAGGTAAACATTGGCTTGATGAAAGCATTAAACTTTCATGACGACATTGCAAATAGCTTTAACCAGGCTGGATTGTGTGAGGAGCTCACAAATATTAGAGAGATCTGGACAAAAACCCATTTGTGAGCTCCTCCGGCAGGCGAGGCTGAGGTGGCTGGGCCATGTAGCCCGCATGCCCAGCCATCGCATGCCGAAGCAACTACTGTTGCCGAGCGGCCAAAGCACAGCAAGTTAGCAAAGTAGGAAGCTCAGGTGGTGCATCTGCCAGTCATCTCGGTCAGGCAGCCCATGACACCTGGGTCTGTCCTGTGCCCTCCTGTCGGCGAGCCTTCGACACTTTACGTGGCCTCAAGGTGCATATGACCTGGCACAGGCGCCGTGGTGACGTCACCGCCACTTAGTGGCGAATGGCGATTGTTGTTGGTGGTGAGTCTGTGGGTTTCTATGTGGTGAGCCTATCTATGGGTCTCTGTGTGATGAGTCTGTGTAAGTCTGGGTCTCATTAAAAATGTCAAGGGCCCAGAATATCCATCTACATTTTATGTAATCAAGGGCAATTTATGGAAGTCATATACCTTAAAATGAGTAGTGACTGATTACTTAGACTCATTATTATTTAAATGAATTTTATGAATACTGTGGTAGAGTATTCACTTTGGAAACATGCACCATTAATATTTGAAGAATAAATGTAATATGGTCAAAACATCTCGGCATAAGTAATCCTTCACTTTTTACGCTTAATAAAATTGTCTCCTCTGCAGAATGCAGCTGGGCTGTGCAAGATAAAATTAATTGCTCATATGCTCCACAAACCTCCTTAAACAAGGGCTTATGCACTGTGTATTTGAATATATTTGGATTAACACTATTAAAATGACAACAAGAAAACTAAAATATAACGCAGTGATGGTGATCTCTAGAGCAATTACTGCCGCATTGTATCAGTGCGGTATTCTTTTTTTAACACCCGACCACATGCGTTGTACGCACAGCACACATAAAGACTCCACCACAGGTGTACGTTGCCAGTTTGAATACAAGGACAAAGGCGTGAGTGTGCTTGGCTTTGTGTGTCCTCCACAGCAGCGGAATAACAAGCAGGGGCTCTCTGCATGCCGATTGCACTTCATGTGACAGGCTGGCTCAGGATTTGCAGCTCATTACCTCACATCAGGGCTGTGTACATTTATAATAAAGCCCCAGCACTTTGTGGGTCCATGCATTCACATGCGATTGTGTGCGTGTGTGTGTTTTGTGCAAGCACCGAACCCCCATTGTGCGTGTACCACACCAGTTATTGGGCAGTGGGAAGAAAGTGCTCATGCCACAATGGTATTGCTTGTTGTCATTTCAGAAAAGCAGTGCGGAATCAATAAAAACACTTATAATCACTGCAAAGGGCATTGCTTTTATGGTGTTTGAAATATGTCTTACCATATCAGATCGTGCTGTAGAAACGTGTGCTCATATTTGATATACTGTACTCTGGACGTAACACAGTCTTTTTACATCACAATTAGGACCGTCTTGAAAATGAAATACTAAACACTCAGGCGTTCCAGGGTAAAACTAGCATGTGAAAATGTCTGACCGTATTAGATAATGCAATGTGTAAAAAGTGCAATTTGTTTTCACCTCAATATAAATATTAACACTAATTGTATAGCAGCTGTATACAGCATATGGTTATAAATTACAATTGAAAATTAACTACAGCGAATACTAAACAATGAGTCAGGCCTTCCTGGATAAAAAATATACCAACACTCATGTGTACTATGCATACAGAGAAAAGCCAAGGATTAAAAATAGAAATAATATACCAACATCATATGTGCACTATATAGACAGAGAAAATACGGGGATTAAACAGCGAACAAAAATACATGAACCAATTACGGTTCTGTATTACCCACTTTGTTGCACTCACAGCAGTGGACAAGAGCAGATCTGTTCAAGAGCTGTTTGGCGCATGACGGGGGTAATGTGTCCAGCGTTTTGCCCCACATGAGTGGAGCCCCAGAGAAAAACAGCGTGGCCCTTGGAAAGCCAGAATTTTCACATTGTGGAACTTCTCCGGGACAACCTCAGAGTAGAGTTGCTGCTTCTTCGGATTGAGAGGAGCCAGTTGAGGTGGTTCGGGCATCTGGTAAGGCTCCCCCGGGAAGTCTACCAGGCACGGCCCACTGGGCGGAGACCTAGAAGCCGACCCAGGACACGCTGGAGGGATTATTTAAATATATATATATATATATCCTTCGGCTGGCCTGGGAACGCCTGGGAATCCCCCAGGAAGGCCTAGAATCTGTTGCTGAGGAAAGGGATGTCTGGTCCACGCTCCTTGGACTGCTGGCACTGCGACCTTCACCAGGACAAGCGGTGTAGAAAATGGATGGATGGATGGAACTTCCCCCTTAAGGTGATGGCCAATGCCTTTTGCTCTAAGATATTTGCGAGCTTTGACTCACACATGTGTTATATTATACACAATTTTCACCGTAACCAGCATTCAATTCAATGCTACTGCTGCGTTGTTATGTGCTACAGATTTTATTGTGAAGTGGACTGGGCTGTAATATCTGGTATTGAATAGGTGATGTTTGTAAAATGGTTATTTTCTTTACGCCCGCAACAATAACCAAATATACCATACACGTGAAACTATCGACCTTACCTTCTCTACTCTGCAGCTGAGCTTTAAAATGTTGAGGATCTTAAAATTAGCCCACTTACAAAATATAAACATTGCTGGACAATTGTTCCCCATAGGAATCTCCATGGCCTATAAACTGTGAACAGTTGGAAAACAATTGATAATGCCAATTATGTCATTATCTAGGCAACGGGTCACTCCCACATTGAGAGTAATGAACAGAAATCATTTTAGTGCATGAAGGATATTACCATCGGGGCCTAATAAAACAATAAAGAACTTGGCCATTATATTCCGGGCACATTGTGAGCATCAGGTTGGATAATGCAAAACAAAGAAACACGATAATTAAAACCACTAAGTTGTTCATGTCTTTCTTCTTGTTTGCGATTCTTCGAAGCACGATGGTCTGCAAAACAAATCCACAACTGAAAGTTGTCACCACCTTGCTGTGACAGTGTTTGTTTTTAACGAATTTGCTGCAAACAGAACATTCAATGGTAAAATCTCGGGTAATTTATTTCAATGTGGTCCCATTATTTATCCAGGTCTAAGCCACAATTCAACTATGTTGTGATAACTACGCTTTGTCTCAACTTCAGCATTTCATCTTTATGCTGTAGTGTGTTATGAAAGGCAATACCATTTAGTAACTTCATCATTATTATCACAAAAATACAGTATTTATCAAATGTGCCAAGGTACTTCACGTGTTACATAGATAGATAGATGTTTCTTATTACAGCAGAAAATACCCAGTGAGCTTGCAAGCTCTTGAAGCGGGATTTCTGCAATACAACAAACGTATAAACAAGCCAAGGCTACTAATAAAATATTAGCATTTTCTAAACATTATTGTTATCTCCGTTGTTGTGATGCCGTTCTCTCCACAGCTCGGATTATAAAAAAAAAACCCAAAAAATGTGTTGCTGATTTTCCGTGTTCTGTCGTTGTTGACATGTCGTTCTCTCTGCAGCTTTGTGCAGCGCTTTGTGACCCTCGGGTGAAAGGCGCTATATAAATGCTATTATTATTATCTACCAAACACTTCGAGGCCGAGCTGAAAGAGAACGATGTCCAGAGGCTGACCATCGTGCTTCGAAGAATCGCAAAGAAGATCATAACGACATTGAAAAATCATACTATAACAATATTTACTAAATGTATCGACGTTCTTCATGCGTTATATGAAAATTGAAGAATTTGCATATGAAAATGAATGATGATTTTCCAAATAATATATTTGCACATATATTTCAACAGCGCACCAACCAGTGAAAATAAAAGTCACATCTAATCTTGATTGCATCCACCTTAAACATTGGAAGTCTTAGTATTATTTCATAAGTTATGAGGCTGGAAAATATAAATGTTGATTTCTTGAAGAAAAGCCAAACAACATTTCAAAACCATTCACTTAATGCATCTTTTATGGCCTCAGAACCCCAGTGTATAAAGTATTCTGAAGTGCAATGTTAAATTTTAGATTTCCTTTGCATATGGGAAACATGTATTGAGTACCTATCTTGAAGCTCTCTGCACAGCTTGCCTCATTAAAATTCATAAGCAATTTTCCCCCGGAGATCAGTTCACACAGAACAGCTATAGAAAATACACTGTACTCACGCCTTGTGTGTGTCAGTAGGGAGGTCAGGCTTCAGGTTGACCTTTTAAATTGCCTCCATAAAAGAATAAATATATAAATATACATAATTAAAGCGTTGCCAGCATCCATGCCAACACCACATATTTAATATGTGTACAGTAACCTATATGTGGCAGCCAATAATTTTCACGCCCTTAATATTATAGTATAGTCAGCAAGACCATTTACTGTATTTTTGTTTTATTTCTGAGCCATACGCATCGTATATGCGTTATATACGTTACCTTTTCGCCTTTGATTTTCTATAAAACTATCGTTGATGAGTCTAAACGTTGTGTCATGTTGTTACTGGCCATATATATTTATTCATTATGTAGCAAACTTGACCTTGAACGCAAAGGAAATGTCAAAACATACCATGGGAACATCTATAATTAATTTCCAGTCTCTTGCTGTGATGCCTTATTTCCAAAAGCTTTTACAAAAACCATTTTTCCTGTTGAAAGCTGTCACTGGCAAAATGGAAAATTAAATTGAGATGGTACATTAATGCATTATACAGCTTAAATAATGGCCATTATTGTTTTGTGCGTACATTGCTTAGAGTTGAATCATCTGCTTAGCATTTCAAACCACATTTGGCCCAATACTCTAACTAACGCTGTATGTCAGCAAGAGTTTACATTGCAGAATAGACAAAGGTTTTACATCTCCTGTCTTCTTGTATTTGCCAAACGTAAGTGCAGTTAACCTGTGCTGTGCACAGTAAGTATGCTCCGCGCTGCATTAATAATGGAAGGTTACAATAGGAACGGCGGAGTGATATCAACATTCCCCCAAAAATGTAATCATTGCAAATCAGATACAAAAAATAAGAAATGTCAATTAACACTGTGCACCAGGCTTCAAACATAATTCATCTTAATATCCTCAAGTCAGAAAACAAAAAATAAATGACGACATTTAAAGTATTGCGCACTCTAGTCAAATACTATAACTTGTTAAGAAACATTAATTGAAATATGGCAAGCAATATATGTTTTCTTATAATTAGCGCTATTAACTATAACTAGGATCTATTTTTAATAAGACGTTTTGAAATACAAGCAAAACTAGAAATAATATTGAATTTTTCACAATAGTTTTTTTCATTATTATTCCGAGCTAACGGCACGAACGTAGCCGGCTCTGTACAGCATGCGACACAAATATTGTAAGGTAACAAAAGCATTTAATGAAACGCATATGCTTCATTTTGCAGACCTCACGTACACACACCACAAATGGCAGGAAGACAGCTCTCGCCATCAAAGCGACAAGGGGAGTGGTGGCCATTGACCGCTACTGCACAAAGCGCTACTGGAAACGCCTCCAGCACCTCCTACTGGACAGCAATGAGTATCTGCTGTAAAAGTCACATTCTTTTATAATCATTCGGTTTTCGCAGGGTACTCCGGTTTCCTCCCACAGTCCAAAAACATGCTGTTGCAGAGGCTAATTGGCCTGTGGACTAAATTGCCCCCGGTGCCCTGTGATGGACTGGCGTCCTATCCTGGGTATAGCCCTGCGTTGCACCCTGTGTCTGCGAGGATAGGCTCCGGCTCAGCGCAATGCTGTACAGGAGTAAGCGGTTTCTGCCAATGAATTAATGAATTCCCACCATGCTCCACGGTGTAAATAACTGCAGTCTCCAACTCTTATTATCTCGATCTTTCCAACTCTTATTATCCCTATCCCTATGGCCTCTAGATTGATGTGCTCTGAAGAAGAGCCACATTATATCCCGTTTTATATCTTATATTTCTGCTTTTAAGGCAGTGTTAGTGATGAATGGGTTGAGTTGTTTAATTTTAGTGTTTGTGCACCACTGTCACGGCAGTCTCACAAAATACTGTGTACATCTTTACCACACGCATCCAACCTAGTTTTGGTAATTTACCAGGAAGAAATAAACAACAACCTCAACAATGGATGTCGGGCTGTTCGGTATACACTTTCAATGAAAACGTTACAAAAAATAACCGCTGGACTTCATAAAAGAACACGATCGTTGACATCACGCCTGTGTTTTTTATTGCTTTTGGCAGATGTATCCTGCATGAGTAATGAGCAAGCAATCAATTACGCTGTGTGCATCATCAACACTGCCCATCTGGTCATATTTTTACTGCATAAACATTGGTTTTAATGCACAGTCTCTATGATTATTAGATCAACGCTCCAAAAAAATGGATAAAACAAAAAACTTAAACCCAAAGTAATGCGTTTTTGCGGTTTCCCCCCCCCTCCAAAATAAACCCGATTTATTTTAGTGTTATTAAATATATCCAGTTGGGGACGATTAAACATTAAACCTTCTACAAATGGCTTTCAGTGACACACTTTTCCACACATGGGTAATAGACAGAATATGCACAAGTTAAATATGCACATATGCTCCATCTTGAGAATAAATGTGCCTTTCTCCCCCATGGGGAAACTGACTTTAATCCATTTCACTTCTGCAATATGCTTTTGACGTTTGATTATTACACTCAGTGGAGCAATTGCATGTGCTGTCCTTTGAACACACATGAGCAGAGTCTGTACAACCGTAACTCTGGCCACAGAACGGTACCACTTAAGCACAGGTGGCTAGAACAGGGCAACTTTAAATCCTTTACAGGTATGATTCGTTTGTTTACAAGAAACACGTCGAATGTGACTGCTGACAGTTATGCACATCATTCATCAAAATGCGTATTATGATTTTCAGAATAGCTTGTTAAAGATTTAGTAAGATGCTCTGTGTGAGCAGTGAAACTGGATGCCATTGCATGGGGAAGTCTGCAATAATGGAGTGTCTACGATGACATTTTGTTTGATATGTGTTTTACTACAATGATGATATCGTTGTCACTACGCCACAACATTTTAATTGTGTATTTTAATAGGGTCATAATGATAGAGTAATGAAAACGCTGCAACGATGACTACCAGCACACGTGTTATATATTTTATCCACACATTGCCTCACTTGCCAGGCTCACCAAACACAAAATGTTGCCTGTTTTTTTCCTATCGGCCTAGGAGGCTTAATAACGGCTGGGAAATCTACGATAATTAAAAATTACATACCAATTTTAAAGCAAATATGTTCTGGTCTTTATTATGCAGAGAACATATTGGAGGCCATACGAGGTACGGGGCAGTAATTGGCAAATAAAGTATTCAAGTCCCACGTGCTGCGGTGTGATACAATCTGCTTGTATCGCCAAAGCTTTTCACTGTACCTCAAGTGAATATTAATTTATCACCCACATAAAACTAAATTTATCCAAAAGCTATCTCGTATAACGTTCACAATTCAAGAATTACGGATAGGTTAAAAAGCACGATACAATATTGACATAATCCAACATGGAATAGCCCTCAGGACCAATAATTAGTGTTCTGGACATGCAGAGTCCCTTTTCAATTGCCAGCTGCATGAAGTCCTTGACACACCGTGTGGGTTGCATGGGCGATTTGACCATATTTCACCACGTTGGTCAATACAAATTAGTGATGGTTGGGCGCACAGACGTGGGAACACAGAAGTACAGAACAACAATAGATTTTCCTGCACTGCCCTCTGCTGCCCACAAAGTAAATTTGAACACGTAGAATTGTGATGATTAAAAAAAAGAGCGGATTAACAGCATGGCAAGTTTAAACAATTTGAATGAATATCTCTGATGTGTTTTAAGCTTGTATCGCGTGGTGTTAGGTACGATTGTACGATGTTTCGCTCCACGTGGTAGCTTTAAAAACTGAAACGTCGGAACTCGTGCTGAGCAGCACACGGTACAAAATGAAAAACACATCGGAGGAGCGTTTCAGCACAACTGCGAAACCCTATGCAATTAAATTGTTAATCAACACGGTAATGCCTTACAAAAAGGATTACCTTTTCAGAATTCGTGATTAACAAACATTGTTTTTTTTGCATCATTTGTGAAGTACAAAAACACAAAGTACTGCAAAGCTACATTGCCACTGATTAAGTGACTGCATCGAATTTGCTGCTGCCTTACATTTGCTCTTTGCATAATGAGGATTGAGCACTGTGAGAACTGGCAATGAGACGTTCTGCTCACCATCCAATAATTAGCAGAATGTGTTAAATGCTAATGCATCATCCACTGAGATTTAGCGGGTCCACGCCTCTAAAAATCTCAACGTCGACACATCTGCAGGAGCCACTGTTTCTTAAATATAGAGTGGTCTAAGAGGAATCAGCAGCGAGCGTAAACACCAAATCACATTAAATAGCAATGAATATGAAAATGTGCCAATATGCGTGGAATACAAATTGTGAAAATGTAGGTTACGCAAAACGGCTTATGTTAGCGAGACAGTATGGCGATTCCATTTCCAAATGTGCAGACAGGCAAGCGTGGGCCATTAGACGTGGCAATGGCTCAATTTAAATTTGGTCAAAAACAGCATGATACTCGCATTTAGGAACGTATAATATACCATTACATGTATGTTATGATGTGGAAAGTCCCGCGTTACACCTTGTATAATATTTCAATCATTATAAAGTGTGACGATCAGCGAGGTGGGTCAGGCTTATTATTACAGCAGAAAATACCCAGTGAGTTTGCAAGCGCTCTGGAAACGGGTTTTCTGCGATACAACAAAGTGCGAATTGACCAACATAAACAACATTATAACGTCAGAGCAGCAAGGTTGCTGGTCAACAGTTCTCCGGTCTCAGTTTTTCTGGTACATCGTGTTCCGCAAACATTCTACGGACGCTTACTACACACCACGTTTGTATTACCTTGTTCCCAAGTGTCAAGACCATGATCATAGCACGGGCAGGCTGTAATCTCATTTACCGGGCGTGTTTAGGTATTATCACAGATGTGTCGTGCTTGTTATTGTTTTCCAACATGACTGTGGTAATTTAAAATTTACAAAGAGTGAGCGAAGTGTGGAACCAGTTAAGAGTCGTTAAGTGAACTTTCACATGTACAATAACCTGTATTAGGGCTCGATTCAGGCAGTACTCCACTTTGCTAGAGAATGACGGCTGTTTTAGTACAAAACCAGGATGGGATAGACATAAAATTAGTCATTTATGTCGGCCAATTCGAAATCCTAACAAACCCACAGCCATCCAGCGACTTATCTCGCCGCTACTCCGGTATGGCTAAAAACGTGGGTGAGGTAAAATGGCGGATGATACTTTGAATTATATTAATGTCTATTATGATGATGGAGGGAACAATGATAATACATTCTGATGATTATAATAAATGAATGCCGTGGCTGCTGCTGATGAATATAATAAGAATTATGACTATGTTGCTGTTACCATTGTTGCAGCTGCTGATCTTGCGTCTTCTCATGACGACGATGACCAAAGATGGTGATGATGCAGAAGGGCGCAATGAGTAACGCTGCCGCCTCACCGCAAGGAGGCCCTAGGTTCCATTCCCGGCTCGGGTGCCGTCTTTCTGCGTTGAGTTTGCATGCTCGTCCTGTGTCCGCGTGGGTTTTCGCCGGGTACTCCAATTTTTCTCCCACATACTAAAGACATTTTGCCTTGGTTAATTTCCCCTGTGATAAGCATGGCGTCACATCCTGGGTGTAATCCTGCTTTGCGACCAGTCTTCTTTGCGACCGGTGTCTTGGTAGGAGAGACTCCAGCGCACGTGACCTTCTGCAGCATTAATCTGGTAATAATAATGGGTGATTGATGCAGAAAGAGGTATCATCGTTCAGGCACCCATGCAGAATTCTATAAAAATGTGAAAACAAACTCAACATGAATCAGACACATAGTCCCTTAACTCTTGAGTGAGATTGTTTTTGTTGTCCCACTTTTATTGTGTTGACATATGCCGTTTACGTTGGCTGTAACGGCAGTAAATGAATAATTTAAACTCTTCTACATAAATATAACATGCAAGGCCACCAGCATATAATTTATTTTTATCCAGCAGTGGAATAAAACTAGGTTGTGATCATACGAATTGCTTGAAAAGACAAAGTGCTCGGCTATATAACGTAACCCATTATTCTGCTTCATGCGATGTTGGGTTTTTGGCGCAATCACGCCACTTAGAACTTTTCCCATAATTTAAATTCAACAAAAATAGCATAATTTTAGCACCGGCTGTCATACACGCAATGTAGCGAGATTCTAATCTTGCCAGTTTATAAAGACGTTTTCGGTGAGAATTAGCAGCTAATGGCCACTGTTGTCAACAGTTTGAACCAAATGAACAAGGTAATTATACGTCTAGCCGGTAAATTAGCCGACGGTTTTGTTAGTAGCAACGCACTAAATTGGGTTTATCTTATGGCGACCTGGGGGGCAGATATGTTTGAAATGCGGTATATAGATAGATACCGCATTTTGACAGGGTGTATTTGCCATTTTAAATGTTCCTGTAAAGTTACACAATTTAGAATTGTTTACATTGCGGCAATGAACTTGTATGCTCCCACGTCTGTGCTTCCCTCATGCACCAATCCGCACTGGCCAGTGCAGTGAAGTATGGTTTAATAACCCCCATGGCCCACGTCATGCTTACAGGTTCAATACAGCAATTTTATTTGAAACAAAAAGGTTCGTGAAGGAGAAATTGTATTTTTTACTTAATTTTCAAAAGCTCAGTGATTGCGAGGTTTGTCACAAGAGGGCAGCAGTACAACACCTGTGAGGCAACAAACAGGCTAGCGAAAAATATATAATCCTGTAAATATACTTAAAAGATATATACGTAGAGTATTAAAAAAAACCAGGGTAAAAATACGAATGAAATTACATGTGGCTGTCTTGCATGTTTTATCTTTGTAAAATGTCGAATTAAAATGAAAAAGTAAAAAATCCATGGGTTACTGCGCAGCCCTCCCCTTGACCAACTCGCACTTACCAACGTGTTACACTATTGGTAAAGTATGGTCAAGACCCACATGGCGTGGGGAATCGTGATGCTGCAGCAGTGGATTGACAAAGATGAAAATGCATTAATTCATTGTCAGAAGCCGCTTAATCCTGTACAGGGTTGCGGTGAGCCGGAGCGTATCCTAGCAGACACAAGGCATGGCTATATCGAGGATGGGACGCCAGTCCATCACAGGGCACCGGGGGCAATTTTGTCAGCAGGCCAATTAACATATGCAGCAGCATGTCTTTGGACTGTGGTAGGAAATCGGAGTGCAAACTCCACACAGAAAGGCACCCGGACCGGGATTCGGCCACGGGACCTTCTTGCTGTGAGGCGGCAGCCGCTTACTCATGCCACCGTGCATGATTGTTGGAAACGGCAATGCCGTTAAGGCTTCTTAGCTGAGGACTTTAAACATACGTAAGAACATCACTTGTGTGGCGATAGGGGGCACTCTTCGCCTTTAATATACATAACTGTATTGCTGTGGCTGTCAAATGATTTCCCTGTTTATAGGCTGGACCAGGGGTTCTCAACATTTTGCACCTCATGGCTCACTTGGGTATGCTCTCCACGAACCACTAGGTGGCGTTCGTGGCCCACTGATGATTAATGACTGGGCTAGACAATCCTTGCTTGGAATGCCCATTGTAATAATAATAAT
>JAZEWU010000009.1:6801305-6815767 GCA_036362915.1 Geotria australis
CAACGGGGAGACAGAAAACTGAGAGTCAAGCGGTAGGACAAAAGAAAATGTAACAGGTAAACTAATAATAATTCTACAACAAGCAAGGAGGGAACAAATGTCCCCTAGCAGACACAGTTAGGAGTTACACCAATTACACACTGGGTGGTGGAAACTATGCATACAAACAAACAGTTCGATTTCTAAACAGAATTGCTAAAATTCATATCATTTTCAGAATCACATCTATAGTCCCCGGGGGCATGCTGGTGGATTATATAAAAAAAAATCCAAGAAAATGTGTTGCTGATTTTCCGTTCTCTGTCGTTGTTGACATGTCGTTCTCTCCGCAGCCCTGTGCAGCGCTTTGTGACCCTCGGGTGAAAAGCGCTCTATAGATGCTATTACTATTATAAATGGGTTTTTTTGCACGGGGTGAGACACGGGAACATGATATGAGACGGACACGGGGTGAGACACGGGAAGACGGGGAGAGACAGGGGGAAATACATGGGGAGACGAATAAAGACACGGGTTGAGACATGGGGAGAGACACGGACACGGGATGAGACACGGGTGAGACACGGGGCGAGACAAGACACGGAGACATGGGGAGAGACAATGGGAGGGACACGGGGAGTATAATTTTTATACTTTTATTTATTTGTATTGATTTTGCCCTGTGTCTGCCGGGATTGGCTCCGGCTCACAGCGACCATGTTACAGGATTAAGCGGTTTCTTCTTTCGTTGTTGACATGCCGTTCTCTTCGCGGCCCTTGTGCAGCGCTTTGTGACCCTCGGGTGAAAGGCGCTATATAAAACTCTATTATTATTATATAAAATTATATTATTATTATCTATCTTCTGGAATAAGATCAGTCTAGGCAGTATCTACCGCTTCCGGAAGATCTCTTCTGGAAGACACTAAGTTACAAACCCATTACCATCTTCTGGAAGGGGTAGAACACAGTTGAACTTTTAATAAACCAAAACCCTACAGCATTCTTTTAAACAATCTAATTCTCTACGAAATATATCGTAAGAGCTATATAATACAGTCTATACAATAAGTGATATAAACCACTAAAATACATTCGTTTGTTTAGAAACAGGATGTAACGTAATCGCCGCCGGGTTAAATTTGCGCGCCAAGTTTGCCGATTGAAAACGAGGCGCTTTGCTCTAAGTTCCTCTCACACTGAAGCTCTTTCGTTTCGCCTCAGATTTTAGACACGTTTGGTGAGGTGAAAGCAGGTATTTTAGTCCTCAAAAATGGTGCGAACCAAAGCGGACGGAGGTTATAGAAAAGGTAAAGTTTCAACTTTTATGTGCAGTACTGTAATGGGTTTTTTATGACTGGTTATTCTTCTTCTTTGCGATTCTTCAAAGCACGATGGGCAGCTTCTGGACATCGTTGTCTTTCGAAATGCAGTGACAAGAGGAAGTTTAGGGAGCGTTTAATAAGTACGTTTCGTAAATGTGTTTAAAGTCGTACAATGTGTTGTACGGTATGTGTAACTTGGTAGCGCTACGTTATTTCTGTGCTGATGCTTGAGGTGAGTGAGTTTTAATAGTCGTTTTTATACTTGCTACTGTACTTACGTGTTAAAAGTCGCTACTTTAAAATAAGGTGTAAACTTGGAAGCGCGAAACATGCATTGCTCATGTAACTGGGGCTACATAATTACATACCTTGGTTGGTATAGTGTATTGTGTTTAAAATTAGAAGTCACGAATCCGCCTTTTTTATAGGAAATGCTGTCTTATCTATGTACGGTTTAGATTTATATAAAAGCAAGTATTCTAAATTCTGAACATAAATATGCTTTATTTATTCCGAACACGTTACAATGTCTACAAAATATACATACTTTTAAGAGAAAGATTGCAATTAAAGATAACTTCATTTTAATACCTGAGCCAGTGGCACTTAAATACAAGGTTTCCCACAAGCTGAATTATCATCATATCTGGCCGGAAAAGTGAATGTTTTTTTACTAAGTGTTAAACTTAATGGTTAGAAAATACTTTATAATTGGTCAATTGGAAGTGGTCGCTGATGCCTTGGCGCCAATTTCAGTCCCGCTCTCATTGCTTCACCGTTGCCAGTCCTGGCTGATGATATTGATAAAGCTGCACATTATAAACTATCAACTAAAAAGTATTAATGCGCTATTAACGTCACCAGATTCACCATAGGTTTTCTGTCACGAAGGGGTATGGTCAAAAACTTCAGTGTTAATTTAAAAAAATTAGACTATAAAAAATGCAAGGTGACGAGACCTTTGAGACGAATTGCTTAATTTAAATAGATCTGGTTTAAAATAAATACACCTTAAAAAAAGAGACGTGTGTAAAGCAAATGCAACGTTTCCAGTGTAGATAATTTTATTGAAGGAAAATGTAAAAACCGTATACTGTAGAGCGTAAGGAAAGTAGATGACTCATTCAATCGTAGCACGAGGGTTTATAAGTGATGTACTGATGTAGGTTTTCACGGCTCAATGTACGGGAATTGCTCTCTATAGTTGTTTTTTTCGGGATAGCTATGGAGATCAATTTTGGATATCGAGAAAGAGCAGCAAATTCTTATCGTGAGGCTCCACTGAGCAGTTTAGGGGTGCGGGTTGCCTTTTAGAGTGACACCTGCGCCTAATCAACTGGCAGTTCCCGTCACGAGTTCAGGACTGCACAGGTGAACACACCACTCCATGCTCATTTGAGTGGGAAATCGCTTCAAATACGTGGCAACTAATTCCCACCAAAAGCTCGTGCCCCCTCCTCGTTCCCACCCCTCGTGCCCCCCACTCGTTGACATGCCGTTCTCTTCGCGGCCCTTGTGCAGCGCTTTGTGACCCTCGGGTGAAAGGCGATATATAAAATGCTATTATTATTAAAAGAGGGTGACGCGGGGATCTTCACAAGGAAAAGTTGCATTTTGAAAATGGATGGATGTAAATGTGGGTGATTAGTCTTTCGCCTAATCCCCGTGAATGCCCTCTTCGTTAGTGGTTGCAGCAAGAGCGCCACGCAAAAACTTCACAGCTGCCCCTCCCTCTCCTGGGTCAAGCACGGCAACACCAGGTAAGCCTGTAAATGTGATTGATATATTGCAGCTCTGCCCACCTACATTCTGTAAGTTCATGTGCGGTTTGCAATTTACACTTTGGTGTTTTTGCAGGAAATAAGTATGGTGGTGGAAACTCTGTGTGCCCGAGACCTACACCAACATGGCAGAAGGGAATTGGCGAATTCTTTGCATCTCCATCCAAAGGCGGTGACAAAGAAAATCGTGTGCCCGATGGGGAAAGTGGAGCGGGTACCAGCAAGGCTAGCAGGTGACTTTTCTTAAACATTGACTTTGTTCAAAAACGCTTTGAATGCTTAACCATTAATGATTGTGCTCTATCTTTAGGTTCTCAGAAGCTGGACCTTCCAGCAGCAAGAAAGACTGCTCATTTGAAGATTCTGATGATTAATGAATTACAATAATGATTTGTTAATTCTGTGTGTATATATATTTAGTGGTATTTGTATATACCCACATTTCACAATATGTAATTCCGTTTGTTCACCTTGGACTGATTGTTGACAAATAAAGTTAATTTTGCAAAAAAAACAGCGTTCTCTCTGCTCTTACGCATTTTGGATGCTTGATAAATGTGTCATTTAACTGAACACAAACAATTAAGAATGGATTGCTCAGCTTTTATTTGCATTTCCAAACAGTCCTACACTGACATCTGGCTAATGCCAAGCTGACCTTTACACCTTAAATTGTACTTGAAACAAAAGCAGAATCAGTAGATAAACACATTGCTGATTGCCAGACTGGTTCCTACAGCAAAGATGCATTCTTTAAATGCAGTTGTAATGGAATTTATGTTGGTGAAAGAATGTGACACTTGTGCCCATGGGATGGTATGCAATACATTCTGAAGCGAAACAATACTTTAAACCGGGCTTGCAGCTTAAGCTTTCCTACAGCTAGCAACTGAGTTTAAGCAATTCCAAAGCATCATGTGGTTACACCAGTTAACAAATAACATGGCTTTGCTCTATATTTTTCTACCAAGTGCAAATATTTAACTAAACATGGCCATAAAAAAAACTGTAAAGCTTTAAACATCCCAAAATTAACTGCAGTACAACATTGACTAATCCAAATATATGAAAGACCTAATGGTGGATCCAGTGCAGGAACACCAGTGTTAAACTTGTTGATGTATTTCAAATACTACCTGAAATTGTCTAGAATGCCACATCCTTAACTGCCAACACATTCATGTATCACTAGCTTTGATACTAGTTGAGTCCATACGTACTTTTGTACAAGATGTAACTTTTCCCACTGCGAAGCTAATCGCACAAACCGCTAAATACTACTGCATTGGTCATGGTATTTCATCATGTGTAAAGGCCATTCCCAAACATCTGCAGTCCCACTCGTTTTTGGTAAAATCAACGTTGTACTGCAAACAAGCAATATTTGGTCAAATTGAAACAAAACATTTGTACAACCAAAAAAATGTGGTTTTACAAAACAATGAGCTATAAACTTGGTTTATTAAGGTTATGCATTTTACAAAAAAGGAATCAAGTAAGACCACAGATGGAAAGAATGTCTAATAAGCTCAAAACTGGGATTGGCTAGTTTTGAAGCCTCAGTTGAATGGGACATTTTGGCTTATATTACATTCAAAGCTGGTACAAAACTTACAACTTTCTAGTTTTGACTTCCATAGGAGGCACTTTTGTATTTTATATTTGAAAAGCTTTTTTAAATATAAGTTGCCAATTACATGGAAAGTTTTAACTGTTGCCATATATAATTACACCCCACCCCCAAAACCTAGAGGCTTAGATTTCAACTTTGAAATGGCCAATTATGATACAGCATAATATGCTAAATGTCTATTTAGACATTTAGATCTACAACATTCACCTATGTACACTGGTGAAATGAAATGTGAGACCTTAAATGCAAGATGACAAAATTTACAACATTTTACATGCAAAATAAGGGGATTCCAAAGGAGATTTAAAATTGAATGCAGTTCACTAGCTGCCTACATGCTACGATTATACATATAGGCCACTTTTGTTATACCAAGGCAAGTAAATAAAATGGGTAATTTTACATGATAAAAAAAAATGACCAAAAACTTTTGTTATTATTTCATCACTAATTTATGAGACTGCATTACAAAGGTGGCCTTTATGTCACGGACAGTGGTGTGGTGGTCCTGAGACCCTGTCTTGCTTTACCTTTGGTAAACAATTCTGGCTATCAAGGATCAACTGGTAAGATGAACTAGGAGACATTGATGTTCAAATGTCCATTTCGAAGTAAAGGAGGTGGGGGTTATTGATACTATCACAACCTTACACTGCAGTAATGTACAGACGCAAAGTAGGGCTGCAAACAAGGTAATTCAAGCATCGTACTCTGCAAGCAAGGACTCATGACATTTTCTCAAACAGCCTGTATTTTTTAAACTGGTGCTTGTTCGTTTTGTTGCTTTTGTGACGATACATGCCGTGCTTGAATGTGCAATTGAACCAAATATGATCAAAATGGTGCGAATGTGGCTTACTGAGTTAAACACATTTTGGTGGGAAACAGGCCAACGAAGTTACGTACCTGACCCATTGCACCACCTGAGCAGGCCAACATACTTAGCTCCTGCGAGACCACCTTTTCAACTCGTGCTTTATGGCCAAACACACTTGCTGATGTGCTGCACAAGCTGCACTATACAACACTCAAATTGTGACCCATTTTTTGGGTATTGCGATATGCACACGTGAATAAGCCTAGCCCTATTTCTATGGTGCCAATGATGTCACTGTTGGACACAAACACCTGTCAAATGTTAAGATTTTTATATTGTTGGTAGCAAGCATCTATACAAAAGGACTGCAAACGTCATTGGTTGACAAGGGTGCATTCAGTAGTGCAAATAGGGCCACACTATGCATTTTATGTCCATTTGTACCTTAGTACCTTAACACGAAATCGTTCTGACTCAACGTTAGCAGGGAAACAATCCACGTTCAGATACAAGATACTCTACTCCATACCTGGCTTTAAACTGTTAAATACTGTACAGAAAATTATCTTACAAGAAAAACAACAGAAACCGGCAACTAATAAGCTTCAAGCAACTAAGACAATGGGTATCCCCATTTTTAATTGGTTCAGGGTGCTCGCTGCACACCGTCACACATCTTAGCCATGGCGTAGTTTGATAAGAAAGATGAGGGGGTCAATTCATGACATAACCAGAAACAGACATGTCCTCTGGTACTGTCACAAATCCTTCTCTTGGGTCACATTATGCACTTTCCTCCAGCTGAATGAAACGTGTTCATCGGAGAAAACAACCGACAGATATGGGAGAAAAAAGTTCTCCCTGCTGTCAGATTTTATGAAAAGAACATTTTGGCATCAACTCCAGCAGATCTGCTCCACTTTCAGTTGGCCTAGCACATACTTATCGTAGACCATTCTTCTTTTAAGAAGTAACACAAGAGTATGCACGGCCTTTTGCCCACAAAGCCTTGACTCTCGCTTTAGCCAACATTGAAGGCAATATTAAAAACCAGGTGTCAGGAGCTTGGAAGGCAAGGCAAGGGCTCCTCGTTCAGTCCGGTGCTGGATCTAACTGAAGTCCAAGCAGTTGCTGGTAGTTGATGGTCTCCCCGAGTCATTTGTGTCGCTGAGTCGGCTTCCTCTTCCGCCTTTTGAAGAAGCAACAGCACCTGAAGACATAAAAACACCCATTAACTCATACTTTTATGGGTCAAAGCTACAGAAGAGATGTATTCATAATATGAACCAATGTGTTTGGCTACAGTCTACACTAAGCTTTCATTATCATTTAAGAACTTAAATAAAACTGGTTATAAAGGGTTATGTTTGCCACCAGACTTGTCATAATAACTTTGAACACCACAGATGTGGACATTTTAATGAGTATATGCAAATGTACTTTGCTTTGTGCAGCAACAATGTCTAAACAATAGGGGATAAATAGTGCCCCTAAGAAACAAAATACCAGATTGTCAACATTTATCTGCATTTACTCTCAAAGTGAAACTATACTGAACATTTATTTATTACACACGTCATACCGTTCGTATTACTTCAGCCTTTGCTTATTTAACTACAATTTCATATCCACTGTTCTCTGGGAATGAAATTGATGGTACTAGTCATCCGTATGGATTACAGATAACATGACTGGTTCAACTATTGGAATATGGAATTAAGAGATTAAAGTGCATTCTAGGAGGATACATACTAATACAAAACATTGTTCAAAATATTATGCCAAACAGCAGCTGTTTTGGTCTCTTCAATTGTCCATCTATTTAAAAAAGGTGTAGTGGAGATCAACTGGCGTACATGATCAGTCACTGCCAAATGCTATAAGTAATGCCAACTGATAGAATTGAAAAATGTACTGCACTATGCACACCAAAAACGCGTTTTATGCAAAGCCGTGTTAATGAGACAGCTTTTTAAAGATTGTTTTTTTTCTGCAATTCCCAGAAAGCAAATGAAGGTTTTGGAGTCTGCATGATTAAGTTGCCAAGGAAGCTTTTTAAAGTAAATTATGACCTAATGAGCTATGGCCAACACAAACCATTTGGTGGAAACTGCACGAGATGGCC
Source organism: Geotria australis (assembly GCA_036362915.1). Classification (NCBI taxonomy): domain Eukaryota; kingdom Metazoa; phylum Chordata; class Hyperoartia; order Petromyzontiformes; family Geotriidae; genus Geotria; species Geotria australis. The sequence continues at coordinate 6,808,966 of JAZEWU010000009.1, forward strand.
GACGTTTATTTTAGAAACAAAAACAGGCATGCATTCAGCAGTTACTGTCTGCATGTGTTGCAGCAGGTCTGGAACCACTCACATGTTGAACAATTTCTGGCAGCTACGGATGACAGCAGGAGAGTAAACACAAGAGAAGGAAAACAAAGGTCAGTTAGGATTGAACCAACAGTACAGCAAGTGAGTAAGAAACATCGCTTCACGTGGAAGAGCAACAAAATTGCGCACGCAAGCAATGGAAATTGTAAAAATACACCTACAAACAGTAACAGAAGATGAGAAAGGCACGGTTTTTTCCGTGAAGATGAGATAGCTAAATTTTTCTATTTTTTAAGTGGTCATATACACTATTACACAAACTTAAATATGTACAACTGCAAGAAAGCCCGTTCCTGTAGGCAAAACTTGGCACTTCCAGCCAGTACAAACAGTCATTTGGAATAAGTGAATGATCGAGAAAGGTATTTAGTTTTTCACTCGGACATACTTCGTCTCTTCCATAACTTCCACCTCTGCAGGAGCAGTAATTGGTGCGTTTGAGTGTCCTGCTGTAGGGTCATCTGGATTCAGCTCCCCATTGGTTGAGCCCACCACCTGCAGGAATAATGTGCATTTAGCAAAACATATTAATGAAAGACATTGTTCATTTGAGGATTTTAACAAAAATGCAATCTTCCAAGGTGAGTTTGAACTAAGAACCAATGCATGTCATCACATGAATTACACAACAGAAAACAAACAAAAAAATCATCACTACTTTTTAATCATTTTTGTAAACCACAGCTTCTGTACTAATTCACCAATTTTAAGACTATTGTCATAACACAATTCTAGCTCATTATCCAATTGAGCCACCTGAATACTCATACAGCTAACATTTAGGCAATACAGATGACGGCACCAAATATTGTTTTTTAATGTGAAACAAATGGACAAGCTATGCTGATCATTAACCCAAAAAAGGTTTCCAAAAGATAATTTCCCTTAAATAAAGAGGCCATGTAGAACCATAAAATACTTACCAATATTATTTATTTAACAATAATCAAAATTTAAACAATAATGTCAAAATGCACTAATTTCACATATTTTACTTTTACTAAGGGAAATAATCTCAATGAAAGAAAGCACTTTTGGATTGAGTTAAGCGTAAACAAAAAGGATCTTGCCAATGGATATGTGAATTCTTGAAAGTTAGAATTAACGTTTTCAATTAAGACTCCAATAATATTAAAATGAGGTACAGAAACAAATCTGCCAATTAATTTACACGTACCAATATTGAGTAACTACAGAATGCAATTTATATAAAGAAACAATAATATTCAGTAAAAATTAAATTGCCATTGCCTCAACCACTCACATCTCTGGTACAAATATTTCAGATTTGACATTCTTTAAAAAACGATACAAGACTTGAATCATAATGACATGTGGTGCTTGCTTCACTGATTAGTTTGGCACACGCTGGGACAGGGAGTTGCAGCCTGAAGTTGCACTGATGACAAAGCTGGTAGTGGGAGGAGGGGGTGAGGAAGCGGGTACCTGAGCCATGCCGGGAAATCTGTCACCTCCTGGCGGGGCAACCACGTGGAAGGTGCTCGATTGCCTGTGGGGCTGCACTTCCCATGCCCCCCTGCGGTCTGACGGCTTTAGCAGCAGGGTTCGGGGCAGGAGGCCCATTAGTAAGGGGTCGTTAGTACAGATAAGCAGTGGTTATAAAGCAGTGGTTAAATTTAGTTGTGCAAGGGGTTGATTGTGTAAAAAAAAGATTATTTAAAAGCAGCTTTTTTAGGTCAAACTCAAATTTACATTGCAAACAGGAGCTAGGAATCCAATATGGTACACTACAAACCACACATTCCATGCTGAATACTTATCTGAAGAGTTACTAAGGCGTCAGACTTGTAGAGAAAACCTTTTTTTATTGCAAGGAATTAATGTGGTGTTCTGCCCTACTATACCTGATGTCTGGCTAGCTGCAAGGTCCGGTCCCTGTGTGGCTCCCTGCTGACCGGCAGAAGGGCTGTTTCAGAATGCACAGATCCGATAGGCGTGGGCTGTGAAAAACAACGGCATTAGAAGTTGATGTTCACTGGACATTAATTGAAAAAGAAATATAGCAGTTTAAGAAAAATATCCTGAGACACACTTACTATCTGCCTTCCCGTCCAGTCAAACTCGTAGTCGAATGAGTAGCCTTTGCGTTCAAACAGGTCCATGAACAAATTCCTCATGTATTCATAATCCGGTCTTTCAAAGAAGTCGAGTCTTCTCACATAGCGCAAATATGTTGCCATTTCCTCTAAAATAGCAAAAGTTAGACACAGAAAGTGAAAACAGTTGAATAAATCATTTGTGAAGGGCACCACAACAACGTTTTATTTTTTCTTGCTTTATTTACGCGTTTATTTATTTAAAACAATGTTCCATGATGCAACACTTGCATATTCCGTTATTTCCAAGTTGACATACCTGGGAAGTTTTCACATAAAACTTCAATAGGAGTGGCTCTCTTCGTGTCTCCTATTTTTTGATACCTTTCTTTCAGTGTATCCGCCTTTGAATAAAAACCGCACACAAGGGAACGCAACACTTTTAAATGCACTAATAGACAAGGTCATGCAACAGTAACCCATGTGTCCAAACAGGAATAGTGGAACAAAAAGAAAACACTGTAATGGGAAGATGACACCACTCCTCGCACAAATAGGTCATCAAGAGTATACGATTAACAATATTTGCACACATGCAACCATTCCCCTTCAGTATTGAGCCCTTTAGTTTACTTTTGAGGTGGCAGTGTATATTTCAGCAATGTTTATCAAACAGATTTCCAAAGAAGCTAAACAGATTCATTTTCTGTACTCGTGTGCACTCTATTGGTTCACTTTTACACATGTTTGCAGTTAATATTAAGTCCCACCATGTGGTGCTGGGCTTGTGTAAAATATGCACTCGATTCTGAGAACACTCGGCAGGAACTACATCACAGAGCATGCACAGTGGAACTCGTAATTGCCCAGAACCATCGGGTGATGGCCGAGCTGAGAGTATGAACACAAGTGATGTTCAGAGCATACATTAAATAAGTGACGCACTCAATCTTTGTACCGTTTCCGTTCGGCAGAGTAAAAAGATAGCAACCGATATACATACCTTTAGACCCTGCCAGGGCAAACTTCCTCGCAGAAAGTACATGAACATGTGCCCAAGCGCTTCGAGGTCATCTCTTCGGCTTTGCTCTGTACCGAACACAAGTGGATCATTGTTTTTTTTTACATACTGTATTACTATCTGATATCTAAGGTAAATAAATATATTTCGGTACATTTTGTTGGAATTGAACATTTTATTTCACGTGAAATTTAGCAATGCAAGGCAATTGTGTAAGAATCAGTGTTGACAGATAAAAGTAGATGTTTATGAAACATTAACACAATCACATTTTTGTGCAAGCGATGATTGACGGGACTGGTTTGCAAATTACTTAAACGTACCATAAGCCTTATTATACACATTATATATCCACATGTTAATAATAACTTACCAGCCATCCATTATCAGAAACCGATTAGTCCTGTAAAGGGTCGCGGTGGGCCAGAGCCTATCCCGGCAGACATAGGGCGCAATGCAGGGCTACACACTGGATAGGACGCCAGTCCATAACAGGGCACCTGGGGCATTTTAGTCCGCAGGCCAATTAACATATGCAGTAGCATGTCTTTGGAACGTACCTTTGCCCAAATGTGTGTTGATGCTCATGTACCGGGCGGTACCGGTTAGGCTCTTGTGTTCACGGTATGGGATGTGTTTCTTGGTCTCAGGGTCAATATACTCCTTAGCCAGGCCAAAGTCGATAATGTGGATGATGTGCTGCTTATTAGTGCTCTGGCGTCCAATCAAGAAATTCTCCGGCTTCACATCTCGATAGATCAGGTTCCGGGAGTGCACATACTCCATTCTTGTCAGCTGCCAAACAGCACAGAGCAGATGAATCATCATTAGCCATGATCTACAACACTGCTGGACGAAGAAATCCCCAAGATGTCACCATCTCTCAGGGTCCTGTAATGAAAATTTCCATTTAGCACGCGCTGATATCATCACTCAATCTCTGAGGTGGAAGTCGTCTCAGGAGTGTTCCTTCCTTTGGCTGCCAGTCCATCGTTAGTCTTGAGCACCAAACATCATCCCTTCTAGGCCTGCCTAGTTTTTTTTATAACTAATATGATGTCTGATTAATGCATTCATCTCTCTGTTAGTTCAACTGCGAGCATGCACCTCTCCCTGCTTCTTTAGGCACATTTCAGCACTCGGTCCATTTCTCTTTGTTAACGACCGTGTTTCTTATCCTGGTTACAACAGACAATATACACAGATTGTAAACGTTATTTGTGCAAATAGGCATGTAGCCTGTCATTATCAAGTTTCCTTTCAAGCAGCTGTTTGCTCCCTTTTATTTCATCAGTTTGATCCCAGTCCACCTTCAACGAGACTATTATTATTATTAAACTGTACATTTAATTGAAGGGAGATGAGTCTTATTTCAAAATAGTATTACCAACTACCCGATATGAACACAATTGTATGGAATGACTATTCATATGTGAATCACCTTTCATGTGTTCATTATATGCCCAATTAAAAATACTCTGAATAGCTGCTACTGTGCTAAAAGCTTAAAGCAACTCAGAGATGAAATAAGAAACTTTTGTTCTGACCTATAAGACAAATAAAACATAAACCATTGCAAATATATACACTCCTTATTGCAATAAACAAACATCCATCACTTAATATATAACAGAGCTTACAGTGCAAATTATTCTTACGACTCAAGATTACACAAATTATTTGCAATGTGCAAAGTTTATGTCTCCCAAAAGTGACTACCATGATTTTACAAAAACAATTTAACAAATCGCATTTAAAGCCCAAAATAATTAATCATAATTTAGCAGAATTTGGTAATTGGCACATCAACTGTGGCTCATGAATAAGTAAAATAGAAAACACACATACATAATTAATAACAAATCCTTCTCAGGCAAAAACAAAATGTTCATAAATACTGTACAGTAAAATGACAATTCCATAGACTAACATTAATTAATAAAGAGAGGATCTTGGTCTTTGTTAAAAATAAATGGTTAAGGCCCATCCAACATGACGCATACTGACTCAGATTATGTCTCTAAGATATTCGATTGTGTGTTTAGGAAAGAGATTCCTTGGGGGGTTTAGCCTGCTAGCCACTCCTGCAGTGAAAGAGAATTCTGATAAATATTTAACCATAGAAGCTTTTCTTGAATATGTCAATCAATAAAACAGAGGACAGACTTTGCTAAACATAAAGTTATCAGTCACACAAAATTGTGCGTTTGTCTAAAGAAAAATCATACACTTTACACTTATGTTTAACATCAATATAAAAGCATACTATAGTATATTATAAAAAAAAAGTTTGCTGCCTGGATTCCTGCCTGGCGCGATGCCATATGCTTATGTGGTGGTGAAGTCACCGCACAAATCTGCGTGATCATATCACTCGAACCCTGCAGTGTTGAACCTGGCTCACGAGTCCCTGCTTATGTCATGACGCCTCCCCATCCCCCAACCTTCCACCCGGCCGCGTATCCCGCACAAACGCCACAGAGGAGCGAGACAGAGGCGGGAAGTGGGTGAGATGGATGAAGGACGTATAGAGGAGGAAGCGACAGAGAGGAGAAGGGTGGTGAAAGAGTAAAATGGCGTTAAACGGAGAGGAAAGAGTGAGAGCAAATCAGAAAGAAAGCGAGGGAAAACTACAAGAGGCGGTAGGGAGGATTATGGAGAGCAAAGAGAGACTGAGATTGGAAATGAAGAGGCAGGAATAAGGAGAGGGTGAGATACAGTGGAGTGAGGAGAGGGACAGAGAGGGAGGGAGAGGTAAAAGAGTGCACAGAGAAATCAGCAAACGAAGACAAAGCGAGAAAATCAGAAACATCGGGTTGTACATTACAGAGAAGGAAAGAAAGAGGTAGAGAAACGAAGCTCTAGATAAGATGAAAAGTTTTAACTCGTAGGCTTTCATGACCAATGTTATTCATAGTGAAGCTCTGTTTATGAGTTTAGGTCATGTGAAAAAAAGTGTGCAAGTGAAGAGCACCCGTCGATATGTTGGAGCAAACGAGGAGGGGGCAGGAGGAGGGGGGAAACGGTGCAATCAAACAATACCGGTGACATGTAAAAAGGTACCCATAGATAATAGTGGTGACCACTGCTTGGATTAGTTTGCATAGTAGATACATTTAAATATATGTACGCAGTGTTCAACGGCAAAGAAAACACAAATGGACGCAATGATGTCACATCCTGTTTGTGCAAGTCTTTCACCACTGCAAGTAAATGTTTTTTTTTAAAACTCTACCACTGCCATTACATCGACGGAAAGTGTTTGCTTATATCTACCTAACTGCTGAAAACCCACACAACTCAGATAGACTGTGATATGAGCAGCCATATCACATTAGTAACACTACAGCAGACTTTATACTCAGTTGGTCTACTCAACTTATATCGAAGTAAGCCAATGAAATAGGCCACCTCCAAGTACGTTTGCATGACAAAACAGCAGTTCATACTAATGATGACAATATAAGGAACTAATAATTAAATGGAACACTGAAATTACAATTGAGGGCATTGGTGAATTATTTAACATTAAATAAGTCGGACTTAATGCAGATTAACAGTAAAATGTCTTCCAAAACTGTTCTTTCGGGATAGCCGTGTCGAGCGCTCCCCCTTCTCCTTCACG
>JAZEWU010000009.1:6823961-6872048 GCA_036362915.1 Geotria australis
TTTCTCTCTGCTACTTCGAAGCCAAGCTGAAAGACGACCATGTCCAGAGGCTGGCCATCGTGCTTCGAAGAATCGCAAAGAAGAAGACCATCGCGTTGACCCGATATCCGTCCCCCCGCGAGAAGGGGATGAGTGGTAGAATCAGGCCCGGAGTGGGGCTCGGCTTCCGCTTCCTGGTTTGAACGGAGCGCGCCACAGCTGGCGGGAAGCGGGCCCGCCAGCACGGAGCGCCCATTGCAGATGTGCCGATGTTCCTCACTAACGACTCGCTTTACTCTTCTTCATTCCGGCTGCTCACCTCTTCGCCACAGCCTGTTTGCAACCCCTGTGCTCTTGGTTCGTTAGCTCTTCATTCGCGTTATTAAGGATCGCTGCTGTTGGTTGCCAACAAGCAGCTTCGAAACACTCATTCAGCCGTCAAGCCCGTTTTCATATTTACACCGCTTCGCTGTTAGTTTTCTTAATTTATTTTAAACCTTCATTGGTTTATTTAATTCTGATTCTTGCCTTACTCTTCATCCCTCCTAGATCTCGTTACCGACCGTTCCTTCACGTCTCTTCATTCTCTTAACAGCAGGAGTCCCGCTTCCAGAGCTTGCAAGCTCATAGGGTATTTTGGGCTGTTAATAATCATCTATCTAACTGCTGCACATCTCTACTAGTGACTCCGATCTCAAGAGACATGAGCTCCTCCAGGGCCGACCAACTGCTCATCGTCCTGTCCATCTTGGAAGGTGCATGTCCTTTGGTATTTGTATTAATGCTACTGTCTATTAATACTTTGTTATTTAAATATTCAGTTCGACTGTTACGTGTAAACTGCATACTGATATATGGTGACAGGTCTATTGTTTATAGTCGCAGTAGTAAAGTTTTAAATGTCATTCATTCATTGTCAGAAACTACTGACCCCTGTACGGGTGAGCCGGAGCCTATGCCGGCAGACACAGGCTGCAAGTCAGGGCTATATCCAGGATGGGACGCCAGTCAATCACAGGGCACCGGGGGCAATTTAGTCAGCAGGCTGATTAACCTATGCAGCAGCATGTCTTTGGACTGGAGGAGGAAACCGGAGTGCCCGGCTAAAACCCACGCGGGCACGGGGCGTTTTAAATGTGAGGTGGCGATATACGAATATTGATTTGGGCGGTATTCTGTATTATTTAAAGTTATTTAATGTACACCTCGAGTACATAACAACCTTCCCATCGTGGAATGTGTTCAACCTGGTTATAATGATGTACGTATTGTCAACGCGCGATGCACATCTTATCCTGCATAGTTTCTACCATCTGCCAATACCCTGCCCTTCTTCGTGACTCTGCCCTGCCCATGCCTTCTTCCCTTCCCTGTTCCACCCAAGGGCGCCGCTTTCCCAAGCGTCCACGGCACCGGCTGGTGGTGGAGGCCAGGTTCGATGGCGAGAACCTCTCCACGGACCCCATTGAGCACACGGAGCAACCAGAGTTCGCCACTGAGCTCGCCTGGGAGTTAGACCGCAAGTCGCTGCACCAACATAGGTACGGAGTATCTCCAACGCCTCACCTATTTTCGTACTGTAAAGTACTGAATCTTTGTTGTTGCCGGTTTAAATGGCCATTATCCAGGTTGACCCGGGTTGGCTGATTGCCCCCCCAATGGTGGCATTATTGGAGCTGAATTTTATCGCCGGATGCCCTTGCTGATGCCAACCTCCTTTAGTCAGAGAGTCTTCGGATCCTTATTTGTCTGGAACTTCCCCTCAAACCTGTTTACCAAGGGAGACCCAAGCAGGAGTGCTATACGCTAGGTGACATTCCTCTGGGGTTCATTGGATCACAAAAAACCTTCCATCACGATAGGGTTAAGATCGATTGGGGGAGTGGTGAATCTTTGCAACGTCTTAAATCTTTATTTTCATTTTATACAATAATTATATATCTCGTTATATATCCATCCGGCATCCTCTTCCAAATTTGTGTTTTGCCTTTCAAAGCTGGACATGGACTTAAATGTTTTGTTGCATACACACGATGTCACAATATAGGGTGATCTCTTAATAGATACTCCACTCATTTCAGATGACCCAGCCGCTTATCCACAGTTTACTCAATAGTGTGTTGTGAAAGCGATGGCTCCGTGTCTTAAAGTGTTAAAATATTTAATGTCTATGAATGTTTGTAGTTAACGTGTAGAGAATATAAAATAAAAATTAGTTTTCAAAACAATTTCTTCTAAACTTATTATTGGGCTATATAAAAATGGAACGCTTTGTGTGTTTTAATGACTGCTAGTCCAGGTAAAGGGAAAAGTGGGCAAAAAGCCAGGGCAGTACATTGAGTCAACCCTGCCTTGCAGTAATCATTATTGTCAGCGATGTTCAAGCCTTTGAATAATGAAAACCTCCCCAAGCTGTCGCCATCTGTCACTGTTCTACGATGCAACAACTTATCTAGCTCCTGTACACGAGCTGATTTCTTCACTACATCTCCGGATTGTGGTGTTGGGCTTCTCCCCTCCTTTGGCTGCCACTCTCATATTAGTCTTGACCACCACTCACCACCATCCGTTCCAACGACACATCCTGCACAAACATAATTACATTTGTTAGAAGTCAACATGACGTATCTAACTTTTGCACATTATCTAATCCGTGTGGTCCTCTTTTCGTGTCACAACGTAATTCCAATCGTGTATCTCTCCATCGCACACTTTTTCATTTTGCACTCATTCCATGCATATTATTACGTCATTGTCATGAATGGATCTCTCGTCCCAGCCGTGCACCCATCCCATGTGACCTTCCACCCCAGTCACCTCCCTGAGCCCTATAATCCCGCGGGGCCTCGCCTGCTCTCACGGACAGCTGGTTAAACCGCACCCTGGTGAACAGGGCTCACTAGCGTCTGGGTTCGGCCCAGGGCTAATCATGGCGAGCAGTTGCACAGCCTGTAACCATGCAACCGGGGGCTTATGAAAGTGCTGGGCTGTATTCCTTGGTGTACCTGCTATGATGGATGATTTGAGCCCGAGTTGCCGTGTAAACCTGCAAACAGCTATTCCCAGCCAACAGCCGTGGGGATAGTGGTTATGATTAGTGTTATAGGCAGCCGACTTGATAGTAGCATCTGTCTTTTAAAATAAAATCCTACATCCAAAGCACACTCACTTCCTGCAATTACTCTTTTCCATGAGCTGCTGCCCACTTGCAGCATACGTCTCGTCTACGTGAAGGACGATCAAACCTTCACGTTGCTGGAATAGGGCTTGCTTTGGAGAGAGGGTTATTGAATACTCTCATCATAGTTATCACATTTAGCTACCATTTTTTTTTAAGTGTTAAAGTTGGAATAATACATTGATTTATTGATTGCTATGGATTCTTAATCTCGCAATACGTGTTGTCTGCACTGTTAAACAAATAATTCATTTCTGAAATAATCACTTGTAATCACAATAATTTATGGACTCACGCAACAAGGTAGAGGGTGAATCATTCCACCCCTACTCATTCTACTAATACAAATTAACTCGTGATGTCAGCATGGCAGTCCTATCTGTGTAATGATGTAGGTTGTCACGGCTCGATGTAGGAGAATTGCTCTCCACAGCCGTTTTTTTTTCAGGTTAGTCATGTCGAGTGATTCTGCTCTCTCCTTTGTGACGTTTCTTCGAACCCGGTATCTTCTTGCTTTGAGGCGGTAGTGTGTTTTTATCGTGCCTTTGTGGAATAATGGTACCCTTAATCTATTTTTCAGGCTCCAGAGGACTCCGATCAAGCTGCAGTGCTACGCTTTGGAGTCCCCGTCCGCAAAGGAGTCGATTGGCTACGTGGTCCTTGACCTAAGGTCCGTTCAAGAAAAGCCAACGGTAAGAGGCGCACCGTTTTCATATTTCTAGCAATACAGATGAGAAGTCCTTACTGAACCGGCTACAAGTACACAATTGGGTAAAGTGGTGATGCAGTGGTTAGTACGCTGCAATATAAACTCAACTACCTGGTTCGATTACAGCCTGTGGCTGATACTATATTGATAGCGAGTGATATCTGAACGTGTCCTCAGCTCTCCCCACCTTCACCAACCTGCACTGACCTGCACGAAGATCTATGGTCAACAAACCCCATGTCTGACTTGTCCTTGGGAGGCTTTTATCCAACAGTGGATTTGCAACGGAATTTAATGCATCATTTTTATTATTGGTACATGATTATAGTTTTGATCTGCATGAGAAGAGCAGATTTGCATGTACATCAGTCCCTTGCCAGGTACTGCTTAATCCTGTACAAGGTCACAGTCCCTGCACGCTGGCTGATGTAATCCTTCCATCTCCTCAGTGGGTGTACTTTCCAACACGTTCCATTCCTTGGCTTGCCACTCTTTCACTATTCTTGACCATTGCCGTTATCTCACCTAGTCAAGACGTGCCCTATCCAAACCCATTTACTTTTATTAACAGTATGAATTATGCCTTTAATCTGTGCAAGCTCTCTAATCCATGCATTCCTCCTATCTCTCATTATAATTCCAAGCATGCATCTCCCCATATCTTTTGTCCGCTTTTCAGTTTTAGGGTCCATTTCTTTTTGCTAATGACCGTATTTCTGAACCGTATGTCACAGCGGGTATAATGTGCTACCAACTTTTTTAACATCCATATATATTCTAGCCACCCAAGTGGTACCCGCTGTTGAGCAGCAAGTATGCCAAGACACGTCCAGAGCTTCGGATTGGTGTGCTGCTGGAAAACGACTCGAAAGCGCAGCCAGACGCATTCCGGGCCAGAGACGCTCCGCCGAGAGACGGTATGTGAATTGCGTTAGCAGCGTGCACCAACAGTCCCCCCCCTTCACGCTTTGCCACTGTGGTCTGCCCTTTTGCCCATCGTCATATAGGCGAAGTATTTCACATGGTGATTTTTTTTCAGAAGGAGAGGTGGTGCTATGGGCAAAATGTGAAATAAATAACGAGAGAGGCTTGATTCACTCTGCCAGGCCTGCATCGATAGTGTCAGATTTTACAAAGCTTTCCCGTAGCAAGTGCAGAAGTGAATGTCATTGTCGTGGGTTGGTTTGTAGGTTTTATTTTAAAATGTGCATTAAGTGAACGAATGCGTTCGCAAGGCAGTAATTTTTAAAAAATATAAGTTGGAAAGAACCGCTGAGCTATGTAGCTCATTTTTAACAGTTGTCAAGCGGGGAGGGGTTAGCAACTTCCAACATCGTGGGTAATTTAGTCATCACAATTAACCAAGGCATTGATATCACCCATCAAATAATTATTTTGCTTAATATTTACTGTCTTAAATATACCCATCTGCAAGAAAATTATTTTCAAAGAAACCTGTGCTCGTTATTTTCCTTTCAATGTGAAACGTTATTTTTCTCTTATCTCTTTCCCCTACTTCCTTCCAATGGAATCTGACATTGAAGCTCTTAAATCGCCTTTATCTATAACTAAGCTAATGCTTCTTTCCGGTAAGAAACCTCTTATATTTGCCTCTGCATATTCCTTGTCATGATGTGCGTTTCTCAGAACATCAACCTGAAAGTTGTACTTTGCGTCCTTATCTCACTTTTTTTTTTACCAAACTTTATCTGCCCCTTATAGATGCAAAACCAAAAAAATATGTTTCCACTGCTTCCTTCTATTAAGCTTTCAGTTAATGTTTTATATTAATGGTAATCTCGTGATTTCATATCTGTGACTATAGCTTTGCATCTACTGCATGTTGTGCAGCACGCATTCCAAACCCCAAGGCTCCGACGGCCGTGCTGAATGAGGAGGAAGGCTTCTACTGGATAGGTCCTCCTCGCCAGGCCACTGATGTCTACGTGGTGTCAGTCACCATTGCATTTGCAGCGCATTTAGAGCAGGTATGTTTTACTCACAGCCAATTGGTTTCTCAGCCTTACTTGTGGCTTGCTCATAAATGTTTCGGTTACACGTGTAACTTTATGTTTTCAAGAAGACACAACGCATGAGAAATATTATTGATAGATATGCCCTTAACCACACTGGACCTGCAACCCCAGAGGTCGCCCGTTCCATCTCCTGGTGCGCGACTTTAAACATCGGTCAATTTAGAATGCATGTGTACTCCCACCTTCTCCAAAGTGTCTAGCCAGTGTGGAAGAGTAGGCCAAAATACCCTTTGGAAAAGCCCTCTGGTAGAGGCCTTTGCACCAGCAAAACGGCATGAGCAAATACTGGCAGGCCTGTAGCTTTACCCTTATGCCTAGGCTGTGTGTCCCTTTACCCTTATGCCTAGGCTGCTGTCGAACGCGAGTTTGAAACTTAATCATTCAAAAAGTTAGTCAAGTAAGTCTTTTTGGCACTCGAGTGCTAGAGATTCAAATCAGTATGTAATTATAATGGCAACACAAGAACACTCGTGGAGCAGCTCAAGACACACAGCATAGATATGTTTCTATAAAATGAGTCGTATTCGTTTTTTTTATTTTATCGTCCTTTAGCAGCCATTTTTAGAATACTATACTAATCAAGCCTCAAGAATGGAGTTTGAACTCACTGCAGAGTCATCTTTTACCTTTTAGAGAAAACCACCCTATACTGATAATCCAAACAGTAAATACATATTTACTACCTTGGCTTCCAAAGAAAGAAAAAGCAGCTGCATTCTCAGATCTTTCTTATGCCAGGAGATAATCTCATTAGGTTCTCATCTGGATAAATAATGGGTTCTGAAAGTGACTGGGGTGGTAAGCTCTAAAGTGGTACTCTTGGAGCGTGTGTTCTGTAATCGCTTGCGTTCAACCCCCCCCCCCCCCCCGTGCAGCTGGTGCCCAGCAGCGTGCGGCTCCCGGGGGGCAAGCCCGAGTTCTACTTTTACTACACCCTGCTGGGCAACAGCGTCGCCAACGACCCCTTCACCGACCTCCTGAACCCCAACTTCTCACCGGAGAGAGCCTCCCTTAAAATCCGGAGCACGGTTGATGTTTTGCAGCGCTACTTTGCCCTACAGCCTCCGATACAGGTGAACGAGCATGTGGGAAAGAAGGGGGAGGCGGGGCAGGGGGACGCGTCACAAATGACGGTTTTTCAGGGTTTGTTCTACGAGTATTTTCTTTAAACACTTTCTCAGTAGTGTGAGTGACAGATGCGACATTATGAAGGTGCTCTTATAAAACATTTGACATTTTGAATCTCAACTTCTGAGCAATAATCTATGGTATTTCCATGAAATACAGGTTACTATTATGCATTTTTGATTATGTTTTAAAGCATGCTTATTGTATCACTGTCCATGCCTTTCTCTATTCACTCTGGCATGTGGCCCAAATATTGTGCCTCCAGTCTATGTTAGCTATTAAAATGAAGAGTAATGACTCAGAATTGCTGCTATGGTTGTCATGGTTGGCACGCTGGACTTGCAATCCAGAGGTTGCTGATTGATCTCCTAGTGGGGCAGGTAAAGTAGTGGGCAAGTTTGTGAAATCCCACTCCCCTCTATCCAGCCAACAGTATAAATGGGATATCGCTCAATTATGATTCATAATTTCTATCTGTCTAACCCAAAAATCAATTATGAATCATAATGATGGCTGCACAATCCAATGTGTCATGTTCTATCACAGCCTATATGCAGGTCACATGTGATGAGGTTAAGCGTGGGTACTTCCGGTTACGCCCATATCTTCAAAGACTTTTGGCCAGAGAAGAGTCTCCGGAGCTGCCTCTAATGGGGGGTCTTTCTGCCAGCAAAGCAAGAATATTAGGGCGGCATGGTCACCCTCGCAATAGCTCCACGCGAATCTAGCCCGGGGAGTTTTATCCAACGTACAATGTTGTATCTGTGCTTGTGCAGATTCACCTCTGCTGTGGGGAGCAGTACCTGGGAAGCACAGAGGTGTCGCTGGAAGGACTAGCACGAAAAGAGGTGAACGTGAGGCCCATGACCGTGGAGGGGGTGTTCGCACTGGCTCCTCCCAACAAAACCAAGGAGATGATGCCGCCACTCGCTTCCGACGAGGCTCCCTCCGTCGGGGTTTCGGTCACACTTCGGCGAGACGGTGCTCCTTCTCGGGTACGTTAAGAATACGAGAGTAGGTTGAGCAGGTGGTATGGTGGTCGGCAATAAGCCAACAGCACTGCAGGGGTCCTGAATTTGAATCCAGGTTTCAGCCACCAGGGATTAAATGGGGTTCTCAAGTGTGGTAAGTTGATCTCAGCTCATTCACTAATTACTGTGTAAAAACCATCACGTTACATCAGGTTTAATTTTATTTGGGATAATGTCTGCGCTGAGAATTAACATTTTGGTTTTCCCCCCATGGAATGACCAGCTATAGGAGGGCATGTTGGAAAGTTTCTCCCGGTGTGGATAAAAGTCAGTTAAAGATATCTCGGAAGTAGTTCTGTGACATTTGCTACTGTGGGCTGTTCTCTTACACAGGTTATGCACTACTTTGCAAAACTTCTAAATGAAACCTTGAATCTGGATATAATGCTGATAACATAATGGTATTAACATGGAAAAAGACAATGAATTAAAAAAAATAAAAAAGATTATCAGCTTAAAATCTATTGTTATTTTTACGATCATCAGGTTCGTTGTGATGGTTAGATTATTTATGAATGTAAAGCAGACACAAATATAATTGGTGATACAAATGGTAATACAAATTGTCCAGAAACGAATCAATTCTCAAAATCGAATCATACCCCCGAGTAGATTTCACTACTCGAGGGATGAATCATTGCATGGCTAGTTGGAAAGTGGAGTACATTGTTAACTGATGTGTGAAAGTTTGCAGAGTATGCATTCACTATGAACCTAAAACGGTATCCTTGTGCACCATTCAGGAGGCGAGTCCAGAGAAGGCAACGTCTAAAAAACAGCTTTCGAGCAAAGAGCCCACAAAGCCAGCCTCCCATCTGGAAGTGAGCAAGCAAGCATCTATAGGGGTGCCGCCCTCCCCACCCACCAAACAATCAGCCTCAAGCCAGTCCAAAGCACACGGCTCATCCCCTGTGCCAAGTTCTTGCAACTCTCCCGAGCGTTCGGGCCACGGAGGCCAAGCCTCCTGGCCACAGCAGCCCCGGTCTGGCCACGCTACCAATGGGAAGCTCTCAGGCCACCCGAGCCAGGCCTCGGGGCCTCCAGTGGGACCGGCGGGCCTCGCTGACAGTCGTGGGAACAGCACAGGAAACGAGGGCGAGAGCCTGGAGGATGATGGGAAAGGAAGAGGTCGCACTTCAGGAGGTGAGCACCGAATGTGCAAACGCAATTATGCCAGTCAAATTGTGACAACTCCCGCAGTGGATAAAACTGAAAAAATGAGGGTCATGTTTCTACTCAATGTGTGTTTACTTTAAGAAGCGAGGCGGTTTGTTGTCTGCGTCGTATGCGAAGGAATGCAATTTTGAAATGCTTTGTTAGAATTTTGGCCAGTGTTTTGTGGACTTGACTATATTTAAATTGTTTGACGTGACTAACCCTTGTGTGGAATTTTTAAACTATAAGTGTCAATTTTCTCCAAATTAAAATATTAAAGCTTGGGTTTTTACTTTTCGATATAATCAGATGTCATATTTGACAAGTCCAGTGTGTAAAAACTAGTCGTGACTACTGCCATGTTCCATTACCCTACATTTATGTTTAACATAACTGTTTTACATTCATCTTCTCTATTGGAACCCCTGAAATCGCGTTTATCTTTTAAATCACATTCGGTTCATTTCAGCAATGTAAACAATCATAGAATTTGCTTACGCGTGGAAAATTTAGCATTTTTTTTCGTCTTCTAAAGAGAGTATGAGGGCAAGCGAGCTGGCCTTGTCAGAACGCGTTAGCGTAGATGTCCGCACGACGTTTTGCTCGGCGTGCATTGTTCGTACTATCGGACTGCTCTCGGGTGTGATGTCAGGTCTGATGGGATCTCTTGCAGCCCGGGCCTCCAATTATCCCAGTTTTTCAACCTCTGAGGCGTGACTGCTGGCTCATGAGTCCTGTTAGAGCGAATTGTAAACAAATGAAAGAATACGGCAAAAATGTTTCGCGCCTAAGAATAATAGTTTTGTTTTCGTATGCCACTTTTCACAACATTTACGAGACAAAACTTTTATTGTTGTGAGAACAATAATTGGTTCTTTGTGAGTTGTGAAATCAATTAAGTAAAACTTTTGTGAGCTAAACTCATTTGTATCAGTATGAGAAAAATATTAATGAATAATTTTAAGTTACCTCTATTAGTGTATTGTTATAGTACAATGCATCTTGTTTTTATCATTTGGTTTTATCCTGTTTTGTATTTTTGTTTTCTTGGATTGTTTCGCGCATGTTCCTACAATCCGTAAGTATAATTGTGCTTACTCCATTAACTTGAGGTTAAATGGGCTAATTATTTTACAAAATGGAAATTTTAATTGCATGTAATTTCACGCACGACTGCATATGTCATGAGTGGAAAAATCGATAGATCGCTCATCATAATCATGGTCAATCCACTGCTGGATGAAGGCTCCCCTTCATAAAACAGTTGTCACCGTTCCTCACAGTGCCACAATGTAACAATCCATCCAGCTCCTTCGCATGATCCGATCTTATCGCTCCATCTCCACAACGTGCGTCCTGTCAGGTATATTGACGCATTTTCGCACGGCTAATAATTGCATGAGATTCAATGTTCCACGGTTTGTTGCATTGCAAGAATCCTGTAAAGAGCTTGCAAGCTTACTGGGTATTTCCATCTATCGATCACGGCACATTCGCTTAGTGTGTCTGACGGGATTGATGCCTGTCCTCTGTTTAACGCAGCAGACGCTAAGGAAGCTGCTCTGGTGTCGGGCGCCGCCACTGCCAGCGAGTCGGGCGTGACGTCCGGCTCTCGCATAGCCATCCCTGCTACTGCCCACCACATGTGCTTCTCTCTGGACCTGCGCAGCATCCGAGACCTGGTGCTGGACTCCGCTATCAGCTGCTTACTTCGGTCAGACTCTATATATAATGATGTTATATAGTCCTTCTTTGTCGATCTACCGCTTGGATGAAGGTCTCCTCCGTGCCGTGCCGCTCACCAGGGCTGTTTGCTGGTCATTTAATTTTTGGTGAAAGGAGGGCCCAGAACGTGGTTAACTTTCCTACAATAACGATCGTAATAATGTTCTTGTAGACATTTATCCTGGCCTGTTTACGTATTCGTGCCGTATATCTGTTTAATGTTTCTGTAACTTAATTTTTTTATTGTATGATTAGTATAAAAGTAATCAGCCTTAGCCAACTTACAGTGCATGGTTTTTTAAACTAAATTGCGTTTGTGCGATGTTTTAAATCCCATGTGACACAGTTCTTTTTTTCTATTTGCTTCGTAGCTGAACTGTATTTGTTTTTCTTTTGTCGTTTGAGTGACCCTGATCAATCTTGAACTTAACACTTTCCTGGTCTCTTGAGTTCTCACCTGATTTAACAAAATAAACTTAAACTCGTAGTTCGAAGTGTAATTTGTCCTTTAGTCAGTCAGTCAGTGACAGCACTTGAATAATTTGCACGTAGAGACTCAAGTAAGGGCTTCTTAAGAATCCAGTGACAGCTGTTGGTGAAGAGCTGTTTACCATGCGACTCCAATAAGTGTGCCACCACCTAGTGGAACAGGTGGATTATTTCACCTAATGTCAAAAGGTACCTTGCAGCTCAAAAATAAAGCTCAACAGAGATTCAGGTGGCTGTTGCTCAGCAGTTTTACTAACAATAGTAACTTTGAAAACTTCACCCCCTCCATGGGACTGGCTGGTGCGGGCTTGTACCATGACAACATCATCGCCCCATAGGGTTGGCGCTTTAAAGCATTTCTAAATCGGGTATATTGCGGCAATATTTGGTTCGTTACAGAGGTTTGTGAAACTCCCAAACCAGCTCATCTGAAAAGTGGCCAGGAGATGGCAGTAAAAGAAGTGAACCTCTCGACACATCTGAGTGGAATTATCAGCTCGTGTGTGTGGATTTTTCTCTGGGTATTCGGATTTCCGCTCGCTCTGACAATACTTTTTGACAATTAAATAGCAAAGTACCTGAATGCAGAGGTCTTCTACAAAGGATTCTTGAAAACCATTGAGGCTTTGTTCGATAAGTGACATTTTAATTACGTGCATTAGTTAACATATGACGAATGACAATAGTTGGTTTACTTGTGAGTACCGTACTTTACGTAAAGCGCATCTTCACTATCATTTTAATTGTGTAAATAACAGCTGTTGTGGAAATGCTGTATATCGGTGAGTTGTTTGTATTTTCGAATCGACGTGTGATACCCGGTGTTTTCACCACCGCGTTCTTCCGTGGTTCCCCAGGTACTCGTATCCCTTCTTCGGCAGCGCTGCCCCCATCCTGACGAATCCTCCGATAGAAGTTCGGAAGCACATGGAGGTGTTCCTGCCACAGTCCTACTGCATGTTTGAGTTCGCCACTCTACCACAACAGCTGGAGGACACATTCTACAGGCAAGCCACCAAGCGTGTCAATGCCGCCGCAATTTGTATTTTTTACAATATAAGAGGCTTGCTGCCGGGGTGGAACGGCTATCACGCTAGACTTACAGAGGCCGCCGCTTTGATCTCCCGGTGCTGCAGTAAACGCAAGTTTCTTACATCCATCCACTTCTGTCCACCCAGCAGTGTAAATTGGTTAACCACAGTTGATTGAAAAGTCACGTGTTGTGTCGTAAAGTGTGAGTATTTCCACCTGCCTCAAGATGTCTGGCAGGCATGGAAGCGTAGGCTAAAATATCGTCTAGGGGGGCTCTAGAGCTGTCTGTAGTAGAGGCCTTCCACCAGCAGTGGCCTCAAGGTCTGCACCTTTACCGTTTGCCCTTCACAATGCAACATTGCCGGTGAATACAACACGTTTGTTCTGCGGCTTTTTACCGTTAGCGCTTAAACGTGCACAGATGTAAATTTTACTGTGTGCATTAGTGTAGGATGTTATGGGCGGTAAAGTTGCATGGAAGGTAATAAAAGCTTTTCTCCTCCGACCACCCATCACAAAACCTCCTCCATGTTGTTGCAGCTGTAATAAACCGCCTTTGAATTTCGTGCACCAAGGTTTCCGCTAAAGCCTGCTTTGACCCCCGATGAGCACACGTGAGAGCCAGTCCCTATTTGCCTGCCATGTGCTGGACCCACCTGCTTGGGTAACACAAGAACCCCCGTTAGATGACCTGGTGTTGGTGAGAGTGGTGTGACTGTTAGACAGTAGCAAGCATTGGTGGTCATGCCCCCACAAGTAGAAAATGATTGCCTCGTGGATTATAACATACCTTTTATACTGAAATACGCATATGTAATTGTGTGTGGACAGTTGTATTATTTATAATGAATGGAAAGCATGCAAATATTTTCGTTTGCAACTTCTCACAACTGGGCAAAGATATCTACTATTTCCTTCCATGTCTTCCTTTTTTAAGTACTAGTTCTGTAGGGGCCTCCAAATTATTTGATCTGCTTCTTTTTTTCTCGGTATCTGCTCCACAGTCCTTTTTTGCCAGTGATGTCAATATTATCTTCACGCTAATGCTACACATGAGACAGTACAAGCAAGACACGCTTATGAGACAGACATTACAAACGAGACACTACCATCGATACAAAAGTCTGACCGCTTCTCAGATGACGTTGCCCCCACGGATCGTAAACCGGCCGTACAATTCTTCTCCGATATCCACACCTAAAGGGGGGGCAACCGGCTAACGCAGGTCAACCTGGATACCAGCCGTTTAAACCGGAAACACAGCAAATTGCGACAATCCACAAATCACGAGCCAGGATCGTGCAGACGATCGAGACGATCCTACACAAGCCCTTCTGCCCCGCCGCAGGGTGCCGCTGGTGGTGGAGCTGTGGCACCGCGACCAGCTCGCCAAGGACAGCCTGCTGGGCGTGGCGCGCATCCCGCTGTCCCACATACTGACGGCGGAACGCACGCGCTTCCTGGCTCCAGACGGCCGCCAGTGCTGGAGGCAGGCGTACGGCGACCGTGCGCCCGTGCTCGCTACTCACGGGTGAGGCGAAGCGCTCCGAAGCAAACGCTGTTAAAGCGCGGAAGGGATTACCCCACGATGGTGCCAGAGGGCGCGGGGAGTTGCGGGTGTCCGACGAGCGAACGGACGGTGGTGATTGCTTTGATCGCAGGTGCACGGTGTCCCATCGGGTGCTGGTGCTAATGGATCACTATGAAAGTGAATGAGCTCACTTTAGCTCACGGATCTCTGTGCGGGGAAGCAAACGCACGTTTGAAGTTGGGGTTGGGCTACTAGCGACTGTTTTGCTGAGATAATCGGTTCTATTACAGACTGGATCCGCGATGTTGGCCCACCTGCTTCGTCACAGATAAGAGGAGTTCTACTGCCTTATGGTTATAATATAGCTATGCTGCTGACTCAGTACTGAGCTTAATGTTCCACCATCAGTGTAATGGTCATTTATGTCACCTTGTTGAAGGGAGAAATATGCTGAACAAAAAAAGGGCATGATTTTCCTCCAGATGTTTTGTGGCAGTCTTTTATCCACATCTAAATTTGTTGGGATCGTTCAGACACTCAGCGGAGACAGCTTACACTAACTCGCTTTTCTAAAGGTTTGATATAAAAAACTATTAACTCTGCATATTTTGTTTCAGCTCAAGTGAGAAAATAGCAGAGTTGAATTACACGATGACTCTTGAAGACCGTGGAACTGTGAAGAACCAGCAGGTCTTAATCTCGGAGCACTCGCAGGTAATCCCATTGGTTTGACACCGTGGAGTGCAGTGCAGTCGATGTCCTATAGAGGGTGGTCTTTTATTGCCAGAGATTACAGCAGTGATTCCCAACCTTTTCGGACCTGTAGACCCACTGTCATCGTCACCGAAAGAATTTTTTTTTATCACGCAGTAAAAATTACGGTGTCAAGAATTACATGTTGGATATTTTTTTGGGATCAAAAATGGACACTAATGGCGCTGCGTGCTGTGATTTAGACACGGATTTAACTGTAGGGGCTGAAAATATACATGTTCTGGTGGCATACAATCCTTCATAAGGAGCTTATTTGGACTTAAAAATACTCGCAGGGCATTAGTATTAATACTTTTGATTTTAAGTTGTATAAACGACGCTTATTCCAATGAAAGTGAATGTAAAGCGAAGTAATTCTTAATCCTGTAAAGATGTTTAGAAAACATTGACGATGGTCGTGTTTCGATCTCCTGGCATTGCAGTTGAAACTATTGTGCATTTTTCTTAAGTCTCCCCATCCCTGTTCACCCAGCCATATAAATGTGTGTGCCACAATTGGTCCATCGGCAGATCACATGTAATAGGGTAAAGTATGGGTACTCCCACCTCTTCTGCCTGGAAGGTCTGACCAGTGTGGAAGAGTAGGCCAAAAATACAGTGTAGAAGTGCTGTCTACGGCTTCCTTCATTGGAGGCTCTGCTGCCAGCAGTGGCGTGAGCAAGCAATTGCAGGGCTGCTCCTTTGGGTGGAAGGTTTTGCACGGCGCGTTATAAATCGTCTCATTCTTATTATGCTTTACCTTCCCCAGGAGGAGCGGGTTCCTCTGAGGGAGGCTCCTCGTGCCCGGCCTGAGCCTGCCATCCCGGCGCCGGTGCCAGAGGAGCCCAGGCAGAGTCAGGAGTACCAGGCGGCCCTCGAGCTGGAGATGTGGAAGGAGATGCAGGAGGACTTGTTTGAAAACCAGGTACTGTATCTAACCGTGAACACGTTCAGTACATCATACAGCACTGTTTTTACTACTTTCATCATAATTTGATAATTGCGGCGATTCCCCCTCAGAACCGATACAGTGCTCAAAAACAAGTATAGTGCAGACAATATGCAGAACGATGTCCAGAGGCTGACCATCGTGCTTCGAAGAATCGCAAAGAAGAAGAATATGCATAACAAACAATAAAACAATTGAAAAGCCAAAATGTAATCGAGTTGTTTAATGATGTAGGTTTTCATGGCAAGATGTAGGAGAATTGCTCTTGTGAGCAGGTCTTGAAGGCAATTTTCCCATTTGACACAATTGTCCAAAAAGAGTAGCTCTTGAGAGCATTTCTCATTGATCTCCCTTAATTCGAGTTTGTTTCCGAGTCAATATAGGTGTGTGTGTGTTTGACGGAACTGGAGTCTCTACATCTATGGGCATGACACTTGAGTGTCTGCACCGATGGGATCTCGAGTCCACGTGTTGTGCTGCCATCTCCTGGCCACCTCACAGCCCTAGTGGGTTTCGGGATTTCGCCAATCTACACGATACACTCGAGAGCTTTGGATCGCAAGCGTGCATCATCGTGCCAGACTCGTAATTGGTGCTATCGAGCTTTTGGAACTAACGTTCTTTGCTGATGCTAATTATGGGCTGTTTTTGAATGGAAAAACCTGAATGTGCTCTGATTATCTGATGATTGATCACTGCACACGTAGGTCCGTGTGTGATTGCGCAGCGATGCAATGTGGGCATGGAAAACATTTAAAAAAAATGTTTAATCAAGTGCAGCAGTCAGTGACTTGACCATTAATCTTCTTCTTTTTGCGATTCTTCGAAGCGCGATGTTAAATTACAGTTTCCCATTTTCTTACACAGCCCCTTGGTACGGCACTCTGGTGATTTTCATTATAAAAGAGAAATCTTCTAAAGTTTAAACATTGCAGGGGTTTTCTGACAACGAATCAGCACGAACCTGCGAATTTAGCCTTGTTAAAAAGCAGATACTGCCCTGTTTTTTCTGTGTTGATTAGTAACCTCAGCGCCTCTTAAATGAGCATTATTCTCTATAAATACAAACCAGACTTTAAGGCAGGTCCCTGGAATGCAATGCGTCTCAATTAGAAATGTCAATAGCTGTGAGCCGTGAAGTACAAATGCTTCTTGCTTACTAAAGCACGTCGGTCCAACAGCCATTTCCAACTTCAGTTAAGGAACTTAATTTCAAGATATCTTATCATTGTCGAGTGCATTTTAAATATTTATATACTCATATTGACAGTGCTCCGCGTGCTCATCGAGCTGTCGGCACGTGACAGTGCTCTGTCACGTCCTTTAGGTCTTGTTTTGCTTGTGTTATATGCCATAAACAACAATTTTATCTTGGGCGGCGTGCGATTCCCGTTTGTGGTCGTTTAACAGCTGAAACAGAAGGAGCTCGTGCACATGCAGGCCTTGGCGGAGGAGTGGAAGAGAAGAGACAAAGAGAGGGAGGCGTTGGTTAAGAAGAAGGTACGTGATTCCCATTGTGGGTTTTCACGGTTGTGCCGTGTAGCTCCCCGGCGTGTTTTCTGGGTTGTGCCTCGTGTTGTCCAGCGTGCTGGCCGGCGTTTTGCTCCGCGTGCTCATCAAAATGACCGACGATGTGCCAATCATCCGGACAGCACACTGTGCTGTTATATGTGAATCTGATTTTGGTTATGAAAATAATTTGAAACAATTAAATTCAGAATAAGGTACTTTACACCTGCAACTTTTCATGACGAAAAAAACGCCGTACACGAATACGAACTTTTAGTAAATGCACCCCGTGTTGTTTAACTCATTCATGGAGCCACATAAATCAAGCTAGTTACAACATTGGTGTTTTCCGATCTTAATGTTTTCAAGCGAAACTTGGGTGATCAGTGAACTGTCGTTCTGGAGAAGACATTCGCGTAACCCGTGAACTGCAAGAAGAACCGGTGAAAGTTTACCACGAGAGACTTGTGGAAAATTCTACTGTACACCACAATAGAGAGACGGAAACTAAATTGTAGACCCGTACCTCGCTCGGTGTGATGGAGAAAACGGGATACTGTTATTGCTTTGTGAAGTCGAAAGAAAAAGGAACAGACGGTTGGTCCTTGGGTCTATCTTGTCGGTTCAGTGGTCAGTTGACCGGTCTGCTTGTGAGCTCTACACAGTAATAAATGGACTGACTAGCCTCTGATAGGGTCCCGAGACGATAGACAAAAGCGGTCTCTTACGGCATCTTCAGACAAAGATAGACAGACCAGTGTTTGGACAGTGTTGTAAATGTAACCTGAAAGATCGTTTACCAATGTTAAACAGAATGCCCAGAATCGCAGAGAGTGGAATAGCTTCATTATCGAGGTCACGGATGCGCGATAATGAAGCGAATGACTAACAGAGAGAGGACTCTGTTGACAGGTTGCCGAGTATTCCGTTCTCGAAGAAAAACTGCGGACGACACTGTGTGACCTCGAGAGGCGGGAGAAAGAGCTCGTTGCTGGAGAACACGAGGTGGACGCTACGGATGTGCAAGCCGCGGCAGATTAACCTGGCCCTTTGCTGCTCGCCTTACACACACAACTGCTGAATATAACCTAATGGCTCTTTAAACGAAATGTTACAATAATAATTACTACTTGCCTGTCTAATTACTGCATTAATGTTGTGTTAAACGCGCCTGATCTAGTCAAGCCTTGAAAGCTGAGCAGACTTGAGTGCTTAGTCCTTCGATGGGAGGCAAACTAGGAATACCACTTGATAGTAGAACAGGAATGGATTCCGGAATCTGTTTTGCCGTCTCCTTTGTGTGGCGTTTATCTGGCTTTATCTTGGTTCCCGGGTTATCTCCCACATGCCTAACACTCATGAAAGTGAATTGGTCAAGCATCCCAATAATGCAGGACTCTCCTGAAAAAGTTCCAGAACTCATTGAGGCTTTCCTGGGTGAAGGGCATCATAATCTTCTGTCAAGCTACAAAAAGTCAATACAGTAATACCTCGAAATGTGTACATTCGATAAGCAAACTTTTGTTATAGTGAACTTTAGATTTTTTTACCATTATTTTACACAAACCTAAAAATAAAGTGAAATAATAAAGACAGTGAAATAAATAAGTAGTAAAGGTATTGATCAACAGTCCAATATAAATAAGAATTCATTAATAATAAGACATGGCTTCTTGAGCATTGCGCATCACGATGGTTATATAATATTTGTTTACATTCATCTCAACGAATCAGTACGCTACAGATTACCGTTCTTATACTGTTCTCAGTCGTCTTCCTACCTCCATTTCCGTTGAGTGTTTATAGTATGAAACGGTAAGTTACGAAATGCATCCTCATCGTGCTAATCTTATATCTTATTCAATTTACGAAGTTTCAACATACGAACAAAGCTTTGGGAATGAATCTACTTAGTGCATATCCAGGTTTTACTGTAAAAGTGGCCCGGGGTGGATCTCTCGTCGTAACCGTGGGAGGCACGTACGTGCGGACTAAGTGAGCGAGCAAGTGAGTGGGTGGGCGAGTGAGCGGGTCAGTGAGCGGGTGAGTGAGCGCCCTCTCCCTCCGTGTCGTGCGCTGCAGCTGCGGCAGCTTCAGCGGGAGCTGGAGGCCGACCGGCAGCGCGTGCAGCTGGAGGCGACGGACCGCGTGCGCCGCTCACAGGAGGACTGCAGCCACCAGCTGGAGCTGGAGCGGCGCAAGCTGGCGCAGATGGAGGAGGCGCGCGCCCACTCGCTCGCGCAGGTGAGGACTCCCGCGCAGATCGCGCTGGCGCACTCGTCCGCACGCTCACCCACACGCTCACCCACACGCTCACCCACACGCTCACCCACACGCTCAGCAACACTCGCTCAGCAACACTCGCTCAGCAACGCTCGCTCGTGTAAGTGACAGTGCCCACACGGGATTGCGCCGGCGGCTTCACCCGCACGCTCACCGGCACGCTCGCCCACACTCACTTGCCCACACTGGCTCATCCACACGCTCAGCCACACTCACTTGCGCAGAGATGAGAGTGCTCACACGGGATCGCGCCGGTGAGCTTACCCACACGCTCACGCACACGCTCACCCACACGCTCACCCCCACGCTCACCTGCACAAGCTTGTGCAGGCCAAGTGCGGTGGGCTAGAGTGTGGGTATTCACATCTATTTCAAGACGTCTAGCCAGCGTGGAAGAGTAGGCCAAATACCCTTACCAGAGGGGTGCTCTAAAGCTCCCTTCGGGGGAAGCCCCACTGCCAGCAATGGGGGAGTGTGAACCGGCAGTTATAGGGACTCCATCTTTACCTTTTATGGGGTGGGGTTTTTTTCTGAGACCATAAACTGCCTACACTAGAGAATACAGTTTAATCATGGGTGGCTGCCCGGATTTGAACCCACGATCTCAGCGGCGCTGTCTCAGTGGTCTGACATATTATTAGTCTCCTGTGCTCCCCGGCCACCGCACTTGCTGCGAAACTCACGAGAAAGAAAAAAAAAGCATTGCAATGTCAAATTAAAGCGGCGAAAAATCAACACTGTAAAAATCAGAAAGGGTTTTAAGTTACATCGACACAATTACCTCACTGTGATGTAGACGTTTTTTTCTCAAATAAAACGTACCGTAACGTTTAATACCGTGCCTTCATCTGTAATGCGGTCAAATAAAATATGTAAATAAATGGGGGTTTTCTTTACAAATGCATAAGTTTTGCACAGCTCCACAGAAATATAATAAAATAATGCCACTGCTACGTTGGTATAGGAATTGGAAAATTGGATTTGTTTTTGCCATGGGCATGGACCTTTAAATTAATGCAAACTCCACATTATTCGGTACAATAATCAATGAAATGTTTTATGGCAAGACTAATCGGTTGGCACTGCATCAGTCGATACCAAAACATGTCTGACGCATTGTAAAACATAAAAACTTGTGCATTTGCAAAGAAGTTGTTGTTATGACAAAACCTAGTACAATATATAAATCATTTCACGTAACAAATATGCTAATGAATTATATTGAAACATTCAGGGCCTGATCTTTTGCAACAAATACATTCTAATTCTTATTCCTGGCATTATTCCCACTCATGTGGGGTCTGCTGCCTTCCTGGTATATTTTTTCTCCACCCACTCATGTCCTGGGCCATCTCCACATCCACTGCACGGTCCTCCACATGTTGGTTACCAATCTGAACAACCTCAAAATGCCTCTCGGACTCCGTCCTGGTGATTCCGTGCACATCACCTTCCGACGTGATTCGCATCAAAAATAAACAGTAAGAAATTCTGCTCAAACTCAGCCTCAAACGGACGGCATCCTCACAGTTGTCCCATGTGGTTTCGCGTTCTACCGCAACATGTTGCTCGGCGTGATGTCCGACGTTTTGGCCGCACGCGCTGGAAACGTCGGACTTCGTGCCAAACAGCGTGCGGTACAACGCGGGAACCCACTGGAGAGCCTCACAGAGGCAACGGAGAGAACCTCCACAGCAGTTTTTACTAAACGCTCGCAGTCTCGATTGCCGTCTGAGCGCTGCACGGCACCTGACGTCCTCACCGCGTGCGGTGCAAGCGCAGCTGCGGGAGGCCGAGCAGAGGCTCAAGGCTCTGGAGCGGGAGTTCCAGCAGTACCGCGAGCAGCAGAACGTCAAGCCAGAAGTCCGTCTGCAGTCCGAGATCAACCTGCTCAACCTGGAGAAGGTGGGAGAGTGAGCGTCGGCGATGGGTGAAAATATTTTTTCAGCCGTGGTGGGTGAGGCTCTTTAATTTTTTGCATTTATTCTAAATTATTTTTTCAATTAATTTCTGAAAAGGAAAAGGCGCAGTGTTGCCATCAGTCGAGTGCATTGCCGCTCCCAACTGCACATGTTCACCAATTGTATCAGGCCGCCACGTGCTCTGCTAGTGGTGACCATGCCCCTTCTTGTTTTTTTACATTTGGTGTCTAAACAAATTAATTCACATGCGCTAGTCCAGTCTACAAGGTGCTCTGATAGTGGTGATCCTGCGTTCTCTCACCGAGTCTGGCCTTGAGAGATTTTACTGCGTACGCTGTGTTTGCTGGCAAGCTGCACATAGCTTTAAGTGGGCCAAGCTCTGTTCACCCTCTCCACCTACCGCCTATAGGAGGGGCACGCCTTGGCCTTTTTTGCTATCGTGACATTTAACCCCCGTCGGTGCTAAATTCACAATTTTAGCGTCACATGCAAAAGGCTTCATACGCACCACATTCCGGTTCACGTGTTGCTTGTTGACATTTCCAAAATGCCATTCTTTGGCTGCTGTCCGTGTGCTTTTACTACACAGGTTGAGCTGGAACGGAAGCTGGATTCAGCCCTCAAGTCCAAGCTCCATTATAAACAGCAGTGGGGTCGTGCACTGAAGGAACTGGCCAGGATTAAGCAGGTACAGATGCTCCGTCCAACATTGCACACTCTTTATTTTTCCTTCGGAGCCATATATCTTTGATCCACCGTGCTTCATCGCAGCCACACGCCTTGGCAAATGTTTAAAAATGTCCAAATAAGCAACTGTATTCGAGGTGCAAATTAATAAAAGAATAGATGAGCGCACACACACACAAAGCATTTGTATATTTCTCAAAGTGCCAAATGAATCAGGGTTTTCTCTCGCTTACCGGTAATTGACGTGGCAGCACAGATGGCATTAATGAGCATCCAATACACCAGTAATAAAAAACACGGAACATCTTTGTTTACAGCTGCAATGGTAGACCCACCCAGATCAGGAGCCACTCAGCACTGGGTTGCATCGTGTGTGGGATATCCTCCTCCACAAGCGTGTACGAACCCTAACCCCCGCTCGCTGTGTGTTCCTGTCAGCATTCCCGTTCTCCGTTGTACAAGTCCATGACATCAGGTGCCATCAGAGGAGTCCAACAGCAGCCGCCCCCAGACATGACATCTTACAGCTGTGGGCCGAGCCGGCTTATTGCCATATTGCACCGTGGCTCAGTGATTCGGTGATCACTTTGACTAAACAAATGACTTGGTTGATGCTGCCGCTGCGTTGGCAGCGGTGCACAAGCATAAATAACAAAAGACTCGACACGTTCGTCAATAGTGCTGCCTTAAAAGGAAAAAAAACCGTTCAATAGGCGACTAAATGGGCAAAAAGTCGTGGTTCAGTAGACTGTCGAACAAAAACGTTACAGTTCAAACTCACCTAATATTCACACTTTCCATTAGCATTTTGTACATATATCCTGTCATAGCATTGAGGATTGATTATAGTTAAAATAAACGACACCGAGAAACCTATCCTTTTTTTACGCTGTGTGGCATAATACGTTATTAAACACGGCATGTTTATTTTCTGGAATGCTCCCAACACATACGATATGCACAATAGGCCTGGATGCAGTCCATAGAGCACATATGTAGCGCAGGATCAGTTGGGGATTGTGGTTGCTGTGGATGGCTTCCAACAACGGTCGGGTTAGGGAGGGTCACAGTTCCCCCTATCTGTACACGGGGTCGCGTGCAAATGACCCTAGAGCTTAAGCTTCCACCTTCTGTGGTTCATGTACACAGTGCTGCTTATGAATCCCTAAAATCATTAGCAAAGCAGAATAGCTTGTGGCCCCCTTTATATATATGTATACAAAATAAATACATTTTTAAGTGCTTAGAATGTCCCACCACCCCAAACTGATTGCGATTGGAGCTCAAATAATTGACAGGACAAAGGTCATGTCCACATTATAAAGATGAGCGTTTGTTAATGAGCCTTTCTAATGAAAATGCCACCACTTCTGGTCACCTGACCCACATCCAAGCTAAATAGTGTGTTTGTCTCACCAGCGTCATTCAGATTCTCTACAAACAGCACTTTTTTCCTGTGTTGTAATTTTCACCAAATGTTATCCCAATGGTGCCATCGGCGTCACGTTAACGAGACACAGCGCCCATTCGGATCTCTCGCAGAGTCAGGCTATGCCGACGACACGCTCACATCCCTAACGCACGCACACGCACCTTGTTCTGGACGACTGTCGGGGCTGTCAGGCTCAAGCTTTTTATTCTCACATTAGAATTTAAAACGTGAGTGTGTCCCACTCAAATCTGTTTAGTCTAATAGCATGATGTTTACACAGGGTATTATAACAATGATATAGCGATGCCTGCTTGCCAGTGCAGAACATTACACGTTCTCTGGGACCAACGACCTTCTGAACGTGTCTTCTTTGCAAAAAAAATGGGGTCTGTTGTTCATCCCAGCTGGTTTTGCCGAGGCCGTTGCCAAATTCGAAACGTTTTTCTGTCGGGGAAGAAATATGTTGGCCCGTGCACGTTTACATTTTTTTGCAAACTCGCAGACTAACAGTGCTAACAGATCACGGAGGAGGGACGATTGAGCTTGTAAATTTCCTCAGCTTTATTACTGACAACACAGGGCACTTGGTCAGATGCCACCAAAATACATGGGATATGAACCACATGGTGTTAAGATCACATACACCGAATTCCATTTGCTAGAATTTTTTAGAGACCCTGATATAAAATAAAAACTCAATGTCTTCATTGCAATATCATACTTTACGTCTCACCCTTGATTTAACTTCCTTGACAGTTGTTTTTGGCCAGACTTGTTTAAATTATCGTGCCCCCCAGTCCCCGCTTTCTTGTTACTCACGAACACTGTTTCATGTATAGATTATGTAAGTATTAAACTAATTCCAGCATAACGGAATTTTATAAGCAGACTTAAATTGCCGCTGCACGCTGTCTAGAACATCAAAGTTAAATGGCAGTCCTTAAAACATCGCTGTTTGGATGGCAGCGATGGCGATGTAAATTTGTCTCGCGTCTCTTAGCGCATTTTAAATAAACGAAAGCTCGCAGTCCCGCGGTGCCGCCCCTGTAATTCAGCTTACGTGTGCATGCTCATACTGATCGTCTCAGAGGTCACAATCGAGGAAACAGCGTGCACCGATTAAACCCAGGAGGCTTTCTCTGTTTTTTCTTTTTCTCTCTTTTTTTTTTTTTACCGGCCGCCCATCTCAAAACCTCTGAAACAATCGTTTGTCTCACCTATCCGTTATCCTTGCCCAGGACGGCCTCGAGGGCGCGACGTCAGGGTTGAGCGATCGGCGTGCCGCAGCACGCTCGACGGTCGCCCTCAAAATTTCATCCCCTTTCGTTTTCACATTTAAATAAACACGTGATGTGTGTGCGAGTCTATTTCGCGTGTTTACTTAACCAAAACAAAAATAGGAAAAGGTAAAGTTTAACAATCGTCATCTCTCCGTCCGTGTTATGAGCTGAACATGCTGCTCTTATCTGTCACTTGGGAATACTTCTCGGAATCATGCATTCATTTATTCAGCGGAGCAGGCATGCAGCCATCACTCGTACGTGGCTCTCCCGCAGAAGTGTTCTTAACCAATCCGGCACGCGTTAATGGAATAGTGTCATCACTTTTTTTTCTCTCTATCAAAGTGCATTTGTTTTTATAAAAACCGAAAATATATCACGAACGGTCGTATACAATTGACTGCACGGTTTGGAAGTGATGAATGACGGCGCACACGTGTAGACTCGATTGTTGGGACAAGCGCTGTTAGCCGAGTCCTATAAATGGTGATGTGGCACATGGAACGAGTGGGTGGACCAGTACCGTGCCCAGCCAACCGGCTTAAGTGGTCCAGTACAGTTAAAAATAGCGTACCTATTATTCATCGTGGAATGAACTACGCAGCCCATTAGGCAGGAAAAATTCAGCCCCCAATTCAACCTCCTTTAGCTTTTCGATGCGTCGTAATGATCCGATTAAAGTTTCAACCCTAATATTTTACTCTGTTATACTCTATTCTTACTTTTCACGTCTTCTACAATGTTATTTATAGAATTAGTCAAAGCATATGATTTGCGTTAAGTGTATTACAATCGTGTATTACAATTGTATAAATCAAATGTAATCAACGTATCGTTACAGAGGTAGTTGGTGAGTGACATGCCCAGCTAACTGAGGGGCCGGGTGGCCAGCACCATTCCTGACCATCTTTATTTCCCCAGTTCGGAGCGTTACCACATTTAAGGCTGAGTCGACCTAGGAGAGGTAGAGGCAGGTACAGATATTCGCCGCTATCATCGGTCATAAGTGGGAAAGAAATGGGGTTTTTGCCGGATTCTTCGAGCAGTTGCAGCACTCACCACACTCACACCTGGTACTCAGCCCGGGGCGCCTGGCGGTGTGTTGCGTGTGCCCGTCGCCCTAGAGGGAGCAGGAGAGCGCACTGGCGAGGCTGCACAAGCAGCAGACGGAGCTGGAACAAATGCGACTGCGGTACCTGGCAGCCGAGGAGAAGGAGGTGGTGAGGGCCGACCGCCAAGAGCTGGAAGGCATCAAGAATGACCTCAACAGGTGAACTCTTGCATTTATTTCCTCCGGAGGGTTATATGTCCACTGAGTGAGAATTGCCGTAAAGGCGATTATGCCTCCGACGTGGCAAGGTGAAACGTCGCAAAGCAGAGAGGAGGAACGCTTGACATGCACGGATATCCCGAAAGAGCAGCGCTTGAGAACAATTGTCATACATCCAGCCGTAAAAACCGACATCAGCACATTGTCCACTGAGCGTCAACTATAACGTTTTACCAAGCTGAAAGACAACGATGTCCAGAAGCTAGCCATCGTGCTTCGAAGAATCGCAAAGAAGAAGAAGAAGAAGACCCTGGTCGTGATGATTGAACAACCTTCCCACTGCCACGCACTTGAACTGGCATGCACACACATGCATATAGTACGCTGCCCTGGGCACAGAGTGAGTATATAGTTCTGGCCAAAGGGCAGGGTCTGTGGCTCAAGAGACCTCCATGCATGCTGATCCCACTCCCCCCCCTCTTCACCTCACATACCCGGGCTTCTTAAGACATAGCTAGGGACATGTAAAACAAATAAGCAGACGATAGACCTCCCTTGCATATATTGTGCCTCCACATACATATACGAGGGATGCGTACTATCTGCTTATTTGTTTTGTTACATATATTCTCAACAACCACGACGCTAATTATTACTTTGGGAGCTATAGCTGAGCTGGTTCCCCCTGCCTTTCTCAACAGTGCTTGATAGGTGCCGCCACCATCGGAAGCTGTTTAACATTGTAACATTATGCACGGCAGATGTAACCATATACATATGATTAAAAAGTACCATTTTGAAATACCTTACTGGTAAAAAATAATAATGCTACCGAATGAATGCGCATCGGATAAACGATCGAGTCAAATTTTCACTCCTCTACACAGTTTTAAATGATTTTCATTGCGACACCTTCGCGGCAAGTCTATATATCTTCAACGAGCTTTAACTGCAACTGCCGCACGGCAAATTTTTAATCGCTTCAATTTCCCCGGGTGGCTCTGTAACGCTGCACGCTCTGCCTTTTACGCTCCTTCCTGCTGAAACTACCGTGTAGCTCACGGTGTCTGGCCATGTGCTTTCTTGTCCGGAGACTAATTGGCCGCCGAGACCCGCTGTCCAGTGTCTGCTTTAATCAGGTTTGATGCGTGGGTCTCGTTTCGGGATGGATTGCCAACAGACTACGGGTGAGAATTCGCAGGCAGAGTCCACGGTGCGTCGGATCCCCGCGACGGATAATAAAATAGTTTTGTCGAGCAAGTTTGGCAGCTTTGGCAGAGCTAGGTAATGGGGCATGACTAAAAAAGAGAAATTGGCACCTTCCCGTTGTAACCTGTTAAGCCAACTTTCAAGGGAATGCTCGTGTTGCTAAAACCATTATTCAATAAAGGCAGTCCTGTTCCTGTGCTCGCTAGACATTCCTCCTGGGGCTTTTAGACAGCCGCATACATTCTGAACTACGTCCTTACTTATATGTGTAAAAGGGCAGCTAAAATCTGCGAACGCGTACAAAGAATGCGTCCATTAATAGTGGTAGGAGGGGTTTTTGCAACCTCCCCCCCCCCACCGGTTTGCATATAGCAATTTGTTCTCGGACTTTGTTGGGTCCTCGCCTACTAACTTCCTTTGTTAGGCGGCGCGTTTTCACACCGCGTCCTCAGTCAGCTGTTTGTTTTCATGCTTCTTGTGAGTCCCCACATAAATTATGACTTTCTCAACGCGGCAGAGCGAGCGCCCGAGCCTATCAGCGGGTCGTGACCCGCGGCGCAGGAATTGCTGTGTTAATGATTTCGGCAAAGAGCTAAAGTCACCGAGCTCAAACGTTGCCTATATTTAACTCGTGCCATTACTCATGTGCGTAGATACAGTACGTACACGTGGGGCAGACAGTGTGTTTTGAAAAACGGGAGTTAAAAAGAATGCAAAAACCTCTCATTTTAATACGATATCGCATGACATCAATGCAGTGTTCCCGATGGGTACATAAATCTTCAGGCTTCATAATAACATTAACGTTTGATAGAGTCAACATTTTGCGTGTAATTATAATATCAGTCTTGCAATATGTTGACATCTGGTATATATACAATAGTGATGAATGTACGTACAAAGTAGTTTTCCCATGTTAATAATGTACAAGTGTGGCTGAGTAGGCCAAATACTTGCTTCAGGGCCTCTCTAGAGCTAGCTGTTATTGGGGATGCACGGATGCAACTTTATCTTTTATCTACTTTCGTATTAAAAAACACAGTCACGTGCAGACCTAACGGTGTATCGTGCAAGTTGTGCTTACTGTACACACCTGCCCGCAGACTGAAACTTCAGGAGCAGCACAAGGAGCCTGGGCCGAAGCCAGCGCAGCTGCTCGGCCCCTCCGCCAACCCGCGCACGGGCACCGGGCACGGGAGCGGTGCCGCCACAGAGGAGAGCCACGGCGACGCGCACCTCACTCGCCTCATCGAGGAGAGGGACACGCTGCTGCGCACGGGCGTCTACACCCACGACGACCGCATCATCGTGGAGCTCGACCGGCAGATCCGGGACGCCATCTCTCGGCGCAACGGCCACGCAGGCCCCGGCGGCCACACCTGAGGCCACACCTGAGGCGGCAGCAGCGGCGGCAGCGTTTGTCTCCGGACGAGCGACGAGCTCCCGGGGCCGCTACGGTTAGGGAAGCGAACCGCGTAATGAGTGGGGATTGGCTTTAGAATCCTGCGGTAGACTTGACCCCCGGGACAAGTAAACAGCGGCTGGGGGACTGCGTGGCTTGCCTCCGTAAGGGAGTTGCCGCACCCTTTCCACCTCTCACCTGACCTGGCCACGGAACCAGTCGCGTCGCTACGGAGTCTTCTCGCCTCGCGCAACATCATGGCCGTGTTTTTGTTTAAAAAAAAAGAACACGGTGAAAATTACAACAATAATAGATCATAGAATGGGATAGCGTAACCTAACCCAAGCGTACGTTGAAGCTCGTTAATTTTTTTTTATTTTGATCGCTTCCCTCCAGGCACAGACAGGGAGTGGGGCAGAGGCAGTAATCACTGGTAACGTGAAGTGTTGGGATGAGAAACGGGCCATGCCAGGCCATTCCCGAAACAGTCTGGCACGGCTCGAGTCTGCAACAAAACGGCCGTGGAAACGTAGCATTACACAGCCAGCTTTGCTATCCACGACGGCCATGCATGAGGGGCCAAATGTGAGGACCAAATCTATAAGACCACTAACCTCTTTTGATAAATCATTGTTTACTTGTTACACGGATGAAAGCGTGTGTTGTGTTGCTCTTTACACTGGTAAGCCTTGAGTGTACCTAGAAAACTGTCTGCAGATTAATTTAAAGTTTTCCATCTGTCGAAATATATTTGCAAGTTGTCAAAACATTTTAACTCAGGCGGGATGTATTAGTGTTGCTTTTTTGTTGGTGGCAAAGCTTCCAGGAGGTGAGATTTCTACTGCAATCAAAGCGGTTTGTGGTCGAATCAGCTGTCGATGCTCTGCATTAGCGTTTGTCACAAACGCATGCAATGAATCTAACGGCCGAGTTCCACTTTGCATTCAATTGTTAGTCTTATGTCACGCATCTCAGTCAACAGCTATTGGCAGTTAACACTTTTTTGTCATATTAACCGTATTTATTAATTTTAAAAAGTGTGCGAATTGTAAAGTGATTTTTTTTTCTCTGAGAGTTTTTGTGGTGTTTGTTTTTGAGTTGTTTGGCTGGTTTTTTTTACTTCCTACGTTGTGAATTTTAAAGTATTTTTCAATAAAAGTAAATATTTTAGTTTTCATTGCATTGCAGGAAAAAAATTTCACAACTGCATTTTTTTATGTAAAATTATGTTTCATAGGTGACCCACGGGTTTTATACAATGCTACTTTCCTTACAAGATGCTGCCATGGTGCAATGGCTAGCACACCTGGACTTGCAATCCAAGTGTGATATTGTGGCATGGTATTTGTGACCCTCGGGTGAAAGGCGCTATATAAATGCTATTATTATTATTATTATTTTGAAAGAATGAATAGGTTTCTCATATCCCCCCCTTGCCTCTTACCACTCTGTATTTTAAGTACTATACCACAGTCAGTCGATGAGCAGGTAAAGTGTGGGTACTCCCACCTATTCCAAGAAGCCTGGACATCGTGGAAGAGTAGGCCAACAATACCATCTAGAAGTGCTCACTAGAACTTCCTCTCTTGGGGGCTCTTCCTTCAGCAGTGGTGTGAGCAGGCAATTGCAGGACTCTACCTTTACATTCTGCTTTACTTATACATCGATGTTTTACTTATGTATGCCTGGTGATGTCTCCAACGTGGCAGGCGAAACATCGTGAGGGAGAGGGAAGGAACATGGCTATCCCGAAAGAACAACCACGGAGAGCAATTTTCATATATCGAGCCGTGACAAACCTACATCGGTCAATTTCATATCTTTTTACAGAGTGACTGACTTTTTCTATTATCGAATACGCTGCCCACAAGTACTTAAAAGAAAAAACCTCGGTGAAGTCCGCGTATTTGACATTTCATCAAGACGTCCTATCTGACCGTTTGGCATGGTTGGCTGAGGGGACTCCGGCATCGATAACTGCCGGCGAGGGCTCGTCCTAGGTGTCCGGCGTTCGTAGGCTCGCCGTGCCCAGTGGGGCTGCTGATGGCTGCTGGAAGAGCTGATGGATGGCCTGGCAGTGCTGTGGGCTGAAGGAAACATTGATAGATTTAAGAGCCATCCAAAGATGCCTTAAAGACGATCGCATAAATCCACGAGGAAATGCCGAGCCAGTGCGGAGCGGTTTATCTTGCACCCTCGTACTATTTTCACTCAGAAATTTCAGCCTCGATAAATATCGTCCTGTTTAGAAATTACGACCTGAATCAATTTTGACTCGTAACCCGCAAATACAGCACTGTGTATCTAGGGTCCTAATCTAGAAAACTTTTACTTTCTGAAGAATTGTGTTACATTCAAATTTGAGGATATTACAATGCTCATATTTTTGTAGACTACGAAATGTATGTCGTGAGAATTCTACTTATGTCACTGAACATCAGCAAATCACACCCATTAACAATTAGCGGATGGGCCAATACATTCACAGGCGTTCTCTGAGTGTGTTTGTGGGTTGTCGCTATAATTACAGTTTTCTAACTCACATTCGTTTCAATTAGAATCTGATCTTTAACAAAAATAATTATCCCCCTGAGAGAAATGACTGAGGTTATACAAAGCATTAAAACGTATTTATTTTATCACAAGTATTATTTGTTTTAAACGAAGCGATGTGAAAGAGTTATTTAGGTGAGAACGAGTTTAAAGTTGGCGAAATGTGAAAGTTAATTTATTTCTATTTCCTCGTGCTGTTTCATTTCACGATGTCTATAACACAAGGGGGAATGCGTCCCAGTGGAGCTTTCGTTAGGGCCATTTTGATTAAGTGTCTGCCAAAACGCATTTGCTCTGTTGACATAATTTTACCTTTCAGTTTCCCCAATTTAAAATTATTACGATAAATATGTTTGCCTTCGCTGATTTATACATTAGCTTTTTTTTTAAGTAAAGTCTGCTGCCCAAAAAGATAAATAAATCATACGCAATAGAAAGAATAATAATTGGTAAAGCTCACGGCCTGACAGTTGCTAACAAGCCGACAGCGAGGAACTCGGGGCAGAGGTGGCAGCACATCTTTGTGCGCTTCGCTCTCTCCGGGAACGATGTTGCGCCTTCTCTGCGTTGGCGCCGCCGGACGCTGTTTTTACACCGCGCTGATAAAGCGTGCAAGCGTTTTAATCTCCGTGTCAAACGCTCCGAGGGTGGTAGGATCGTAACGTAAAAAAAAAGCGTGGCGTAAGAAGGGGCGCCTCGGCACGGCAGATGAAGTGATATGGCAAGTTTGGCACTTTGTTTGCAGCGTTTTGACCGCAGGGGGTTTTCCGTTTTGTGGAATTTGCGGCGCACGTGAACGAACTGCGCCTTTCACCGCCGCTTTTTCCACCTCTTTGGAGCTATTATCCTTACCCGGAATCTATCTCCGCTGCCAGCGGGAAAACATAAATAAGTAGCGTTTATAGTGCGGCTTGGAAAGTGGTGCCATTCTGCCGAGGCAACAAATGCTCCACCTAAATTTTCTCTACGTGACACCAAAGATACGGTTTCAAATTAATCCCATTTATAAGGAAATGCTATTTTCAAAAGGAGTGTATTTCCTGGCACACCCAATCAGTCTTTTGTTTCACTGTAACACAACGCTCTCCGCACGCTGACGCACACAAACGCGCACAATGAATGCCCGGTGTCTCTTGATTATGAAATTGCGCCGATGCAAGGTTTGCATTTCCTGCAACATTACATTCCGGAGTTGGCCTTTGTGCACTAGCGAGAGCGATACGTTTTGCTGGATCGCGTATTGCAATGCACACCCAAGCGCACTTTTCAATGTGAAACTACATTTCACAAATGTACCTGTGCCACGGTGCAATGACAAAGACCCCCCGCATGGCCTACATAGAGTTGTGGGGCAAGTGTTGTTGGCAATCACCTATGAAGGCAGAAACAGCGCTCAAGGGGCTGGTATGGCTATAATGCCGGCCCTGGTCACGTTTGTCTTCATATTGCTGAGGTTTAGACTACGCACCGCACCCGGTTTTCCTTTAAAGCAGAATCGACCTACAGGAGGCCCAGGAACAGACGAGATATTTTTTCCGATTGATGTTGGGCGTGATCAGGGATCTAACTCGTACATCAGTTATTTCCACTGCTGGGGCAGAGGTTTCTTGTGATGACACTATTGCCTGTGATCTTGTAAGTGCGGCCCTCTGCTCACGCACCACACATGTCCCTTGTAAAATAACTGGGAAGCTGGCTAAACGGGATTATCTATGTAACAAATCAAATAAATTCAAACGAAAGTCAAACTCTGTCAATCCACTGCTGGATGTAGGCCTCCCTACGCCTTGTCAGCAATGAGGGGGCAGGGAGAGGTAGCAATGGGCCGGACCGGTCCGGACAGCATTTGCCATTGGTGCTAAGCCGTGCTCGGGAATGAATTTCAGGTAACCAAGTTCAGAGCAGAGTGCGAGAGCCACCGAGAAAACAAAACACGGGTCTCCGGTATAATCCTATTTAACCTATTAAAATGTTGCACTTAAACAGGACTAGAACAATATCGTGGATGCAAATTCACTATGTTACACGTGTGCAGCTTTTCGGCCTCTGGTCGCACAGCCGTGAGAACAATGACAATCGCCAATGACCCTTTCAAGAGCCGCGCCTCGCAGAGGTTGAGTGCCAGCGTTGATAACGCGCGTCGTGCCTCCAGTCAGACACGACAGGTGTGATAGCTTCAGGCGCGCGACTCCTCGTGCTGTACGCTATGACAGAGCCAGACTTAAATAGCCGAGCAGAGTCTAGACTCCATAAAACTACATCCTTCCTGCCACTTTTTTTTCTTCTGCCCATGTCAGGGCAGTCCGTGAGCTAACGGTGCTCATTCATCAAGCGGGGCTTAGCGCAAGACGGGGTTGGGGGTGGGTGGGAGGGTGGCAATGTGTTCCTAAGTAAGGTTATATACTGCAGCGGCCGTATAGATCTACGAAGCTGTTCCTAATCTGGCTGATTGATTCTTTCCACTCGCCAGATATGGTAATAATATGCAATCAGCAAGTGGTTTACACGCAATTTTTCTCCATGCCAAGATTGTTTTACGGAGGCTTCTGTAACAGTGTCCTGTAAAAGTTGGCTGGCTTTGGTTTTTGTGTTTTACTTTTTTTGATGTACAACTTCATATGATACACTTTAATCAGCGGGGAAAAACTATATTCTGCGGTTGAAGGCCGCTTTCCGGGATTTGTAAAACACTGGGAGAAATGTGGTCCGTATTAGCCCCTGAATGGCTTTGGCCTTAAACCCAATTACAAAAAATAATGGTATTTTAACAAAGATAACTTTCATACGGGTTCTTTATTTTCCTAGTTTTAGTCATGATAATTATGCCCATTATGTAATACAGTAATACATCTTGGATTGCTGAATGTTAATAAATACACACTCAGCCTCAGTGTTAGAGGGTACTGGTGGAGCCTAAGAAATCACTAAAAAAATCTGAACTGCATTTGGAGATTTAATTCATAGCAGCAACCCACAGAGATGCATTACCTGCTGCATATAGTTTTTTTATAGGAACGATTGTGCCCTATGCTCCCATACTGACATTGTAATGCAGTTCACGCATGCGCTTTGTAAGGTTAAGAGTTTTTAAATGTCTACAAGGAAACATTTTGGATGCGTTCGGATGCTGATTTTGTTCCACATGCTCTGCGGAGCGCGACCTCTGGCTCGCATTTGGGAAACGTAGTTTAAGATGTGCTCGCTTTTGCTGAAGTTACATTTTCGGTCCCAATTAGCAACTGACTTTTTCCTCCCAACGTTCTCCTATTTTGGGGGGCACCCACCCAAACGCGCGGAGCAACACTGCGAGGCCGGTCTGTTCCAAACAACGAAATATTGGATCTTTCTCTGCCCGGCCGTCAAGCACGCATATTTATCTTCCGCTAAATATTTAATCACCCTAAGAATGGGCCCGTCTGGTTAGGAAATGTGGTACAAAAAAAGGCCAGAATTATTTAGCTCGCAAAAATGTGCCAAGACTCCTGGCAAGAATGAGAGCAAATGTTATATACGGACATAACTTGAGATTAAGGCAGCGTTTGTTACTGTAAATAACGATTTTGTGTACCCCCCGCCGCCGCTCGTTTGGTTCGAAAGCCTGCCGAGCGAGGGTATTTTATCTTGTTTGAGAAAATTTCTGAGTGCGACGTTGTTTCACTACTTCATATTTCTGTTACTCTCGAGTGTTTGCTTTGCTTCGGCCAGCCGTGTGTTTGCGATCAAAGCGCTGGCCGAGGAATCATTCGTCACGAAAAGGGCGTTCAATCAACGCACCTCCGCGCTCAATGAGAAACACATGGGAAGAGTTTCTGTTTGTTTGCCCGAATGCCCAAAAAATAACTCTCCTTGGTGATAAATGCCCTCGGCGAGGAATTACTGCTCCAATTAATCACTTGTAAACCAACAGCCACAATATTTTTCTTCATTTAGATTTTGCGCGAGAAGTCAAACATTTATGTACAAAAATATTATGGAAACGCAAAACGGTTTTAAGGGCACACTTAGTGTGCGTGTGTGTGCATGCAGATATACATACGTGTGTATGCAAACAACAATTCACTTGATGGTTTTTAAACAGTATGCTGCTTTTGATCAAACATCAAATCTATTTACATTACTCATGAGTTACTTTAGCAGCATTTTCTTAAAAAATGTATGATCAGACACAAATACTGCACTCGGATATTAAAAACACTCCCTTACATAGAACATATGCCGGTTTACACCCCTTATGTTAGCAGGCGAGGGGCACATTGAGGAAGCGTGTCTGCTTTGCAAGAGAGATCCGATTTAAAAAGATAAAAGGTCATATCTCCATTTGTTGCCTTATACTAAGAACACATTATTCCAGACAAGTGTAATTGATTTCCTTAAATAACGTGTACCTGTGTTGTGATTCCCATAGAATCACGCTGACGTGAATATAGCACAACACACACTGCAGGGGTCACGGAGCGATGATTTACACTGGAAAGTTTGTTTTTTCAACGTTTCTCAGGAGAGCTGTAAATGTGCAAGGTTTTCAGAGGTGAGAAAAGCGCCGGTGAATTCTGTCTGATCGTTACCTTAACCGCTCACGAGCCCGCATACGACTGCTGTTTATACAATACAAATTTATTCACAACACTAGTTTGTACAGCTTAAGAAACGCATTTTTGCATTTTTGAAGTAAGGTAAAGTGTGAGCAGAAATAACGGTACAGACATTTTCTGTTGGCTTCTGTACACTGGTTTTGGCTACGACTTTTCTCTTTGGCAAATTGACACCATTTGTGCTTCCGCTTTTGCATTTAATACAGCAGTAAGATGAACAACAACAAAAACACCTTTCGTCTAGATCCGTGACACAGAAGTGTTCGTCAAACAAGAAAAGAGAATCACTATAAATACCGTCGTATATATATATTAATTCAGTCCTGGACGAAGCTTTAAATGGCGTGAACGTGGGGGTTAAAAGGTGTGGGTGTTTTATGTGATCTAGCCACTCACAGAGTTAAGTTAAGGTTGCATGCAATCTGCTACACTGCTAGGGCAATGATTAAACTGTCACGTAGGACACCCGGGCAACTCCAGTGATTCAATCAGCTCGGCCCAATCGTCCCATTGACAAAGTCTTTCCCCACCCCAGTGACAAATAAATAAATAATGTCCTCCGTGTCGACGAGGATCGATCCCTCGGCTCGCCGGCGCGGTTTGTCTCGGCCCTGCCTCGGCCCTGCCTCGCTCTCTTCATTTTTTCCTCTTTCTCCCCCAACACCCCCCGGTCCCCCCCACTCCCGGCACCTCTCCTCTCCCGTTCTCCTTGTGCTTAGTTCGATGGCACTGATTGAAAAGTGTTGGCGATGAGGATCTTTGGTTGTCCGCCGTAAGTGCCGGCGACGTTTTAATCAGGGCCGTTTAATTCCTGCGCGGTGGGCGGCCCCCCCTCTGCCGTCAGTCAATCCACCTCGATCGATTCGCCTCCGTCGGTCGCGGCCTTGCACTCGTTGGGCGTGCGCTGGTGCCGGCTCAGCTGCGTCGCCTGCGTGAAGCTCTGCTCGCACCGCTCGCACCTGCAGCGCGCACCAACACAACGCGCTCCTTCATTCATCCTCGTCCTCGTTG
This sequence comes from Geotria australis, assembly GCA_036362915.1. Classification (NCBI taxonomy): domain Eukaryota; kingdom Metazoa; phylum Chordata; class Hyperoartia; order Petromyzontiformes; family Geotriidae; genus Geotria; species Geotria australis. The sequence continues at coordinate 6,860,807 of JAZEWU010000009.1, forward strand.
CCGTTATCACCATGCTCCGGCAACCAGGCGGCGCCTCAGCGAGCCTCTGTGTTCGGTAAGGGGCGCCAATGGTTGCTGTGTGCGGTCCCGATTGAGTGATTTGAAGGCGATGTGTCGGATCGGCAAGATTCGGACCGTGACCACCGGCTCCGCGATGGTCCCACTCCTGCGAAGGCCGTCGCGGGATATTTTACGTCTCCACTGTGAAGCGGACGGCGCAGAGGCTTTTTTTTACGGTTAATATAAGTAATGACTAGGGAGGCAGCTAGATTCGGACCGTGCGGCTTTGCAACAGGCAGTGCACTGGCTATCTCTCGGCAGCATCACCATGCCTTTTTAAAAAGTTAACGTTAATACACTGCAACTCGCGTGGTGGAAAATAAATGTGCCACACATTCACGAATTCGGAGCAAAAACCGATGAGTGCGCGACGGAAGCACGGGGAGATAAATACACACGTTGAATCATACTGGGAGGCAGACGGAGGATCGTGTGGATTAGAGAACATGCTAACATTAGAGCCGTCATATGGCCTGTTTAGCAAACTACGAGGGCTTTGGCACGGCACGTTGCTCTCTAGAAAGGATGGATGATGGCCGGCGAGTGGTTCGAGACTAATCTCGGAGTCGCAGCCGAAAGAGGGAGCGAGGGAATCGGCGAGCGTACGTGTGCTCGAAGGATTGCGACATCGAAGGGCAGTGAATGGCCGGCGATGGCTCTGAGAGGAACGACACCCAAGCAGTGAGTCGATCGTGTCTGATAATGCCGACGATAATTTCTGTCTGGCCAAGCAGAGAGCTCTGCTCAAACTCACTCGCGTCGATGGCACCTATTCAGACACTTGAAACAGGTTTAAAACACCACCTGTGCTTGTGAGGTTTATCCATATAAAGCACAGGTTGGTCGCGATGCGATGTTTTTGCCTCTGAGCAGGTGGTGTTGTGTCGCAACGACGGTTGTGAGGTTTAGTTTATCTGCGAGTAAGCCTATAAAATGTGGGTGCTATTCTTGCTTGTCTAGAAGTCTTGCCATGTGTTTTTATTTGAAGACAGACACTGCGTAGAGTGATAACTCCTTGCTCTGTTTACCATTGCAGGGGTATAAATTGTGTCTTTTAAATCCCTTCCAGGGAAATCATACACGACAACATATTACCTCGCGAAATAAGTTGGCTCTTACCGGGATACCTAGTCTAGACAAGCAGAGACAATAAACTCGCGAATCAATTCATGTCCAGTTTAGTACGTAGAAATTACTTTAATAATCTACAACGATTTTCAATCCACCGCTGGACTTGCCCATCGTGGGAGCTACATGACCATACTTCCCCGTGCTGGTCAGTGCAGCTTGGTAAAGCAAAGGGGTAGCGGCCGAACCGGTTCAGATATCACTCGCCCGCTGATGTTGGCCACGGACGGGAATCAAACCCAAGATTGCTGTATTCATAGCAGCACGCGCTAACCGTCGGGCCACCGATCCTCTCTCACGTAATTTATACGTGGAATTAACACAAATGTGAAAGCCGCATTCGCAGCTGCGTCTGAAATACACGATTTTGCTGCATTACTTCCTTTATCAGTTCCCAGGGGAGTGTCGGTGGCGCGGTGCTTAGCGCGCGCTGCGTTCCGAACCTGGCGATGCGAATTCGATTCCCGGTCACGGCTAACATCAGTGGCGAGGGACATCAGAACCGGTCCTGGCCTCCACTCTCTCCTTCATCAGTCGGCACCGACCAGAGTGGTGAAGCATGGTCGACAAGGCCCTGGTGACTGGCGCCGCGCGGGGAACGGACGGAGAGGGGCTGGAATTTATTTTATTTTCCTTTATCAATTCCTATTAGTGCCGCGCCACCCTGGGTTAGGGTCACTGTCAGATCACTCACGGGGCCATCAAAGCCTCTTTGGCCGAGGCGCGATTTCTCACGGGATGCGTGACCTGCGGGGGTTGCGATTAGTGTCAGGGTGCCGCATCAAAATAATCTTTCCAAGATCAAACCGTTAGGGCGCCTCCTCCACCCCACCCCCCCGCCCCCAGCTGTTCCTCTCTCGCCAGCTATCACAACACACTCGTCACTGTCACAGAAGAGCAGCTCGCAGTGTTTGACGATCCGCGATCTGTCCAGCTGGCAGCGCGCGGTGAATTTTATTCAAATGCACGTTAATGAACTCGGGGAGAGAAAATAGCCGTTAGTCAAATCTATTGAAAATCCAGTATGTGAGTGTTTATTTCTTGAGAATCGCTCTCAAGAGCGGCTATTTCAGGATAGCCGTGTCGAGCGTTCCTCCTCTCTCCGTCACGACGGTTTCGTTGGAGACATCAGGCATCTGAATTCAATTAATCTATTTAGACACCTGATGATGCCTCCAACGTGTGAGGCGAAACATTGCGAAGGAGAGAGGCGGAACGCTCGACACTGCTATCCCAAAAGGACAGCTCTTGAGAGCAGTTCTCATACATCAAGCCGTGAAATCCTACGTAGATATAATTATTTATTATTATGATTATCGCAGGAATCCCGCTTCCAGAGCTTGCAAGCTTTGTGAGAATGTTCCTCTGTAATAATAAACGTCTATCTAACACAGGCACAAATGACACAACATGCTAAACGGCCAGCAAGAAACGGCGCTACTTAAGGCTGATGTGGGTGTTTGGGCAACAACTATAACAGTAGATTAAGGCGCAGGTTGAGTCAGTAGATGATGACGGTAGGAGTAACGGCGTGTATCGACTGTCATCCCTCCTCCGTGTTTGTGAATCAGGCAGTGGTGGCATTATGGTGGCGCGAGACGCTCCGAGTCGCGGAGGCGGGTAAGCGAGGGCCCTCTGAACCTTCTCGCTCCTCATGCATAGTCGGGGTTGGAATTGTAAAAAAAAAAATTCACTCTGGGAACAAACCGGGCCCTCGATTCCTCTTAAAGCGAGGCTCTCGAGGTCCCCCCCCCCCATATAAAATATTGAGTTTATGAGAACGCATTTCCTGCGTTTCTGCGACTTCTGAGATGTAGAATAACCGTCGAAATGTAAGCGCTATGAAAGCCTAATCGCTTCCCTCTGAGGCTTTCACTCTCTGGGAACGGCGTTGCCGTGCATTCCCGCACAATTCCACCACCCCTGGGCGTAGTTCACCGAGGGTGAGCGAGCGGCTCGGCAGACTCACTTGAAGGGCTTCTCGCCCGTGTGCGTGCGGATGTGGTTGTTGAGCGTGGTGGCTCCGGCGAAGGCGCGGCCGCAGTAGCCGCATTTGAACGGCCGGTCACTCGAGTGTGTGACGACGTGGTTCCTCAGCTCCGAGGGCTGGGAGAAGGACTGGGCGCAGTGGCCGCACTGATAGGGCCTGTGGGTAGAGGCGCGCCACCAGCTTAGAGGGTTGCCAATCACCGCACACGGTCGCAAGCTCTCGGAGATGTATTCACACGGACGCACTCGTACAAAAAGACACACACAGACAGACTCACGACAATACAGACTTATTACTGACGCACTCAATAATAATACATACTCACACAGACTCCTACAGACAGACTCACAGACTCATGCAGACACACTCACAATACACTCATACCGACGTACGCTCACAATACTGACTCACACTGACACACACTCACAACAATACACTCACACCGACGCACACTCACAGAGGTAGACTCACAACAATACAGCATCAAACCAACACACTCACTCTGACAGACTCCAACACACTCACTATGACACACTCACCCCGACACACTTGAGAGAGACCACCCCATTGGCTCACCCCAACACTGACTCACTTGTACTGAAATTCAAGTCGATGGATTTAATTTCCTATACATGCTTTACATGAAATACGAGATGATCATCGTTAACCATTATCTATCCACTGCTGGATGAAGGCTTCTCCAAGCCGTTACTCATGGTTTAGTAATGTCACTATCGATATAGCTCCTTTACTGAAGCTGATTTAATTGCTCCATTTGTGTGATGTTATCATCTCAGGGATTTTCTCTCCTTTGGCTGCCCTTCTGTCATTAGTCTCAACCACAGACCATTCTCCCTTCAAGCAACGCGTTCTGCCCAAGCCCAATAACGTTGCTTCCAAGCACTGCAATTGTACGTATATACACATGTGAGTGGTACAGGCTTTGCCAGCTTTCTGTCAGCTTTAGTCTCACATTCAACGGCAGGGGATAATCGCATTTGTAAGGTGATTATGGGGGTGGTGTGTTTTTCAAGAGTTTAGCAAGTGGCCTGAAGTACTTTAAGACTTTAGGATGGCCCTGCCTAATGAACAAAACAAATCAACCCGAGGGCCCTAGTTATTCTGGGGCCCAGATTTTAAAATGTTAACTTTGCGATGATTCTGCTTTTAAGTATAGTTTAAGTACATTTGTGGCAAACTGCAGCTTTATAGTCCTTCTGGAACATCATTAGAATGCACGCCAATGCTCGTCAAACTTAAATTAGAAAACGCCACGCGGCATATGTTAGTTAACTACCAACAGGTGTACTTATGTAAACGGTTACTGAACCAAATATTTCAGATGTCTGACAATTATCAGTTTTATGATGGTTATTAAAGTGTTGGTAGGCCATTAAGTGAAGCAGACAACTTGTTAAAAGGTCATGACATGAAAAGGATTTGCTAAAAATGAAAATGTTATGAATACAACGTTTATTTTAATACGGTACGGTAATACATGGGATTTAAATGCAACACTTTACACATGTACACAATAAACGAATATTTACCTTTTGTCACAAAGCAATATTTTAGTGTAACTGACACTTAACTAGATTCACGTAAACGTATGTGAGGGCATCTACACGAATATATCGCTCATTACAAACGTGCAAATACTTCGCATTAACATTAAAGTATTATCGCACGCAAATAAACGATGTCACTGTAAAGCAATGCAATGTTAGGACGGGTGCAGCTACGGAGAGAGGGGAGGAGCGCTCGACACGGCTATCCCAAAAGAACAGCTCTAGAAAGCAATTGCTCTCTTAGGATGTGAAAACCCAGGCGAAAGCATATGGTTCGTTGCACGGTATTTCTTTGTTTAAAGCGCGCTGAGATTACGCAGAAACCTGTTGTGTGGGTGGCCGCGTTATCAGTTTGCTAAAAATCCAGCGCACGAAACTCCGAGCTGTCGGCTACCGCCCTGAGACTCGCGTGCTTGACGCCACATGGCCTGATGTGAGAGGTGCCGATGAGAGGGCGATGATGTCGGCACGACGATGTGAGTGTGATGATGTGACGATGCATTTTTTGAGCGCGATGATCTGAGCAAGCATTCTCCGTTTTCATCTCTTGGACGGGAGGTAACCGGACAGCCTTGCGGCTCGAGCGCCGTCCGTCCGCCTGACTCTTTGTCAATGCGATTGACTAAGGGCGGTGACTCGGGCCAAAAACCCAAATGGATTTTTTTTGTCTTTCATGTGACCATTTGTAGGTTAGCGTTTTTTTTTTTCGAACCTGCCAGAATTGCCCCATCGATCTCGCCAATCCATTGTAACAATAAACGCGCTCACAGGAATCAAGGTGTGATAACGACAGCTTTAAACAATGCGCCGAAGCCCGACAAAAAGTAACGCCTTGTATCCTCGTAAGAGACCCGTCAGACTTGTTTTTAAACGCTGTGCTTTATAACTCACGCCACGTGTTCGCCCATATTATAACCCTTAACAGACCGTCACGGCAAGTGGCATTAGCGAGTACCGATGAAGGCAGGCATGGTATGCCAAGCGGTGGTGGTGTTGCCAGCATCGCGCTCAGCCGCCTTTGTCTCCCTAGGGAACCGGGTGCTGAGTTAAAGCTGCGTCGACCAAAGAAATGGTTCAGATATTCTCTACCGATGTTCGCCACGGCCGGGAATCAAAATCGGGTCGCCGGTTTCGTAACGCAGCGCGCTGAGCACTCACGACCGCTCCCCACATCAAAACATCAGCGCACGTCGTCACACACGCATGCAGCAAAAAGGTAACGGCCAAGTGCGTGTGAATGTGTTAATGTGTGCGTGCGCGTGTTGGTGCTTGGTGTGCGTTCATACTGTTCGGTGGAACAGTCTGATTTGGGCATTGTCACCTGCTCTTAGGAGTGCCATCAGCCATCCTGGCACTAACGCACCTGTCCGGGTTCTGCGAACACACGTGCATCTGCAGCAGGATTCTCTGCGTGAAGGTCTTGAAGCATTGGCCACACTTCCACAGGTGCCAATCACTGAACTCCCCACCCAGCTGGCTGGTGGACGTGGGACTGGCCAGCACCTTGTGGCCCCCGGCGCCGCCGCCACCGATGCCGCCCAGGCCCATCCCGGAGCCCGGGCTGCCCCCCAAGCTGGCGCCGCCGTTGCAGCCGTAGCTATAGGCCGCTCCGGGCCTGTCGCCCTGCGGGTACGGCCTCCCGGCGGCCGGCAGGGCCTGGCTGGGCCAGTGGACGGCCGGGGGCGGCAGCTTGCCCACCTTGCCGAAGGGCGACAGGGCCTCGTGCCGCGACATGGCTTCGGCAGCGGACGGCGGCACGTTGGCTGCGACACAAGATTTGACGCGCGGACGTCAGGAGGGTTAATCGGCGTACTGACTAAATTTCCCCTGGCGCCCTGCGATGGACTGGCGTCCCATCAACGGTGTTCCCCTGCCTTGCGCCCTGTGTCTGCCGGGCTCCGGCTTACCGCGACCCTTTACGGGATTAAGCGGTTTCTGAAAATGGATGGATGGACGGACGTCAGGAGGGGTTGGTTCAGGCGCGTCGCAGCCGCGGGTGTTGCAGGAAAAAGCGTGGGGGGGGATGGAATCATGTTTCTGTGAAAGTGCGGGTGTCGCAACACCCGCNNNGGGGGGGGGGGGGGGGTGTGTTTCCGTACCGGTGTCGTCCTGCGCCACGTGGTGAAGGGGGATGCCCAGAAAGGAGGCGTACGACTCGTCGTACCACACCAGCAGCTCCGAGCCCCGGGGGATGTCGGCGCACGCCCGGTAAAATATGCACGACCTGCCGGGGTCGCGGGGAAGAATGGGGTGAAGCGCTCGAGGGTCACGGCGTGATGAACGGGCCCGTCGGCCGTTTGTTCTGCGCTCGCGAGTAAAGTGCGCCGCGCCGCCACAGAATCGGGGGGGGGGCAGGCTCGTAGTCAAGCGCCGGCTCGCGTTATCCTCGTGTCCGCGTAATTAAAGCACCTCCTTGAAGGTGACCTTTAACTTCGTGGCATCGGCGGAAGGAAACTTCGAGCCGAGCGGGGATTGTGTCGCGTTGGTTTGTCCCAACCACCCCCATCCTCACGCGGCCACCGCTCAGCTCGTACCGCCGCGTCGTTTCGCGGCCGGTGATTTCTGTTCGAGTTTTTTTTTCGTTGCGTTAAACGCGCCGCGGCGGACGGTATTTTTTTTTTTTTCATCTTGCGGCGGCGTGAGCCAGCGTTACCGGGCGAATGCATTGATAAAGCATTACGCTCTAATTGAAAACGGATAAACGCCGCGAAGATAGAAGCTGCGGCAATGGCACGCGCATTAGCGAGACATCGATCGGCGCGCGGATCTCTGCCTCCGAGATGCTCTTGTTGCGCCGTTAGGGAAATTATGATCGGCAAAAAAAAAAACCCAAGCTCGTGAAGCTGTAGGTCATGAGATGAACCAGTCATAGCCAGTTTTTCTAAAAGGAGGAAATGACTCAAGAGAATTATCGGAGGAACCTCGGCCCGCGGACTCCGACGACACATTATCCGGCGCAAGCGTAACGGCTCGGACTATCGCGCGCGGTGATTAATAGCAGAATGTAACGGAATATCCAGATGGTCCACTGTTACACATCCCCTAAACCAGACGCGTACGTTAACAGGAAATTATAAACATAGAGTGTGAATTCAAGTAGACACAAATACTTGTCTATTTAAAATTACGCGTATTTAAATGCTCCCATTGTTAAACATACGGTGAGGTGTAGGCATAATAAACACTACAACACTTGCAATTTGATAAATGAGCACGTGGCACATTACACGGGAGAACATTCAGTGTGAAATGTTTTTGCCGTTTCAGTTTCATGTGGCATTCTAGCCGTCGACGCCGTGTTACACCCAGATATGAACCCGACAGCCCGAGTTTGAATCCCAGCCACGGCTATAATTTCAGTGACAAATTATATCTCCGGCACTAATGCATGTGCCATTCCCACAGTTGCCGGTTTAAACGGCCGCTATCCAGGTTTGCCAAGGTTGGCCAGTTTCCCCCCAAAGGTGGAGGTATTGGAGCAGAATTTTACGGCCTGATGTCCTTCCTGACACCAACTTCATTTAGTCAGAGAGTCTTTGGATCGCTATTTTGTCAGGAACTTCATCCCCCACCCAGACCTGTTCACCAAGGGAGACCCTAGCAGGAGTGCTAGGCTCCATGTGACATAGCTTAGGGGTTCCTTGGAACATACAAACTCCTCCATGATAAGGTTATGGGTTATGATGCATGGGGGGATGGGGGGCAAGGAGGGGGGGCATGATTATAATTTCTGCCACGTATGAGTGAATAGAAAATGAGAGTAGCGGCTAGCGGCCTGCGTTGTGATCCCGACGACCTGAGTTCAAGCACGGCGAACACCAGCCGCTAGCGATACCTGAACTCACAGTGACCAGCCTGATGACCGTATAGCCAAACAACAGCCTGCAAGTAAATGCAATAACGAGGCCTTCATCCAGCAGTGAATTTACAAAGGACTAAAAATAATTATTATAATTCTTATAATTTATTCCTATCTAGGCCAGGGCTAAGTCCCTTGTTAAGTGGGGGTATCTCTGCTGCTGTAACCCACAATACGCTAATCTCCCAAATGTGGTCAGCATGACCTTGTCGGCGTGGCCTCTATAAATCATCAGCAGCACTAATACAATTTAACAACGCGGCGTCCACCATTAGAGGAATTGATGACCACGCATCAGAAACGATTCCTGGAAAACATGTTTAAAAAAAAATAATCTTCACGTTATTCGATGGCAAACGGCATCTCGGCATTTGCACCTGTAAACTGGACTAACCCAGCCATGCTGCTTGTTTGTTTATTTCTTCAGCGGGATGGACCAGACCGATATAGTGTAGTGTACAACATGGTGAAACGTTGAACGTTATCTTTGCATGCATTAGGGGAGAAATTGAATTGTCTGTATTTAAAACAAGGGTGATACTGTATTCTCCAGATCATGAGATGCTGCGGAGAGTAATGCGCACCCCAAACATGTGCCCGGCGTCGAATTGGTGATAAAAATCAAGTGACACCCACCGGAATCCACGACGTACCCCACGTGTTGTACTATAACACAGGGACACGACGTGTGTCTTGTGATCTGTTGAATTCGTTAAGTTACAATTGCCGAATATGAAATGGTGATGAACTAATCAGAACATATAATCCATCCATCCATTTTCTAAACCGCTTGTCCTGGTGAGGGTCGCATATAATGCTACACGTTAAACTTGGGTTAAGAGGGCGGTTGAGCCAGAGACCTGGCGTTTGGCCGGGGGACTAAAGGGATATGGGGGGTGTGCGGCACGATGGCGCAGCGTGTGGCAAAAAGTTCCCGTGGTTCAAATCCCATCTCGTGTGTGCTCCCCCTGTTCTGCGTGGGTTTTCCTCCGGGTCTCCTGTTTCCTCCCACAAAAAAAACACTCATTAATTATCTGGCCGATAATATCATAATATATAGGAAGCAGTGTGTGGCAATATGGCGCCGGCAAAACCGCCTGGCTGCCTCCTCCACCTCTCTGCGCTTTCCTCGCGCCTCTGAGTCGTTCTCTCGTCAAACGAGTACCTTCGACAGTGAATGAATCTGTGCCACGCGTTATAAATGTGTTCCCTCGTACTTGTGCTGCAGGACGGAGAGGTTCTGCTCGGCGCGGTGGCGCGCGCAGCGGATGTAGCGCATCCAGCTGCTGCGGCTGGGCTCGCTGCCGTCCAGGAAGTGCAGCAGGCAGCCGTCGCCGTCGTACACCTGCAGGTGACGCACGCCACAGATTCATCCATCCGTCCATTTTCAGAAACCGCTTAATCATGTTCAGGGTCGCGGTGAGCCGGAGCCTATCCCGGCGGACACAGGGCGCAAGGCAGGGCAACACGGAGGATGGGACGCCAGTCCATCGCAGGGCGTCTGGGGAAATTTAGTCGGTACGGCAATTAACATGGCAGCATGTCTTAGGACGGTGGGAGGAAACCGGAGTGCCCGGCGAAAACCAACGCGGACACGGGGAGAACATGCAAACTCCACACAGAAAGGCCTCCGAGCCGAGATTCGAGCCCGGGACCTTCTTGTTGTGAGGCGGCGGCGCTACCCACTACGCCACCGTGCCGCCCGCCACAGATTCCGGTCAGGTCGAACGACGAACCTCACCTCCGCTCCATCCCAACCGCGCGTAGGTTTTTCGCGGGTTCTCACGCAGGGTTTTTGCGGCTCTGGTGTGTGTGGGCCAGTCGGTTTTAAGGACGATGCGCTGTATCAAAGCGTTTTGTTGACGTGGTTTTGCCTTCTAAAACTGGATACTTTGTAAAATGTGTCTTTTTGGTCTTTTAAGATCTTAACACTTGTCTCGCTGCCGGAAAGGGTAAAACCTCGTATTTTTTGCATCTTCTGACGGTTTGTTTTTGTAAACCTTTGACCGTGTCTTTCGCTCTCAAGGGATGCTCTTTTGGGATAGCTGTGCCGAGGGGCTCATCCTCCCAGGACAGCCGTGTTGAGCGCTCGTCGGAACACACGAACCGCTCCGCCACGACCTTTCATCGGCCCGTACGCTCACTACGAGCCATTCTTCAACAGCACGTGAACTCGTATATCAGCCCATATGAGGTATAAAAAAAAACCACCCCACCTATCTCAAACAGAAATGAATGAGCAAAGGAAAAACAATGTTAGGGGGGGGGGGGGGGGGGGGTTCAATTCAACGGGGGTCACACGAAATCTGGACCACCCCGTAGAATCCGAGAGACGTTTGTTTAATGCCCCGCTGCCGTGTCGCCGCGTTCCGCTTGCGCTGCAGGACGCCGCCAGCGGGACGGGGACACCGCGCATTGACGCCGACTAATTTGTGCGGAGCGGGGCAGATGGGGCTGCGAGGGCAGGACAGGGGAGAGGGGACAAAGGTCACGGGGGGTCAGGTCTGCTAAGTAACGGAGCCTCTGCCGCCGCCCCCCATTCCCGGCCGCGGTGCCATTGCAAACGGGGCAGCGCGGGACCTGATTAGGGCTGGAAAACTGCAGGCACCTCATCCATCACTGTTGCAGGGGGGCGGG
>JAZEWU010000009.1:6872059-6891989 GCA_036362915.1 Geotria australis
CTCGCCTTAATCAGGGCCAGTGCGCCCGACCGGGGCGGGGGGCCACTCCCGGCAGCAGCGGGTTAATGCCACGGACAGCGGCGTGATGCGGCGGTCACGGTGCGCGTAATCCCCGAGTCAGCGCCCATCATCGCCGCTCGCGTCGACGCTAGTCGCAGAAACGCGCGCGTTACATAACGAAGACGGCGGACGAACATCGCCGCCGGCCCCCCGCGCCGCCCGCCCGCCGTCACCGTAAAGCCCCGCACGGGCTGCTGGGGCGAGTGCTGTTAGCGGGTGAATTGTGAAGGCCGGCGCGCTGTTCCGCGTGCGCGTTTAGAGCTGAGGCGGGCTGGAAGTGACCGAGAAGCGGTTCGCTGGGTTTGTAGTGCGGTGCCGCTAATTGCAACACGCGTAAAGTATTACGCCGCGATATTTACGCCGCGTGTCACATGACGGCACGCGCGCGCGATTGCACGTGCAGGGTGAGCGTATAAGTGATTTGCCCCACGAGGCAGATGCTTTATCCAGTGACGTTATCAATATAAAGCAGAAACCAAAAGAGAAAACAGACACACAGATAAACAAAAACAACCCATCATGCAAGAACATCAGAGCCATGCGGAGGCCAGTAAACCTGCGAACAGCCGCGCTGCATCTCCGCTCTCTCCCCGCGCTCCGCGAACATTTGCCGAGGACGGGCCCGCGGCATGCCCGACGCCCGCCGCAAGCCTCTCCCCGTCGCGTCCCGAGTCACCGCTCAGCCTCCGCGGAGTTTTTCTGCCGCGAGACGGGCCGAGAGATGTCCCTTCTCGGCTATTTTTACGCGCTGGCAGAAACGCGCCGCCTTGGGATCGTATCTGAGCGTCGTGCCACTCAAGCCGGTCCGACTTTTTCCTCCGCGTGAGGCACCCGCTCGCCGCCGCTGCGCTATCGGCACCGCGGAGAGGGGGGCGCCGCGGCCCCCCGCGCCGGTTTATCTAGCTCACGCCTCGGGAGCGCGCGTGTGGGGGTTTTTTTTTCGCGGAGAGGTCACGGGCCTGAGAGGCGTGCGCGGGTCAGCGCGCCGACGCCTCCGCTCTTGAGAACCTGGGTTTCTGGTGACGCACCGCGGCCCCATCTAATCTCGCGCTCGCTGGGATTATCTGGCGGCTTTCTCTCGCCCCGCGTCGCTCGCTGGCGGACACGCGTCCCCACTTTGTTAATCTGGAGGCCGGCGTCACCTCAGCTGCGAGGGGCAACTGCACCGAAAATAGCAGTCGGCTCACGGGTTGATGGTGATTATGATGACGGGGATATCTTGGGCATGGTAAAGGTGGCAGAGGCGCAGGGCAGGCAGATGTGCACGCGGGTACAGCGGGTAGGTTTGGAATATTACGCCCGCCTCCTAGAGCGGCACGGTGATGTGGTGAGTGGCGCTGCCGCCTCACAGCACGAATCCCCTGGGTTTGATTCCCAGCTCGGGTGCCTCTCTGCGTGCGTTTTTGCCGGGTACTCCGGATTCCTCCCACAGTCCAAAGACATTCTGCCTACGTTAATTGTCCCGCTGACTAAATTGCCCCCGGTGCCCTGAGATGTTGAAACTTGCTTACCCTTCCCCGCTGGACAACTGTTAAAAATAGCTACACCCCTCAACCAATTCTTTCCAGCTTAAACAAAAAACTGACCGCCTGACCTATTTATCCGCGGCACTAACCGCCGCAATTACCGGCTATAATCCGCGATTTGAATGTCCAAGGTGTCGGTCTCCCTGCTCATCAGAGGGAGTTCTCCCGTCACGTGGCGTTCAGGGGACAGGGCCACAAGCGGATAGAGGCGCGCGGTCGCTCGGCGCCCATCCCCGCCGCTCGATCGAGATCCGAGGAGCGAGCGAGCCCTCTCTCTCGCACAACGACGCACGCCGCCGCCGCCGTTGATTTATAGCCTCGGCCCGGACCTGGATCTGAACACAGTGCAGGGCATCGCCTTCCCCGAAAGGTAACGGCTAATTAAGCGATAGTGGAGTAATAAAGGTTGACAGCGCTCACAAACACTTCATATCTGTGCGCCGTGGCCACCATCCATCATGCGTTGGAGGTGGGGGGGGGGAGAGAAAGGAGGGTTAGGCGCTCCTGGAAGATGTGCCCGCGAACTATTTCAGTCTCGGCCCCGGAGAGACCCCGAGACGGAACGCACCGTGGCGGAGCAGTGCGTGTGTTCGCCGTGCGGGAGCTCTCCGACGCTCGGTTCTTTCGTCGTGATACGTTGTTAAACGTGTCGACACCGGGGAGGGCGGGGGTTGACGAAGGCGAGCGGTGTTCCATTTGTGATGTGTTTGCGCGTTGTGTGTTTTGAATTGCACCTAAGATATGGGGATTTGGTGGAATCGATTCAAACGAGGTGGTTCGGGCATCTGGTAAGGATGCCCCCTGGAAGGCTCCCCCGGGAAGTCTACCAGGCACGGCCCACTGGGCGGAGACCTAGAGGCCGACCCAGGACACGCTGGAGGGATTATATCCTTCGGCTGGCCTGGGAACGCCTGGACAGTGAAGACAAGCTATATGCTAATAGCTTCCTGTGTACCCTTTATTTGCTAGACGGACAGGTACACGTAATTATCCATCAATGAAAATTGATTATTAACGCTCGCAATACCTGCATCGACTCACGGACATAGCGTTGTGAATCGCAACCACAGCACCAGTGACGAGTTATATCTGAACTGGTACTGGTTCCTCCTTTGATTTCACCAAGCCAGATTGACCAGAGTGGTAAAGTATGGTCAAACAAGCCCATGACTGACCTGACATGAGAAGGCCTTCATCTATCAGTGGATCGGCGAAGGGTTATACTCTACCTTTTTTAACTGATTATAGAAATGCTCATTTAGGAAACAAGAAATATTAGGATTATTAATGTGTCAGTGGGTGGATCTAAAACTCCGCAGCCGTGAACTTTAGTAAGCGTGATAAGTTGTAAAGTGGTTTGTGAAGTTAATATTTAAGTGAGTGCCACACTTAGTTTGTGACGATAAAATAATGGCCCTCTTAAAATATTACACATCCTGTCATCTCAAGTAGTACATCACTAGAATATATGGCATTTAAAACGTCTCATTAAGCTCCAGTTAGATTCAAATGTTACTGGCCCTCATGTTGGTTGCGTGTAAACAAAATCTGTCTCCCTTGAACAGATGCAAAGCAGCACCTTGGTGCAGGACAAATAGCTGTTTTAAGACATTATTTACAAACATTAGTATTCTCAAGACTGACCATTTGCTATGCGAGGGCCCTAGAGACATTAACTCTGCATTCAGCAGTGTAGCAAAATCCAATTTTCCGCTCAATTGACTTTCAAACTTGTGGTGAAAAGCCCTTTTGATCAAACGTGCCACAATACAAATTAAGCTTTTGGCACGCTTAAAAAAAAAATCACCACCACTTTTTAAGGCAGTGAGAGTGAGAGCGAGAAAAACTCCGTTTCGGGAACATATAAATAAATTAGTGCACTTTTTTTCCGTGAACTGGCACCAATCGTTTAACACGTTGATCTCAATAAATTGAGGGCTGCTTTAAAATCGGCCCCATTTCTTTGAGTGACTTTCACCGAAAGCTGCACCCGGCGTGGTGCTCACAAACAGATGCACAGTGTAATCACCAACGCAGAAATAGCAGCAGCAGCAACAATAATAATAATTTTTGAAAACTATAGGAACCCGAGGAGCGGTGATTATCAGTCACACGGTGTTTATATTGGGCCTGCCCAATGTTTAGCCTTCACTTGAGCCACACGAGAGCTCACGTGGGGCCGAGAGTGGACGCCACGAGTTACCATTCAGGAAACTGCTTCCCTGATGTTTTATTAAAAGCATTAACTTGAGACCAACTACAACTGAGCAAAAAAAAAACCGCGAGGCTTAAGAAAATATGTCTAAGATATAACGCACAGCTGGGTAAAATGAGTGCCTTTTCTTCATAACTTTGTTTTTTTTGTCACTGCAGGGTGTCTGGTGTATTAATTGCATTGCCTCGAATCCAGCCGAGTATAACAGACCGTGCGATTGTATGACTCGGTGAATAGTTTATTGCCCAAGAAATGGTATAAATCTGCCGGAGATTGTTGTGGTGCAGAACAGAATTTGCTTTGGTTTTATTGGGTTATTTTTTTATCATCATACTCAGATTTTTTTCCAAAACAATTCTTAACAGGATATTATTCGGTGACATTTCTTAATTCCATGTAAACGCATTGATGTAGGTTTTCACGTCTCAATTTATGAGTACTGCTCTAAAGAGCTGTTCTTTTGGGATAGCCGTCTTAAATCTTTCTTCTCTCTCTTTCGAGATGTTTCGCCTCCAATGTTGGAGGCATTGGTCTGATGGTTCCTCCAAAATTGCTGGAGAAACGTTACGAAAGAAAGAGGAGGAATTCTCGACACGGCTATCCTGAAACAGCAGCTCCTGAGAGCATTTCTCACCCTATGTAAACACCAGAAGTGCGTAGAGAGCGCACACGCAACAGTACTCAACATATCTAAACTGCCCGCAACAGTCTTGCAGAGCGCTCTGTTTAATACCGACACATCGGCTGTTGACAGTGGCACATCCAGCCCACTACCGTATTTGCCCGCGCTTCTCAGAAACCGGTCCATTGCGAGAAAATCTCTATGAAATTGCCACCACGGGGGAAAACAGATTAGAATGGTGCTTTAGCGAAAGGCGAAGCAATTTGCTCCATCGCACGCGCGGTCCCAGCGCTGTAGGCGAGCTCTTGCGGGCCCCGCTTGCTTCCTGCAGCGAGGGACGGCAAATTAAGCGGGGCGCCTGCGGAGGCTCAGCCGGCGGATTTGTTCGTGACAGCCGCACGTCGCTCACAGCCCGGCCGGCCGAGTGAAACGAGCGACTCGCCGACTGACCGAGCAATTAACTGACTCGCTCATCGACTAATTAAGCAACCGAGCGACTGACCCGATTGCCCAATTAACCGACCGACCGACCGGCCAATTAACTCACCTGCCACCTGATATTCCGACCAATTGACTGATTAACCGGTGGACTGACTGACCGACTGACCACTTCGCCAACTGACTGCTAGCCTACTTATTAATTGACAGATCAAGAAATTGACTAACCGACTCACCAACTCACTGTACTGATGTAGGCTTTCACGGCTCGATGCATGATAGTTGCTTTTCAAAGCTGTTCTTTCGTGATAGCTCCGAGTGTTTCCGACCCCCAGAACGCCTGAGGATGCCTCCAACGTGGGATGCGAAGTGTCGCAAATGGCAGAGAGGAAGTGCTCGACACGGCTACCGCGGGAAGAACAGCTGTGAAAAGCAACTGTGACCAGCTGAATGACCACTTGGCTGAGCGACTGGCCAACTGATTAACCAACCGATCAACCAATAAACCGACTGGACTGACCGATTAACCGACTGACCAATCACCCAACCAATTAAGAGACCGACCGAGCAGCTATGAAACAGAGGGACCGGTGCGACCAACCTGACGTGGGAGCCGGTGAGGCCGCTAGCTACAAGGCCGCTCGGGTCTGCGCTCACTCACTCGCGCCGATTCCACGCAGCTAATTTTCAGACTTAATGAATTAACGGATTAATTGCCTCCAACGTCGCGATCGCATTGGGAGCCAGCCGGGCGGCACGGTGTTTGGGGGCACTCAACACGGGATACAATTGTTGGCGTGAGTCAAAAATTCGGTTATTAGCCCTTTAGGTCGTAATGTACACCGGCACATTACTGTAGACGAAGCTGTGTGGGGAACTATTTTGTAAATGTCAAAGTTTCTTTTTTTTAAATATATAAGCTAAGGTTTGAGAGAAAGAAAAAAACAAGTGTTCTCTTCAATTAAACATTTTACAACTTACCATCCAGTTGAAAACTATGGTATCATTAAGTTACGCTCTCTCCCCCAAGTAATTTGCCGGTAAGTTGGTGTGTTTTAGTTTTCGGTTACAAGTCCATGAAGTAAACACGTTCTGTCCGTGCGTACAATACGCTATTTATTTAAAAAGCAATTACGGAATTTATTTTTGAAAATACTTATGGAAATTGTCGTGTTTGTTCAACATCGCGGTCTTTATTTAACAGAGGTGGGAACAGATTGTGGAATGAAAAGGGATTTTTCTCAATTCACCCGTCTTCCATAAATACATTCCAATTATTATTATTATTATTATTTTCTAACAACTATTTCTCTGTTTGTCTTCGTCCATATTTCTCTTGCTGAAATTCTAAGGGTCTATTCTGTTATTCTAAAAAGTGTTTCATATCGCACAAGATAGCTCTCTGTAATATTTAGAGTTCTGAACTGGAAGAACAACGAATGCAAAGAACATAAATTTGAGTTCTTTAGCAGAATCAAACATTAAACCAACAAATGACATGTCAAACGTTTTTATAATCATAACACTCCCGACAGATCGCATTAGGTACGACTACATTTTATTATAATTTTCCTGGCGGGGGCAGTAGTGACAATGTTTCACACACCCAGCCACCTACGTTGAATTCCTGCCCATGGTTAACATTAACTTGTAGGTGGCAGGGTAGCACAGTGACACAGTGGTAACACTTGTGCCTCACAGCAAGAACTCCTGGGTTCGATTCCCAAGGCAGGCACTGCTCTATGTGGAGTTTGTATGTTCTCCTCCTGTTCTGCATGGATGCCCTCCAAGTGCTCCAGTTTCCTCCCATCAGCTAAAAACAATATAACTGATGTTGGCCAGATAGCCCAATGTGTGAACAATCTACCTGCAAGTTGCTCAATTTGGATTAAACACAATAATACGTGATAACATTCTCCACTACTCTGACAACTTTGGAGGACTCTTCTGGGTAAAACAAGCTGAATAATAATAAGAGCTGTGCTCCATATCCGAACCGCATTTGGATATGATCCACCCCGTTTGTGTGAAGCCGTATTGACCAACAATGAAGTATGGTCAAAAAGCTGCTTCACCACGACCGACCACAGTGTGGGGAGGCCTTCACAAAGGGCTACAAGTAATTATTGTATCGTTCAAAAAGTATTTGAAACATCTTTGGAAAGCGACAGATTAATATGACTTTTAAATAAAAAATGCCTTAAGCATAGCATGCCTTGCCGTACATTTTAAAGCGGGCACATATAGCATTACAATGAAGTCAGTGATACGTTTCCCAAAAGGCTTCGACTATGACATCACAAACTTCGGCGTGAGGGCAATATAACTCATAGAAAATGTAACGCAGTACTTTTACGGCGTACGATATGTCCAAAATATATATGTATATCGGCATGGCATTAAAATACTCGCACCAACGTGTGGCAAAGCCATCGTGTCTCTATTTTTCTGGCATTTAATCAGTCATTGTCATTACGAGCGCGGCTTGAGAGAAGAGAGAAAAACAGAGTCCTCTTAACGTGAACACTTATCCATATTCCATTACGCAGTGATTAACTTTATAGCCGGTTTCAGTAGCGGCAATCAGTACCTGCAGCATGGGCAGGACAGCTGCTTTGAGTTGTGCGAAGGGGTCTTTTTTTCGTGCGTGCCATGATTGGGAGTTAATTCTCCTCCCTCCGCAACAACAGTTACCCCGACACAGACGCACACTAGCGGGGGGACGAATCCACTTAACGTATCAGCTTTGATAGCTCTGGACAATTTATGGCAATTACTGCAATTTTCTCCTGCGTCGTTCTGTCTTTGACTGAAATAAACCGGGCCCACCGCCGGAAATCTTTAACATATGTTGATTGCTACTGGAAATCAATCACTGACGGGGCCCAAACTTAAATGCGGCCAATGGCGGTACACACAAGCCACAATAAACACATGCCGTAATGAATTTTGTTTCCATTTAAACAAAGTGGGTTATTTTAAGGCAATTGCGCGTAAAAACTCGTAATGATTGCCGGTTAAGTATTCGCAAACACAGATCGAGAAGGAAAAAAAGTGAAGAAATAAGAAAAAAATCCCAAGCCATTTACGAATGTACTGCGCGGGCTGCTTGTCAGCAGGATAAATGTTATTGTCTGGATTTTTTAATATTTCACTCCTTTCTGACAAAAAATAATAAGAACTTGAGCGTGTAAGTTTATTTGTAGTATTTTTTTGGACGCGCCGGTAGATACTACACGTATTAAACCAAAATAAACGCGCGTTTCCTCGCGCGGTAGGCACGTTACATTTCCACCGTGTAGACGCGCGGCGGATTTTTTTTTTTTTCTCTGCGTGTGTAAAGAATGGTTAAAGCAACAGAGTTCTCATCCAGCCGTGATTATGATGTTGAACTTGGACTACTTTCGGCGCGCACTCTTTTTCTCGTCTCCGACAGCCCCCCACCCCCCCACCCCCCCCAATTCTCGCGTCACCGTCGACTAGCGGGGAAAGACTGTACGCGTGCGCGCCGGAGACGTTTTTTTTTCCAACCAGGCAATAGGGCACTGTGAGAGGGCCTCTGAGGGCTTTCGTGAATTTCTTTTTTTTTTTAAACATCCTGCAATTATTACACCAAAGGTGCCAGCCCAGTGACTGCTTGAGCTGACCCTTGCATGTTTCACTAAACAGACGGTGAAACTTTATCCTCCGGTTACAGCATCGAGGCTGTTTTTATTCCGTGACAAGTTTCAGCACTTGTTATTTCGGCGTCAGAGGAATTAATGGCATCAAGAGGAATTGCACTTGTTTTTTCGCCGCCTCCTCCTCCTCCTCCTCGCCGTGTTAATGCACGCCTAATATACAGCTCTCTAAGAGTGTCCCGGTTGGACGTAAATTTGAGCATTTTAAGTGCCGTGTTTTTCCCCTGCCAAGTTCCTGCAGTCTGCTTGAGGTTGTGCCAGTTAACCGGCCGTCTCGCTCTCTCGCCCTCCGCATTGTGTGATTTTTCACCATTGTTTTCACAGCGCGGCAAATCACGCCAGCGCTGGGCACGTTGGTGCTAACCGCGGCCGGCGCATAATGTCTGCGCTCTCATTTGTGCCGTAAACACATTAATAAAGCTCAGCTCGTGCCGCGCTAAACACGATCTATGATTATGTTTGCATTTAAATGCCCGCGTGAAGGATCGCAGACACGACGCAACGCAATGGTGATTGTGTTTTTGGCCGGCGTCCACGCGCGTGAATTATTTGTTGTCAAAATAAAAAAACACCAAAACCTGAATTTGTGCACTTTAAAGGCACTCCGTCTCGTCCTCATTCTCTCCCTTCGTCGCTGGGCGCAGAGGCGAATCGTCCACAGCCCGAGGGAGGAACCGTGGTGGGGGCAGGCAGGGTGGAGAGCAGTCCCGAGGGGGAGTCCACGCCCGACCCAGGTCTCCCCCGTCTCCTGCCGTGGCTGACTTAACTAATCACGCTGGCAATGACTGTTTAGACACCTCCGGCCTGAACTCAAGGATCAACCTCCCCTTCCCCCCGACCAGCCAACACAGGCGCCTCCCCTCCTCGCGCTCTCTCCCCGTCTTTCCGGCACGCCGCTCACACTCGTTCGCTCGCTCGCACGGTCACCACCCGTTCCGTTCCCAGCGATCCCACCATCTCTCCCCGCCTGCCTGCCTGCCTGCCCGCCCGCCCGCCGGCTCGCCAACCCGTCAACCCCAAACGCCCAGGCGGTAACCCACACTGTAAACTATCCGCGGTGGTCCGCCGCCAAGAGTTACGTGGATCCCCCGCCGCAGACTAGCTCCGATTCGGAGGGAAGCGGCTACGTGGGGGTTGTGGGAGGGTGGTGGGTGCAGGGGTGTCGGTTGTGGTGGGGGGGGGAGCCCGTGCTGTTTTCGTTTGCGCCCCATCCATCACTGGTGTCAGTCGATCCATAAGCGAGACGACTTACAGAGCCGTGGAGCCGGGGAGGGGAGCCTCGCTGAGCCTCCTCCTCGGCCCGGCCCCCTCGCGCGAGGTTTCTCCCCTCCGCGCGTGGAGTCCGTGGCTCCCAGCCCCATGCTGCTAATGCTGCTGCTACGAAGCGAGCAAAGCACTCTCATTGTTTCTCAATGCGATCATTTACCCGCCGGGGCGCGTAAAGCATTTTCCCCCCGCCGCCCATTACGAGATGCAGACAAATGCTGTAACGCGCCGTAATATTTCAAACCGCCCGCACCATATAATATTCGGAGCATTGGCCACTTTCGCTAACTAACCAAATTGCCCTTCGCTTAAATAAAAAAAAAGTTAACTTCGCCACGCCGGAGCTATGCTACGGACCGGTGCCCCCGAGCTGCCGATCGGCAGCGAAGGTATACTGAGCTGGGAGGAAATGAGTCGGTTAAGTGGAAGCTTTGTCGGTTGAGTTTAGCTTTTGAATAGCAGATCACGCGTATAATATATTTTATTTCCCCCCGCAAAAAAACAACTTTATTACCTTGATGCGGGCGCCGTGAAATCTATGCCAAATGCGTGGAATCTATGCCAAATGTGAGTTGGGTCTTTATAAGAGTTAAGTGCGGAGAGTTTTCCGCATGGCAAGTGGTCTGAATGTCCACGGGGGTAGAGCGATTACACCAGAGCTTTCCGCGCGTGCGAGAGCCTAAATATCGCGTTGGACACAGGCATCGCGTTTCAACAGCGTTGGAATTTTCATTCGATCCCATCAAATCGTGGTCCATTAATAATATTTTTACTGCGCGAACGCCGAAGAGTGCACCGTGCCTCATTCTGCTAGGTTGGAACTCGCACGCTGTGATGTCGCTACCGTCGTCTGCCAATGAGAGATGGGTGCGGCGCTTGTACGTAACGGGGGAGCACGGTGGTGCGGTGAGCAGCGCTGCCGCCTCACAGCAACAAGGTTCTGGGCTCGATTCCTGGCTCGGGTGCCTTTCTGTGGAGAGTTTGTGCGTTCTCCCCGTGTCCGCGTGGGTTTGCGCCGGGTACTCCGGTTTCCTCCCACAGTCCAAAGGCACGCTGCCTACGTTTATTGTCTTGACTCAGTTGCCCCGGTGCCCTGAGATGCTGTAACTTGCTCACCCCTCCCAGCTGGACAATTGTTAAAAAAGCTACATGTGAGTTGTCTGGTTGCGCCGCGTGTTATTTGGCACGATCGACGTTTTAATCCACGTTGCTGGGAGCTTAATTAAATTCCTGGGAGCTTCTGCAGTCCCTAAAACATAGTTAAACAATGTATTTTTTGAACCCAAAAAATCCTCACTGGGTGTTAAGTCTATCTTATAGGACGGTCCTGCATTGGGATTATTTTGCTCGAGTAAAGACTTGAAGAGCACTGAAGGCACTTTCTGATTTTCAATTTAATAATCGCCAAATCCCTGCAGTACATTCAACAGCCCGTAACACAGAGTACGCTCAAACTCAACGTGCATGGCACTGATGTCAGTGTGTCCCGGCTCCATGTATGCGAATTGCTCTCCGTAGCAGTTCTTTCGGGATATCCGTGTCGAGTGTTCCTTCTGTCTCCATAGCGGATAACACAGCGTTCCCTGTAGTGGTGGCGGTGGTCGGGACCGGGGTGGGGAGCAGGGGGATCAGGGGTTCCACGTGGGAGTCCGAGTGGGAGGAGGACGGAGGTTGCAATCGCCCCAACTCCTCTTACTCAAACAAACAAGAGCCGAGTGAGATAAAGCCTTTGAGCTCTGCCTAATGCCAAGTTGACGGAACCTCCGTGTCAGGGCGACTGGAGCACATCCTTCATGTCACTTATTCCGTCATATTAATCCCCCTTCCTCCTCCCACACCGAATTTAGGATAACTGCCCTTCAATGACTCAAATTAAAGCAATAATAACTTTTTGTGGAGTGGCGACGCGGTGGTTTATGAGCCGCGCTATAAACCTGGCGAGCCGAGTTCAATTTCAAGCCAAGGCTAACATAAGCAGCAAGGTGTTATTTACGACACTTATGTCTTACGTGACCCAACCCAAAAGGGCTATACTCTGGGCACTTTAATTCAGATACTCCTGCAGATAGAAGCTCCATACATCCCAATTGGTGCCCACAGCTAGCTAAGTGTAATCACAGCTATGATGGTATTCGGGACCACGTTCATTGCTTTACCCTGACAAGTCGCCCCCTTGTTAATGATTGAGGTGTTAACATTGGGGGCAGTCATTAACAAACCACGCCATGAACCTAGCGGCCTGAGTTTTATACCCGGCCATAGGCTACACATGAGTGGCGGGCGAGTGATATCTGAACCGGTACTTTGGCCTCCCACCCATTACTTCACCATGATGAAGTATGGTAAAAACAACCACCATGGTGTGGAGTAGAGCCCTTGGCCAGCAGTGGACTGACAAACTGCTGAAAACTATTGCGGAATTGGCGATGAAGACATGTGGAACATTTGGAACATTGTTGTCATTCTCAAAAACATAAATTGGATCCAAATATTCTTTTTCCAAAGTTATTGAGTTCGTGTTGCTGTGGTTGGATCCGGCAAAGTAGAATTTCGAGCTGTGCTCTCCGATTGCATATTAAGTCTTTAATTATATAAGTAATTGATTATATAAGTAATTGGTGACTCTACGGATAATCAGTATGATTACTCGACTAATCACATGGTACGTGTTCCCACATGTGGCTTGGTTGATGCCATAGGCATCATCAGCCATGTGACGCTGGGCATTGCTGGGAGGATGGGGGTTTCCCGCCTTCAAGGCGGCAAAATGTTGAGGGTGATAGTTGGGGACACCATATTTAAAGGGGCTCGAGTAATCAATCAAAACAAAAGTCAATTACAGTTCTTAACCGATTATAGACGTAATTGACTAATTGTCTCAGCTTTAGTAAACCGTGCATTATTCATCCCGTCTTAGCAGTCACGAACCGCCTCTCGGTTGAACCGAGACACCGGTAGCCGTAACGCCGAATTCAACCCCGCTCTAAACGCAAGGCCAGCCTGAAACCAAAACACTTCCAAATTACGTCTAAATTGGTGCAGAAAAAACACAACAACAACCCTGCAGAACCTAATTGCAGCTTTTCAGCGACGTGAGTAATGACCGAATTCACCTCTCTTGCCGGGGAGAACGTAAACATTGCGTCCGGGCTGTACGAATATATTTTCGGTCGTTTGATTGAAAGAAAATATACCCCGGTTATCCATTCCCAGCAAATAAAGCAGTAATTGTCGGCACAATTAAGCGAGTGGGGCAATGAGCCATCTCAGAGAGAGAGAGAGAGGGAGAAGGGGAGCTCCACAGCCTTTTCGTCTCTTTTTTTGTGTCCTGGGTAACCGTAAACCGCTCAGCGGCCCCAGCGCGAGCGATGAAATATACTGAGGAGGAAGGCGATTTACAGCTGTGGCTGTGCATTCATCATTGTCTCCAGCATCACATGGATTTTAACTGACGGTTTAAGTGTGTGTTTTCTCTTCGGCGCTCTGCTTGGCCGAATGGCGCAGTAGTGGTCGCGGAGGTTGGACGAAGGGGTTGGGCGGAGGGTTTGGAAGAGGGAGGGGGGGGGTGGTGGTTGGCCTGAGGATGTGAGCTATTATGTATAATTTATTGATAGAGTTTTAATTTCAGCAGAAGCCTCCGCAGCCGCGCGTAATCACAGCCTGAAACGAGACACCGCCACCGCCGCTCGGCCCCAACGCCGACGACACGAGGCGATACGCGGAGTTACACGCGGGTGACTGTGGTTCCCAACCACTTTTGTTTCCCTCTTTCCTCCCGACCGTGCTCCCTGCTCGCCTAATAAGGCCTCCCTAACAGGAAAACTATGTAATAGGCGACGTTTCAGGCGATGGCCCTTATTTTTTAACAAGCGGAGAGAAAAAGAAATGGCAACTGCCCAAATGTGTTGCCTATTATACACTTACTGATGAAGGTTTTCACGGATCGATGCATGAAAATTGTTGTCCAAA
This sequence comes from Geotria australis, assembly GCA_036362915.1. NCBI lineage: Eukaryota > Metazoa > Chordata > Hyperoartia > Petromyzontiformes > Geotriidae > Geotria > Geotria australis. Next base: position 6,885,836 of record JAZEWU010000009.1, read on the forward strand.
GCTGTTCTTTCAGGATTTGTGACAATGAGTGAATTAATTAATAGGGAATGCGTTGTAGCTGTGTTACTTTTCAAATACGAGAGATTTAAAAAATATATATATCACTATATTTTTTTTTTAAAAGCCACCTGCCCAACTACGGAACACGGGTTTTGCACCGCGCGTAAATATCCCAGGCGCAGAATGTTAGGTGCGCAAAAATAACACGCCAGGAATCTCTTTGGGTTGGAAATGTCTGCTTGTGTGTAATTTATACATTTTACAAACACAGTGCTCACTATGTGAAATACATTTTGGAAACGTGTACAGTTCCTAGTGGATAAATATACACGCGTAGGCGTGAACCTACTGGTACAGGGAGCACAGGTTGTGTTTTATATTCTGAAAGCAATTTTTAAAAATAGCTTTTAAAATTTTTACTGCTATCATGAGATTCGTAAATCTGAAGTCTAGCCCCAAACCTTCACAGTTCTCTGTCTCGGGGAGTTGGTTATGAAAAAGTCTGACCGTCAGTACAAATATTCACTCACAAGTATGGAAAATCACACTCTTGGATTTATTTATTTGAGAGCGCTTAAAGCCAGTCGGACTACTGCAAGCACAATTAATATACTGATGTCGGTTTTGACACCTCGATGCTTGAGAATCGCTTTCGAAAGCTGTTCTTTCGGGATAGCCGTGTCGAGCGCTCTCCCTCTCGGTCTCAGAACGCCTAAGGATGTCTCGAACGTGGAAGGTGAAAGGTCGCGACGGAAAGAGGAGGAGCGCTCGACACGGCTTTGGTAAGCATTTCTCAGCACAATTGATATAAAAATCAAAGCGTTACCAGCCGTACAAAACAACTAATCCAAAGATATACTGGCACTTCAGCCATCGGCACTGGCCTTGTATTAGAACATATATAGTAATGACAAGGTCACACATTTATCAAGGGGACGCCTCAATGAGTCTCAAGAGACATTCTTTCAGGAGGGTTCAGCCCTGGGACGGTTTGGCCGATGTGGATTTAAGGGTGGAGTGTCCTGGGTATTGGCGGAAACCGAGAAGCAACGAGTTACTTCCCTCTGCGAGTCGACGAATCGCCCGGAGCTAGGATAGCGATTATGATAAATATAATACTCTACATACATAAATGTTTACTGTGTTTTAATATAGCGGCCTCTAGTGGTTAGCGACTGTGACTTTAACGTGCTGCAGACCACGCACGCACGCATCAAAAACCGTCATCACACGTTCAGTTCAATTCTGATTACTTCCATTTTTGAGAAATCTGAATCCATCGATTAATCGATGACGCGCTGTCGTCACACAGATAACAAAACAAAGACCCTGATGGGGAAGGTCCCGTTAGCGAGTGAAGGCCGGCACGGCACATGGCGGGAGGGGGGTGGGTGGCCAGCACCACGCGGAGCGATGTTTACGCACCGAACCGTTTAACGTTAAGTCGACCTATAGACTCAGAAACAATTGGCTGTTTCGTGTGGCTCATGTAGGTGTTGAGTGACAGCTATAACAGTATGTTCAGGTGCAGGCTGAGCCAGGTGATTGGGTCAGGAGTAGCGGCGTGTATCCCTGTCATTCCTCCTTTGCGTGTGTGAGTAGTCAGTCGTTCCGTGCTCCACGGCCTGCTTTCCGTGACCACATTTACTAACTCACCGACTCACTCACTCACCCACTCAGTCATTACGTGTTCCATGGGCCTGCTTTGGGCGACCGCAGTCATACACTCACTCACTCAACCACCCACCCACTTACCCACTCAGTCGTTACGTCTTCCGCGGTTGTCTTTAGGTGACACAAAAATAAAAAGATCCCCCGTATAGCCTTAACAGACTGTAGGAGAAAGTGCCGTTAGCGAGCACCTACGAAGGTCGACACGGCACACGAGGGGGTGGGTGACCAGCACCACGCCCGGCCGCCTTCGTCTCCCTAGTGTCAATGTTTAAACGCTGCACCAGGTACTAATTTGAGGCTGTGTCGACCTAGGGGAGGCCCAGGACCGGTTCAGAAAATCGTCACTGGTTGTTGGCCGTGAGCGGGATTCGAACTCGGGTCATTGCCAGGTTTGTAGCCCAGCGCGCTAACCACTGGGCCACCGCTCCCCACAGTCACTCACCCACCAACTCACTCACCCACCCACCCACTCACCCAGGCACCACGCGCTCCAACGCCCCTCATCAGATAACCCTGCTCCTCACTCAGAGTACCCGGCGTGTCCGGTTTCCATACCTCCCAGAGGTGGCGTGTGTTGCGCACCCCTCCGGCTCGAACCCTCTCCACGGGCACGCGCGCTCCGTCGTAGGGACCCAGCCAGGTGCCCGCGGGGAGCCTCTGGGCAGCGCACAGCCCGAGCCCCGCGCCGGGCAGGCTGCTGCTGCACAGGCAGAGCTCACGGGGCAGCGCGGCGCGCACCGAGGCCGGAGGTTCGGGGCGAACGGAGGAGGCGGCGCACGCAGGCGGCGCGCTGGTGCCGACCAGGCGGCGCAGGGAGTGCAGCGGGCCGTGCATCGGACACTCACCGCTGCGGTTGTCGGCGCACATGTCGCAGCCTGGGGTGGGAGTAGGGTGAGGGGGGGTGAGGGTTAGAGCAGGACCGGGGTTAGCACTCGTGCGGTTCCAGCTACTATTCAACGGTGATGGTTGCTCTTCGGAGCTGTTCTTTTCGGGATAGCCGTGTCACTGAGCGGTCTCGCTGTCTCTCTCCCTGTCGCGACGTTTCGCCTCCCGCGTTGGAAGCGTCGCCGGGGCAGAGAAGGACATCGTTTGACGCGTCTATGCCGAGAGAACGGCTCTGAAGAGCAACCATCATGAATCGAGCCGTGAAAACCTACGTCGGTACGATTTAATGCTGGGAAACTCACCCACAGCCACACTCACACTGGTCAAAGAGCACTGCAATCTAGATGAAGTGTGTGTGCCCGCGTGAAAATATATGTTATTTTGCAAGGCGGTGAGACGGCGCCAACCTGCCAGACACTGCTTTCATATATACTATGATGTTATCGGCCAATTAGTTAATGAGTGCTTTTTGTTGTTGTGGGAGGAAACCAGAGAACCCGGAGGAAACCCGCGCAGAACAGGGGGAGAACGCACAAACTCCACACCAAAGGCGCCCGAGGCGAGAATTGAACCGCCTCGGGCAGGACCTTCTTTCTGTGCGGCGCAGATGTTACCACTTGCGGCAGCTGCGCGAGCATATCACAGCAAGTATATCTCTTCCCGAACGTCCTATATTTAGCCAGACGACAGCCTATTGAGACGAATTGTCTCTTTTGTGTGTGAGACCTGGGAAAATCTTGTTTACGCAAAGGACAGATATTTAAACGTGTACGCGCGTGTTTTGCTATGCACTTCCGGCTACATTTCAAATGTAAAACATGCGAACTGTGACAATGACCAATGATCACAGTCACTGCTCCCTCTTGCGAGTGGCTCAGCTTGTCACGAACGATTTAGCGAGCATCTGGCGATGTAACTAAAGGCGCATGAGTTAAACAGCAACGCTATTGAAATAATCACGGGTTCTTCCACTGCTGGATGAAGTTCTTCTAAAGCCTTATCGGTCATTGGGGTTATTTTGAGCATACTTCACCAAGCTGGTCAGCGTGTGGCAGGGTTCAGACGAGTGATGCGAGGGTTGGGCTGTCCGAGGTTCATCGCGCAGTGCGTCAACTGATGCGCCACCGCTCAGTCATTCGTTTTTTTTTTATGTAAGCACGAAGGAACCGTTGCGCGAAGTCGCTCTTTTTAACAGTTATCCAGAAGGGTGAGGTAAGCAAGTTAAAACAGATAAAGATACACCGGTAGTAAAATAACAACTTGATAAGCACCGCTGTATAGACTGTACTACACACTTGCACTTATACTGGATACTGCATACAAAACAAAGATCCCCTAAAACCAAATAGACCGTTTGGGCGAGTACTGTGAGCGAGCACCTATAAAAGCAGCCACAGCGCGCGAAGTTGCGTGGGCAGCACCACGCCCGGCCGCCTTTGTCTTCCCAGTGTTGATGTTTTTTGCGCACCGCGCCCGGAACTCACTTATGATTCTACCTATGAGAGGCCCACTACAGGTTCAGATATCCGCCACTGTTATTGGCCCTAGCCGGGAATCGAACTCGGGTCACCGTGGCGCAGGGCGATAACCACCAACTAAGCTGGAACTAATCGTTGAGATATGTAGCTCTTTTTAACAGTTGTCCAGTGAGGAGGGGTAAGCAAGCTACAACATCTCAGGGCACCGGGGGAAAACTTAGTCAGGGCAATTAACCTAGGCAGAATGTCTTTGGACTGTGTGAGGAAACAGGAGTACCCGGCGAAAACCCACGCGGACACGGGGAAAACATGTCAACTCCACACAGAATGGCAGCCGAGGCGGGAATCGAACCCAGGGACTTCTTGATGTGAGGTGGCAGCGCTACTCACCTCGCCACCGTGCCACGATATGGTGAGCAGCGCTACCCACGATACTGCGCCATTTTTATTGTCAGCAATTCGCGTGTTTGTTGTGTCGCAGGAGTCCCGTAAATAGCTTGCAAGCTCACTGGGTATTTTTCAGCTGTACTAATAAACTTCTATAATAATTAACTTCCACTCACGCGTACGCACGTGACAACCAAGATCCCCTAATGGCTGAGACGCGATGGGCGCGACCATCAACATCCCCAGACGGTGATGCGCGTGTGTTGGTTTCAAATGAACCCTGTTGCAAATGTCAAAGCTTTGTTCCTGCATTGTTTATAAAACAAACACGCGCTCGCAAGAGAGACAACCTCACCAGAAATTAGACCGTCATTAAAAAGCAATTGTGGCTCCACGTGTCCAGACACGATCACTGGTTCCCTCTAGTCCTGCAGGGATGCTGAGCCAATCCTCCCTGCAAGGGGTCCCTGCTCTGTCTCTTGACCACGCGGTTGAAGTCACGGTGTAGCACACCGACCGACCAGTCAGTCAGTTTTTACTTAAGCTGGAAGGAACCGTTGAGCTACGTCGCTCTTCTTAACAGTTGTCCAGCGGGGAGGTTTAAGCATGTTCCAACATCTCAGGGCAGCGGGGGCAATTTAGTGAGGACGGACACAGGACGGGCTGGAGAAGAGATGGACTGATGTGGTGCAGAAGGATGTGGAGATGATTGGACTTGCCGATGACTGGTACCAGCGGTGTCAAGATCGACCTTTGTGGAGGAAGTTCGTGAAGGACGCTACTGGGCAGTTGGAGACAGTCGCCTTCCAGCAACAACCGAGGGCGGAGGAGCGACGCTCACAACAGCGAGCCGAGCGCCGGGCGACTAAAACTCAGCAATCTGGCACAGCAGGGAGCACAGGTGGTGCCCCAACCAGTCATCTCAGTCGGGCAGCAAATGGTACCTGGGTGTGTCCCATGACCTGCTGTCAGCTAGCCTTCGATACTCTGCGTGGCGTCAAGGTGCACCTGGCCTGGCACAGGCGCCGTGGTGACGTCACCCCCACTTAGTTGTTGTTGTTGCCGTGTTGGTGCCTACACGTGCTTTCACCTTCTCACAATGACACGCCGGCAATCCCCTTCAGGTGGACCGTCGTTCCTGGGCTGGTTTGTGTTACGTGCCACGCCGAGGCTCGGACAATCTATCAAAGTCAGTTAAACCGAAGGCAAGGGGCTATTTTTTTTTCTTTCGCAGCTCCCCCCCCCCATCACCCTTCTTAGCGCTCCGTGAAGTTTGCCGAGCCGCGGGCTGATTGATGGCTTAGACGCGGCCACTAAGCCTCGCCCCTGACAAAGAACAAGCTCGGCCCGACGCGGGGCGACAACCAGAGCTTGAAAACGCCGTGTTTCTCTCGGCGCGCGACACGACTGGAACCACGCGAAGCATCAATCAGGGTTCCTCCCCGCATGCAGATTTACGCGCGCCGGCCCCCGTATGGAAATGCGCATGCCATCGCTCCCCCTCTCGAACTAGGGGGGGTGAGCTTTTGGGCGGCTGCCGCACGTTTTTTGTAACAATATCGCTGCAATGAGCTTGAAGCTACCAGTCACTACCTTCGATGAGCAACCTTCAATCGCAATTAGAATTAACATTTCTGCCTAGCTGTGGTTGCAAATCTTGATTTGTGTTTGGCATGTTGCAAGTGTTGTCACTTGTTCGCTACCTATATGTTTCCCCCATCGTAATGTTT
>JAZEWU010000009.1:6926057-6970126 GCA_036362915.1 Geotria australis
GCGATGTTCCGGTGTGCCGCTAACAAATGATATTCCGAAAGGCGCGCACGTTTCCGCGCGAAGCCGCATACCGGAGCGGCGCGATACCGTACCTTTCTCTGCCCATTAATTAAATCGGCTGCGATAGCCGCCGCCGTGCCCCCCACACACACACACACTATTTGCTCGATATTCGCCTTCATTTGTCTCGGCCCTCGTTTTCATGGGGAGCGAGAGAGCCGAGCGCAGGCGGTGCTCACTTAGGCGGAGAGGCGTCCTCTTCCGCCGTCTCCCACTGAAACTAATTACGGCGCTCGGCGGGCCGAGCCGGAGGCAGCCGAGCGGCGATCCGCGGGGACGCGCCCGCCACACCTGGGGTTAACCGGAAAGCCATTCCTGTGCAATCGCCGTAGCCTCGAAGAATCCGGCGCCATCATCACCGCCACCCACTGGCACCGCCGGGGCGCGGCCCGACCGAGCGGTGGCGGCGGCGGGGAAAGCGCGGGGCCCCGAGTAGCTCAGGGGTTCCCCCGCTGGTAGCGCCAGCCAGACGTGAAACGAGAAAGTGCAACAGCATAAGTCTCTAAGTATCTCAAGGGGTCCCCCAGTGGGCGACGCTGGGAATATGCCGATGACGCACAGGTGTACGGCCCCAAGGAGCGCAATCAGTCGCCACGTTAAGGGGGACAAGATAGCTCAAATTCATAACCGCGTAAACCTAAACGGTTATGTGTATTTGTCTGATGATGCCTCCTGAGCGCCTGACGGTGCCTCCAACGAGGGAGGCGAAACGCCGCGAAGGAGAGAGAAGGAGCACTAATAACGAGATTAAAAATCAGTTAATTTCTATTCGTCTCTGCTTAAATATTTAACATGACACAGTTGATGTTAAACAAACCGCGAACAAACCGTAAACGGAATGAGTTAAAGATGCGATCTGCCTCTGTCCCTCGTGAATGCTGCTCTTGCCATAGGTATGCGCGGTTATGATGCTCAGATTCACGCCTCCTCATAAATCGTTATAGTCAAGTGAAAAATGGAGAATTTCAAAAAAATCAGTACAAGAAAGTGATAGGTGTCACAGCGTCTCGTCATGCACACCGGGGGAGAGCGAATGGGCAGTGGGTACGATAGACAAGGCAGAACATGCAACTCGACACAGAAAGAAGAATCGCAAAGAATCGCAAAGAAGACGATAGACACGAGTCAACCGCTCCGTGACTTCTTATCATTCAACTTGTATTTAAAGTTTGTTTGACACGAACTGTGTAATGCATTACTATAGAACATTTTAACATCTCTTTACATTTCAAGAGAAGAGTTAACTTCTTTGCTGAGTACTCCGGTTCCCTCCCACCGTCCAAAGAAACGCTGCTTAAATTGCCCCCGGTACCCTCCAACGGACTGGCGTACCATCCTTAGTATTGCCCTGCCTTGCGCCCCCTGTCTGCCGGGGCGCAAGGCAGAACATGCAACTCGACACAGAAAGGCAGCACCCAAGCTGGGAATCGAACCTGGGACATTGTTTTGTGAGGCGGTAGCCGCTACTCACTGCACCACCATTCCACCCTATAAGAGAGCAAACTCGAGATATTTTCTGACCTACCGCTATAGCAACAATAACATATATTTAATAATTCACATTTAAAATATACAATAAAGAAGAAGAAGAATTTACGTTACATTTTTTAAAACTTTCAAATCTTTTCGATGGTTTGCATAGTGAGAATCGCTCTCCATAACTGTTTTTTCTGGATATCCTTATCGAGTGTTCTTGCTCTCTCGTTTGCGACGTTTCGTCTCCCACGTTGGAGGCATCGTCTTCCGATTCTCAGAGTCTGGCACATGACGTACACACCAAAAAATGTACTGTAAATGCTAAAACAAACAAATTCGGCGCTGTCAATAAAAACGCTTACTGCATTAAACGATAAAAAAAAACGAGTTGTACAAGCGGCGAACAATATCAATGCCGGTGCGTTTTAAATGTTAAACACAACAAGCTAACGCTAGCAACATGCAAACACAAATCAATAAAACAATTAAGTTTGTCCAAATGCTATCCCATTAAAAAAAAATCCTACGCTGACCGACGACGGTCGGATAAAAGTCATGCCTGACATAAACGAAGCGCTTCTGCTAATTAGATAACCCTATTGTTTTTGGCTCCCAAGTTCTCAAGGCTAGTGGATAAAAAACACTGCAAAAGTTGTTGCCCAGTGGTTGTCGGTCGACAGATCCTGCCTCTGAGGGAGCTGATGAAAATCGATATCCTCTGCTCGCCATCTGCCATGGAGATTGATCGCCCAGGAAGGCTTGATGAGGTATCACTAACTTACAGGAAAAACTCTGACATTTGCAACGTTGCCAACACCTCGGCCAGATCAATCGCAGGAATTTGAATTTCAGAGGTGACCAGTTCCTTAAATGCTGGCGAGCAAAGGCATTAAATTATCTGCATTTAAATTGAAAAGGGCTGCCCTGTCACCTTGCCTGAACCAAGGGCTGAAATTAGACCGAGGCAGTAAAACAGCAGAGACAGAGTTTAGCTGACACCGGGCACAGTTTGACAACTGGGAATAGGGATTTTTTTTCTTATTATTATTTGACTATTTTTCTTCAAGGTTTTTTGTGCTCGTCATACCTATATAATGACCACGTCCTGCTTAGCAGGAACACTAATTTAATACCGTCAGCCATACATAGCTTTCAAATGCTGTGGGATTTTAATTGCTGGCTTTTGCCGTACATATCTCTATTAATGCAAACGTCACATTGCGAGGATTCAAATGTTAAAGCGATTTTCTGGTGCTATATTAGTTGTTTTTTTTCGTACAAATATTATAAACGGGGGCTAAAGCAGAGCGAGTGCTCATTGCGGTACAGCGCTTTACGTGCCAGCGTTTGAGTCCAGCGCAGCCAAAATCCGGCATCGGACAGAGTGATGCCTGCTGCTGAACAAATCCACGGAGAGGCAGGCTGACATTCTTCACGCGGAGAGGTTCATGGAGGATCATAGGAGGAGCAACAACATCGGAGAAGAGGGGGGAGAAGAGGGAGGGTCGGACATGAGGGAGAGCAGAGAATCGGATGTGAGAGAACGCTAACTTCCAGCCATCTGACAACAAACTGCATGAGCTTTAGCGATAATAAGGGGAGCTGTCAAAACACGGACCTCCACGCCTCTACATTCACGTAGCGAGCACGGGAGCGCTGGGCCTGCGCCTTTGAGCCTGTCCGTCTTGTGTTGACCCAAGCAAAGCACCCGCCCCGCGCGTCCCGATTATGGCGAATGACCGATGCTTTTAGCAGGGCTCAAGGGTAGAAAGTGACTTTAAAAGCCTCAAAAATGGACGTCAACGCCACATTGGAGACGAGGGTAAATTGGTTTTGCCATAATAATTAAATAGTGTAATGCAAATTATCCGAACCTCGAAAAAGGATCCGATATTGTGTTTCAAAATCCAAAAATCCGAAATTCAAAACATTATCGTCCGAAACCCATCCCTAATTGGCACGTAAATATCTTTCCATCTCCAAGACCATCCGGCGACGGAGCGTCTGAGAGGGAGGGATGTGAACCGCACACATCCAGTGGTGCGTGAACGGAGGAACAAAAAAAAACCCCCACACACCGAGCGAGCGCATTGCGAGGCGACGGCAGTGATTAATAAACTAAAGCGAGTCAATCTTCCTCCTCGTTGAAAAATGCCGCACTGGATTTAGCTTCGAGCTTCAGGTCAATGGTCCCGTTGTAAAAGGTAATTAAGAGCAACCGGATTGTTGGCACGAGGCCGTAGCGGGCAATATCTCCTGCTCCGCGCGTTACACGCGGGCACGGCGCCGCTCTAGGCTAGAGCCGCCGAGGCTATCGACGCACCGCGCACGTCCCCCGTCCCCCCCCATCTCTGATCGGCGAAACCTGCGACGCGCCACACGGCCCCTCATACCATTTCTCCATTTCTCCAAAGCAGTTTCGTTGAATGCGGTCGTTTCGATAGCCGGGTGCCGCCTACGAGCGCTCGCGTGCCCGTGACGGCACCGTGCGTGATGCGCGGCAGCATTGACGCGAGAGATTTTTTCGAGAGGAGTTGCTCTCTAGGCACAGTGGCGTGCAGAGGTTTGGTGATGCCCGGGGCCAACTCCGACTCCCTTGATTGTATGCCCCCAAGACTCAAGTGTAGGGCCTAGTACTGAGAAATGTGAGAAAGGAAGACAACTTTGGGACCTATGATTAATTCATAAAATGAGCTGTAAGGCAGTACTATAACGTGTCGATCGGCGTCGACAGGGCACTGAAAGAGTTAATCAGTATTTACATGTAGCAGGTTCTCTACTCTGGTCTCGCTTATTAAAACACGGATCCACATTCACACGAGCTTGTGGGACTGTTTACTTTCACTCTTTGCTTGGATGCCCCCCTGAAATAGTTGCCCGGGGCCGTCGGCCCCTCTGCCCCCCTCTCTGCACACTACTGTCTCTAGAGATGGGGTTGTTTCGGGTTTGCCGTCGCGAGTGGATTCGGTTTGTCCCGCTCGACGTTTCGCCTGCGTCGCTGGAGGCATCCTCTCGGCCTGGTGCTGCGACTAGTCGCTGAACATGTGGGCTACACTGAGTCTGCAATCTCCGAGCCGTGAAAGCGGTGACATGAGATTGATTCCCAGCCACGGCTAATGTCAGGGACGAGTGATGTCTGAACTGGTCCTGGGCGCCCCCCCCTTCGGGAGCCGCATTGACCAGTGTGGTGAAATATGGGCAATCTAGCGCCATGACCGACACGATCGCCTTCATTCATTCGAGGATTTACAAAGCGCTGTAAATTATTATTAGTAGCAATTACTCGCCAATCCTCTTACTGCTTGCTGTTAGGAGATTTATTTTTTGCTATACAACCGGTGCACCAACATGGGGATTTAATACATTTATCCTAATTATAACAGTTCATTGTGACATTTAAAATATATGTGATTGTAACAGCGCATTGTTTCATATAGATTCTCTAAGTTCATGATGCATCCAATCGCATGTAAAAATCAATGTTTATTCATTGCATGTGATGGGTTGGCGTGACACCTGCAGCCACTAGTGGCCGCTACGCTCACCCACACCATTAAAAAAAACCATAATCGATTCCTGTATCAAACTGCGCTCGTGAATCTCAACAATTCATCAAATCGACAGGGAAGCATATGCACACACAAATTGGTTTATTAATAATGTACCAGACGGCATTAAAATAACGCTTACAACTGCATCGCCTGAACGGCAAAGCAGATTTTTTTTTTCATGTTTACAGCTAATTGGTGTCACTCATGGTTCCGACGGCAATTCAATGCAGACACGTTTGAGCCTAATGTTGACGAGCAGCCTAATCCAAAGATTTGGTTTGCGGTGGATAAAATTTATCCGGCATGAAGAGGGATATTGACAGGGCGTGTACTCTGTTCGATACGGTGGACCTCGGCTCTGCTAACAGCCCAACAATTACCAGCCTCTCACTGATGGTATCATTTTTCTACATTAAACGGTGTTAACCCTCGAGAGAGCAGACTGGGCTAACAGCAATTAATCAACCGGAATTAGATTCTTAAGAGTCCCGTGCACTGCTGGGCAAGTACAGCCTTCAATACCAAAGTTTCAAGCCAAGAGACCCTTTTTGTGAAGCCGGCGTGCCGTTGCGTGATTTATGAACTCGACCAAACCCAAATGACAGAGGACGGCCCTAAAAACAGCGCTGCACTTGTATAATGCGTATTGTGTAACAGGGAAACGCACGAGCAAGGCACAGTTTGAGTGTGCAGACAAAACGTGGGAAAATAAATCGTACATCTTGCTGTAAACAACTCGACGTTGATGGTTGTAGGATTCCAGCCGTCAGACTGGTTATCCAGAGCTTTTGCCAATCCACTGTTGGATGAGGGCCTTCCCACCCTGTCAGTCATCGGGAGCATAGATGTATGGTACAACAATAGATTTTGTGGAACTGCTCTCCTTTGCCTCCCGCGTCTGCCCGAAGCTACCTTTGACAACCTGTTTGTGCACGGTGGCCGCCTCTCTAAGCACTGTCTACCGTCACTCATGCTCAGATTCTGTGATCGGACAAGATCGAGAGCATCTGGAATGTATACGGAGCAAATAATGTAATAATCATGGTTGATCTTCAGAGCTGTTCTTTCGGGATAGCCGTTTCGAGCTCTCGCTCTCTCTCTCTCTCTCTCACAGACGTTTCGCCTCCGACGTTTGAAGCATCATCAGGCCGTGAAAACCTACAATGCAATAATGGTAAACACCTCAATGATAACGCTCTCTATAGTTGGTGTGGTTCCAGAACTTTCAAATGTGAACTCTCGACAGGCTGCCAGTGGTCGATGCTGAAATCTAGCGGGTGCATTTTTTTCTCTCTCTCTCTCTCTCCACTCTAAGCAAGAGGAACCCAAAAATAAAATCCCCAAAAACAGGGGCGCTTACTTTTCGCTATCTTGCCGTGCCTGCCCACCGCTACCCACACCAACCCCCTGCCACATCATGCCATTTAACCCGCTAAGCTCGCCGCATCCCCTTAATAATGCCGGTGGCCATCTCCATTGATCTTGCAAGGTGGCTGAAATTTCCTCCGGTGACGAATGGGTGCCTCGCTCCAAACGATGAACCTCCGTCGCCAGGAGAGCCATAAGGCTCCCAGGAGCAACACATTTGTCCAAGCGCTCTAACTCACGTGACTAATGGCCGGAGCAAGCGGGCCGTTCACGGGCCGACACGAGCTCCGCGGCGATGGAAACCGCTCTGCAGACGAACTACCGCTATCGATCCGGCGCGCCGGGCCCGGTATAATCACGGAACGCGCGCGATTAACACGAGCGGCGGCGGACGGGGCCGCACTGCGGCTCTCGGCGGCAACAACACCGAAGCGCAATTCGGAATTGTCTGCGCGCAGCTGCCGTCGGTGAATAGTTTTGCACCGTTAGCCGGACTGGTTTTAATTACAATGTTGATTCGTATCTCGGACTGGCGTCCCATCCTCGGTGTTCCACTTCCTTGCGCCCTGTGTCTGCCGGGATAGGCTCAGGCTCACCGCGACCCTGTGAGGGATTGAGCGGTCTCTGAAAATGGATGGATGGATGGATTCGTATCTCGGGATATTTGTCACACCGCGAGAATACAATAGTATGAGAGGTAGGGTTTGTCGTGGCTCGATGTAGCTGTTTGTTCGGGATAGCCGTGTCACTGAGTGTTTCTCCTCTCTCCTCGGCGACGTTTCGCCTCCCACGTTGGAGGCAACATCAGACGCTCTGAATGCAACAGAGAGCGATTTTCAGTATAGTATACATCTTTGTCATGCTTCTTCAGTGTGTGATGCGCATGCATATACTGTTAACTGATTTGCCAAATACCTGTTTGTAAAGGCCATAACATATTTTGCATCTCTCAACCAAAGAAAGTGGTTTAACTGCTGATGAGCACAACAAATAAATGTACGTTGCTAAAAATGTCGTATTCCCATGCAGCAACTTCGCGGTTTAAAGTACTGTACTTAGATATTTTTTATCTTTAAACAATTTAACCGTTAAACATTTACAAGGACTGTGAGCACCGTAGATCACTATTCATATAACTTGCTCCTGACCCTAAACATTAAATTATAGCCGTGTTACTTTCATTGTGCATAGTACTATCTACGAGCTTATGAATTCTTTCTTCTGATGTCAGTAATAAATAATATAGAAGGCAGCAGTAAAGGTAAATTAGTACTCGGACATCAAGCATTGTTGATAAACGTGAAATTATCCCTAAGATATATGTCTGAGAATATTTATTTCACAGTCAATAACTCATGTGCAAACTAATTATCTGCTTGAATACCACCGGACGCTACTCATTTTCCTGAAGAACATTGATGCGCTGTCTTCTGTCGATCCGAAGCTTTGTTAATTTTCAATTAACATCCGGCAAGATTAACCAGTCTTGAGCCAACCGACACAGTTTAAGTCAACCCTCACGTTAGGTCTCACTGCGTTGAAAAAAAAAATCATTCAGTGAAACGTCGTTTAAACAGGAAAGACAGCGTAGATAACAGCATAGATAATGAATGTAGATGTTTCTTCATTTGTAAATCCGAGTGTATCATCAGAAGCTGCCCATCGTGCTTTGAAGAATCGCAAAGAAGAAGAAGATCGGAAGAAACGCACCCGTTGCCATGATAACAAAAACGATTTTTGAACGTAGGAATTGTTTTACCAGCCGAGAGGGCATTGATATTCAACGTCCACAAAACAGTGGGTGAACGAGGCCCATTTGTAAGCAGGGCAGGACTTTAACTGGCATTTGCAAGTGTGACATCCTACACGGCCAGAAACTCCACACACCCAGAGCTTAATTGCTCTGGGTGCCAAATCGAAACCTACTAAACCCGTAACAAATAGACTGTCACTCAAACGACAGAGACAAGTAGCTCACCGACCTTCTTCCCGTAACCTGCTGTAATTGTAGATTACATTACGGGAATGGCTCATTTCGCCGCAGAATTCTTCAACGCTCAACTCTTACAAACTACCACTCGGCACTTTTCTCAAACGCCATTTCTTTTTCTTTTTTACACGCGTGACCCAGTAACATACTGCGCAATGTGTCCGTTTGGCTTTATTGATCTCGATTTAATATTTCCCCTCCCCCCCGTTGTCAAGGTTCAACGGTCGGCACAACACTGAGAAATCATGTCACTTGTGACATGGATCATCACGGGGTAGCGGTTATTAATTTACCTACACAGCACCCTGTCATGCCAGGATGTGTTAATCCTGTAATGGACAGTCGGCAGCCCACAGAATGTTTTCATTTTTCCTGTTTACATGCGGGAACCCCGTCGATATATGGATCGCTCGGTCCCTTGCAATCCGGCACCGGGCTGCTCCTCACCATAGGTCTTGTCTCATCCCATTTTTGCTGAAGAATACTCAAGTGGGCCGCACACACGAGCTCCGCTCGGCCGCGAAGCTCTGCGGATTCGCCGCCCCGTGGTGCGTTAAGCTCGCCGCAGGAAGTCACACGTTTGTAAGACGGAAAGCACACAATATTTAGAGGATGCCTGTAACATCGCGACCTTGGACCTTTTGGGACCGCGTGATGACCGTGTGAATTCTCTTGCACAAATCGGTGTGTTCCTTTTCGTTGCTTCGCTGCGCTTTTATGGTTTTGCGTCGTGCTAAAATGTAACATCGCAGAAGACAGATGGAGAAGATGCCTATTAGACAGGGTCCTTGTAAGCAAAACGCTGCATGCACTGGTCCACCCCTTGAAGTGTTTCAAAACAAAGTCAGACAGTAGCTAAAGGGGGAGGTGGGTGGGGGGGGAAGACACGGCATACAATTTCAGGCTTCTTCCCCGCTTACAGCTGAACTCTATCTAACCTTTTCCTCTTTCATACATCACGGGCCACATTTACTCCATCATTACTCTACGGCTGAATCAATAGGCAGCTAATGAATTGCCATAAATTGTACATTTTGCTGGCCTTCTGTTTGATAAACACAGATTTACAAACAAGACAAATGAATGCAGTAAATTAATGGCAAATTTGCTCCATGCGAGGGCATCCGTCAACGATATTGCACGAGGGAAACCTACCATCTCTAAGGAGGCCTGCAAGCGCTCCGGAGCCTGCAAGGACTCTTTATTAAATGATAATTCATACTCCGTCCGGACAAAATACTGCAACAGGAGCGCGCGATCAGTAATGAAGTTTGTCAGTTGTTTGCATCAATAACTTTCAGCGACTTGTCACGGCCAGAGCCAAATAAGGGGTTGGAAGAGAAGTGTTCAGAGGAACCCGGAGTCATTATTTCAACACACCTACCGAGGAGGCACTGGCCGTGTCTGACCGCGCGGGTCAAAGGTTAGACATGTTCATCACAGAACATTTTGGAGGCTGGTGCTACAGCAGGCACTATTTCACGCCATCGCATTGTCGGAAAACAGTTCATCCAACCAGTGTAAGGGTGACACGCACATAGCAGTGCGTTGCATCACTGTGGGAAGCTGCTACGGGGTAACGGGCAGCGCACTGGATTTGCGATACACAGACTGCTGGTTCTATCACCCGGCGCGGCAGTTGAAACAACGGTGCACGTTTTTTTAACATACCCGCCTCCCCCCCTCACGTTGTCTCTGTTCATTCTGCAGTCTAAGTGGGTCCACCAGATTAAATCGGCATGTCGCGTGTGGTGGGGTAAAGTGTGGGTGTTTTTTTTTTTAAAGCTAGTCGGAACGAGTGGGAGGAAACGAGCATTGATTTCCCATTTCACCCCCTATTCGTCCATTAAATCTAGGTTTTACTGTATTCAAATATCACCATCACCAACCCTGGTCTGTCCACTGCTGGATGAAGGCCTCCTGAAGTGATCGCCGTCTCTCATGGTCTTGCGATGCGACAATTCATTGACCTCTTACGCACGAGCTGATTTCATCACTCCATCTCCGCGGTGGACTTCCTTGAAGCCGTATGTCCTCCTCTGGCAAGGCTTCTGGAAATAACGCGGTCCACAGAAGCTAAGTAGATCAACATTGTATATAGCTCTGCACTACTGAACAACATTATATTTATAGGGAGCGCTTGACTCTGGGCACACACGCACACACGCAGGTATGCGCATTCTTAATGAACAGATGTTGTAAATTGTGTGCGGAAGAGTCTGCTTTAATTGCTCAGACTCCTGTGTAATATGCCCCTCCTGAAAGCGTAAACTTGGCTCTCGCCTCCTCGGTGTGTGTGTGTGTCTCATGGCCCAATAGCTTCTGACAGATGATGTGTGGCCACAGCAAGTGGGTTATTGATTGCATCCAAAATGAATGCCCTTATCCAGAACTAGCTTTTGACAGTCTGCCATCAACTTAAAAGAAGAAATACCAAAACAGGTCAGAAGAAGAAAAGATTTGTCTTTGTGAAAGACACATGGATGTCCAAGGTTTTTTTTTGCAATACGCTAACCGCACCGCTCTGCAGGTTCAAGCGCATTTTACCTTCGTAGCTTCGATTCGCAGCTTTACCCAGCCTGGTGACTCAGCGGTAGAGCGGGTGCCTTACAATCAGAAGGTTGCGAGTTGGAATCCTGGTTAGGGGTTGAGTTGGTCATTTATCATTCTGGGGTCCACAAAATAGCCACAACGTATTGGGGAAGTCAACAGTGGTTCTCTTACGGACAGACTCAGCCCTGCCATAGAATTGTGGAATTTCCACCACTGGCTCAAGGCTGTAAGCAGGAGATCAGCACTAGCTCAATGCTCATTTTAGCAAAAATCACTGACATTTCAAACTGGTTTGAGGCAAAATTTAGGGGTTAAG
The DNA here is from genome assembly GCA_036362915.1 of Geotria australis. Classification (NCBI taxonomy): domain Eukaryota; kingdom Metazoa; phylum Chordata; class Hyperoartia; order Petromyzontiformes; family Geotriidae; genus Geotria; species Geotria australis. The sequence continues at coordinate 6,937,372 of JAZEWU010000009.1, forward strand.
ACCCATCGTGTAACACAACCTTTGGATTAAAATTTCTACTTTTCTGCTTCTGTGCAATATTTACCTTGACGGTAAATCACGCAGGCAGATTTGAAGTGTGTACTGTTTAATATTAAATGCAGTGAAATCGCTTTAATTCACATTTGAAGCTATATTTTGGTGCCCTCTTGTGTCACAATATGAAATTAGTGAGTCAAATAAGCAATGGCTATATCTCCCATACTTGTTTACGTCTCATTGTGTTGTGTACTGTGTGGCTACACGGGCGCTGTGGTGGGCTGCAGATGCAGTGCAACAACATCCACTGTTTTATTCAGAATCAGCTTAATCCTGTACAGGGTCGCAGTGAGCTGGAGCCTATCCCGGCAGACACAGGGCGCAAGGAAGGGCTATATATAGTATACTTCTATTTTCTACCACGTGTATGCTCTCCACCTTCACCAACCTCGCACTGACAAGCACAGTAAAGTATGGTCAAATAACCCCGCAATGACCCGCATAGGCGTGCAAAGTCCCTCATCCAGCAGCAGATAAAGGGCTTTACGTGTCGTGTGAAGAACATCCACGGTGGAAATTACATGGACAGTGAATACTGTGAATTCCCACAGCTCAAACGGATCCCAGGGTTGAACCTGAGCGAGTTTCTCTGTTCCACACTTCACAGCGCACAGCTGTGACTTGCAAATACTGCTAACCCATTCACACATCGCCTTTATTATTTAAAAAACGGGGTTGGTTTCAGCGGCTGCACATTTGTCTGTGAATAAACGGCACAAATGAGACATTCAGGGCTCATGATTAAACGTTGCGCGCTGCTCACGTCTCAGGCCTGGGTCTAATTTGTGTTAAATCAAGGCTGACACCGTAAATACATCGTCCAACCTGGGTGGTCAGGCTGTAAACCACCTCAACCGCAACGGGGACTCTGCAGTCCACTTTATGTTTCCGATTAAAACCCTTCCGGTGGCCAGAATTCACCGTGCAAGCCTTGTTCAGGCGCCCCACCCTCTTGTCTTAAGAGAGAACAGACACATATATCATTTATTTTTGTACAGGAGTGTGTGTGTGGAGCCGAGTGGGTGTGGGAAGGCTGAAGATGTTTTTAATCCGTCTCAGGGCCCTGTTCTTGATTTAAATTAGGTTGGGAAGAGGGCGGCAGATCACGCGATTGTGGAACTGCCTGACCTCCGCCCCTGACCTCGAACACGTGACCGGGACCACAATCCCATGGTTTTATTGACACGTTTGCACGCCTTCCAAAAGAATCTTCACGGAAACCATGCAGGAAACGTTCTCGAGTATGAGTTAAAAATTCATTCTTTCAGGAGATGCATCTGAATGCTTGAAGGCAATGGCGCTACAAATTAGAGTTTCGGCTCAAAAATCATCCGCACATTAATAATGAAATACATGCAGTTGTTTATAATGTGAAAAATATTTCACACATATACATGACTACTCGAAAGCCAGGTTAAAGAGCTGTGGACTTTAAAGTGTCTCTTAAAACGAAGTGTAAATGTCTCTCCCTTCCCCTATTATCCTCCCTAACCATTGCTCTCTTCGGTTACGTGACGTTAGTTTTATTTTCTTTCTCACGTACCATGTTATCCTGTTCCAGCATTGGTAAATCACACGAGTGCGCCAAGTTGTTCATCGGCGATTTACTTGTCGGTATTTCTGAAAGCAAAACAAAGTAAACATAGTAGTGTGGCTTGAATGCGGCTAACGTAGTATTGGCACGTTTTGTTCACGTGACAAACCTTACTAACTGGTTGTGTCGGGTGGAGGCAGGTTTAGGACACTTATTTCTTACGTGACCCAAAAGGGCTAGACTATGAACCATGAAAATCCAATTTCTGTAGAGCTTATGGAAACACATTCAGTGTCAAAGGCCCCCATCATCCAAGAGGAGCTGGAGTGGTGGCTGATGGGGACGCCTTAATCCAGTCCAGCAGTGAATTTCCAAAAGGGCTGTTCTTGCAGATGCACAGATTTCTCGAGATGCAGCTCGTTAGGTCGTCGTGCTGCAGTCGACAGTGTGTGTGCGATAGATAAAACTCAGTAATCTGGCACGGTAGTGAACGGAGGTGGTGCCCTAGCCAGTCATCTCAGTCAGTCATACCGTGGCACCTGGTTCTGACCTTCGACAATCTGCGCAGCCTCAAAGTGCACCTGGCCTGGCACAGGCGCTGTGGTGACGTCACCGTCACGTAGTGGCGAACGGCGGTTGTTGATAGCTCAGTGGTAGCTGAGTAGTTAGTGCGCTGGGCTACAAATCTGGCGACCCGAGTTCGAATACCGCTCACGGCCAACATCAGTGACGATTTTCTGAACCGGTCTTGGACCTCCCCTAGGTTGACTCAGCCTCAAATGAGTACCTCGTGCGGTGTGTAAACATGGTCACCAGGGAGACAAAGGCGGCATGGTGCTGGCCCCCCACCCCCTCGTGTGCCGTGTCGCCATTCATAGGTGCTCGCTAACGGCACTTGACTCTACAGTCTGCCAAGGCTATATGGAGGCTATATGTCTGAGGAAGCGTAGCAGGGAACCGTAGCAAATGAAACACGTGACCTGACAGCGTGCTCCTGTATGCCAGCATTTTTGTGTTGATGGAAAAAATCAGCAGCTTGAATAAACAAAACCGTTTTAAAATATATAGTATACGAGGTGTGCGGCTACAACGTGTAAACAGTTTTATGAAGAAGTTGACTTTACTTACTACAATCTCTCCCAAAAAGTAAAATGCCAAAGGACAATTACATCTTCTGCATTGCCGTATGTTTGTCATATTACTGCTAGACTTTGGAATGCCACCTCCACCATCTCTTTTCCCAAGTTGGAGTAACCTTAGACAACTCGGGACAACGAATCACTCTTTTCTATTAACGCCTTCGATAGTGCCGTTTGTCGCTGGCCGCTTGGTGTTTTTGGCCGTTTGTACCTGCGCTCAGCAACAGTGATCAAACACATAATGTCTAATTACACTGCCGGTCTTCACCCCGTGAGGTCATTTCTATTCGGCTGTCGTCAAGATAGAACATCCGTCAAAATGACATCAATTTTCGCACGGACACACACGTTATGAAACAACGTACTTTATTACCGTATCAATAATAGCACTGCATAATTTAATGAACACACAACACATTCCGGATGTGACTATAAGCGTGTCAACACGAGCTGGGGGCTGGATAATAGAGGCAATTGATTTTACACGAAGGCTCAAGAAGGATGGTGGTGTATGCTCTAAAGCGAAGATTTCCTATACAAAGATATCTGTAAAAGGCAATGGGATCGGGCTGTTTACACTCGGTGTCCTCCTCACAAGATCCATGCTTCTCACGGCGAGATCAGCTGCCGGAGCCACTGGCTCATTCAGGTACCAGGCGTTGTTGCGCTTCCATCTGTGTGTGTTCAGTGTCATCGTCTGTTCCATCTGAACACGCAGAAAGAAGCTAGTTGTGTCCTTTAGAAAGGTCCGGCTAAAGGTTGAAAGATTTTTCAGATATAACGGTATAAAAATACCAAGTGAGCTTGCAAGCTCTTTACGGGATTCCTGCATTGACACAACAAACATGCGAATTGACAAAAAATATTACAAATAAAAATAAACAAAAAACATTTACGCACAGCATTTCGCAAATTTATAAAATAAACAAGTAAAAATACTGTTATGCATTGTGATGGGAAAAAAACTAAAACATATTATAGGTAGCGTATTCAACATTGAGAGGGAATAGTGTAATATTTGCAACATTTCAAACACAAATCATGGTTTGCAATCACAGCTAGGCAGATATGTAAATTCTAACTGGGATCTAAGGTTAGTCTTTGACGGTAGTGATTGTAGCTTCAAGCCACAACAGATGAAGGAATACGTTCAATGCCTTGTAAACATAAAGTTTAAACCAACATTTAATTTCTCCCCGGCGGGGATGTGAGGGAGATAGAATGCTTTCTGCAGCTCGGCCCTGGACAGCTCCATCTGACATAAAGCTCTCGTTGAAACCTTTGATATGTGTTTATAATACACGATAATCGTGGTGTTTATTCAACGTTATAGTTTGCAGTTAAATGCCCTGGTATTAATGTTTGCGTCTCAACGTGAATTTGCAGCAATTACTTGGGATTGGTTGTGAATGCTGTGATTACAAGATAGAGGTCATGAAAATATTTCTAACATTTGTCAGATTCACACAAAACGCTGCCACCTACTGGAAATCGTAATGCATAAAAGGAATAGTTCATTTTAACGTTGGATTGCTGTGTTGCATTACAGCTGCATGCAAATGCTGGTGAAACACGCAATATAAATACAAGGTATAAAACATATATATACAAGAATAGTGGTTGACAGCACTTGTATAGCGTCCACCAGAACATCAAAATCATCTTACATCTCACCCCAAACCCAACCGATACTGAAAGAGCAACAAATTGAGAACATATCACAAACCCAGCAATTCCACACCACAATTATGGCTTTCGTGAGGAAAAGCTTGCACGTTATAAAACTTACAGGTGCTAACTGAAAAGAAAATTAAATCGCACACGAAAGCGCCTTTGTCGGGTGCCACGTTGACACAGGATATATACTTTCGTTAATTCAGCCGCGCACTCAAACGCCTGAGGATGCTTACAACGTGGGAGGCAAAACGTCAAGAGGTGAGAGAGGGAGAGCGCTTGACACAGCTATCCCGAAAGAACAGCTTTGAATAGCAACAATTATGAATCGATCCGTAAAACCCTACATCAGTACACCTAGATAGATAGATACATAGAGTTTTATTAATACAGCAAAAAAAAAATCCCAGTGAGCTTACGGGATTCCTGCGACACAACAAACACGCGAATTGACAAAAAATAATAAAAATGTAAAAATAACTAATTAAGCGGTTTCTGGAAATGGATGGATGGAAAAAAACCATTTACACCCAGCATTGCACATGATTGACCAAATAGATAACAAATAAGTAAAAAAAAAGTTAAACATTGTGATGTGGCAATAGTATATAGGTAGCATGTTGCACATTGAGAGGGAACAAGTGCAATATTTGCAACACAACTCAAGCTGTGCAATCGCAGCTCGGCAGACATTTTAATTCTTATTGGCATCTAAGGTTGCACGTAAACTCAAGCGGACTTGGGGCAGGAGGCACTTCGGCCCGTGGGTGACGCAGCCGTGCTGGTTAGCCGGGGCGCTCTCGGCGTCGGATGTAATGGCATGCAGCGAGCGAGGGGCCTCCGTGCGACTGTGGCGGCGTGAGAGTTGGCCTTCGTCTGCGTGTGTGGCGCGCCATCGATTTGTTTTGTCCCCCTTAACCTTGGCGAACCGAGGGGGCTCGGGTTGCGAGGCTGCGCGCGTGGCAGCACTCTCCGCGAATGTGGCTGCGCTTGCAGATATTTCTGCAAATGGTCAGAGGCATAAGGGGCCCCCCTGATTGCATCCCAGCAACTAAACAGTTTGTGGTGGAATACATTATGCCGGTTTGCGGGGTAAGGCCGCTGCGATGTGAATCAAAAAACAAGGAGTAAAAAAAAATATCGCGTGCGGGCGTGTTCCGACAAGCGTCCTTGCGTTTGTCATTATCATCATCATTGTCATGAATTGCTTAATCCTGTACGGGGTTGCTGTGAGCCGGAGCCTATCCTGGCAGACACAGGGCGCAAGGCAAGGCTATATCCTGGATAGGACGCCAATCCATCACAGGGCACTGGGGGCAATTTAGTCAGCAGGCAAATTAACTTATGCAGCAGCATGTCTTTGGACTGTGGGAGGAAACCGGAGTGGCCGGCGAAAACCCACGCGGACACGGGGAGAACATGTAAACTCCACACAGAAAGGCACCCGTGGCGGGATTCGAACCAGGGTACTTCTTATTGTAAGGCGACAGCGCTACTCACCGCGCCACCGTGCCCCCTCTTTGCGTTTGTCGTCGGACATTTTTAGTTTTTCATATTAATGGCCCTTTTCGAAATTAGCACGCTAGCCTAACGGTTAAGTCCTGATCGGCAACACAGGGCTATACTAAAATGTTCTTTAGCTCGAATTATCTTAATGAAATGTATCGTGACCCACCCGCTACACAGCTAACACGTGAATGCTTTAATCCTTAGAAAGCGTTACAAGCAATGCAGCCACCTGTTTTCGTGAAGTGGACAATTTAATTTACATAACCTGTCAAGTGATGACAATCTTGACACGATGTTTTAGTGACGCGTTCGTAGCTGCGATTGAAGAGTTGACTTGAGTCTGTTCTTCTCCAAACCACGGTGAGAACTAGACGATTCCATTAAACAGGGATAAAGAAAAAAAAGACCGCACAACAACGCAACATGTGATTCCTTTTTTTTTTCTAAACTCAAGACGTTTAAATTGTTTTCCTTATCAGTCCTCCGGCAACAGCACATTTTTGCGGAGAACGGTGTGTAAATGAGAACAGGCAAACAGCCTTTTATTTAGGCATCACACTTATCTATAAATGTACTTGAGGACCTTTGCCACGGTGACAGCACCGTATTCAATTCGGACAAAGGTAGTCCATCAAACTAATCTGACTCTGCGGCGGCGAACCTCGGCTTAAACGCGAAACCCCTGCACAGATACATTACAGCCCTTTAGAAAAAAAAAAACCCGGCCACCGGGGTAGGTCCCCTTAAGTAGGCAGTGCACCAAGGAGTAGGTTGCACACCCGGGGTGGGGCAAAGTGAAGCCGACAGTGTTGTTTGTCCTGATTAGGGAACCATTAATAAGGCCCATTAAACACTGCCATCAGGCGGCTCCCGAGCCAGTCCGGCTCATTCGTCTTGATCGTCATCTTGTTGACGGTGTCGGTAGCCCTGGCCCCGCCACGTGGAGCAGCGGCGGCTCGCCGTGCCGTTACAGGGGCCGCAAACTGCAATCAAATGACAAATCTGCAGTCAGAGGCAGTTCGATTAAACACTGCAAGGCAGCACTTCCAAAAGAAAGAGAAGGCTGCGGCCCCCCCCCCACCCCCCGGCAAAACTTTTTTTTTTCCCGAAACGTTTTCAACGGCGCGCCTTCGTAGCGGGGCTCGCGGGAAAATGTCTAATTGCTGCGGTTGTTGTGGGTTTGTTTTTTGTTTGTTTGTTACTCCGCCGGCAATTCGGGTTGATTGGTCGTCGTCGCTGTCGGCAGCTTTAGCGGTCAATCCACTGCTGGATGAATGAACAGCTGATCCGCGCCCCCACCCCCCACCCGCACCCCCCAAGCTATTACCGTCACTCTCTCGCTGTTCTGTGATGTGACAACACAACCGGGCACCTGCTCGGACACCTGTCCAAAATAACGCACACGGACACACGACTGACTGCAGGAGGAATGTGAACCGTGTTAAGAGAAAGCCATTAACAACGCCCAGGGGCACACTTTCTTATGATATTTTAATGGAAGACTTTATAATTACAGTCAGGCACTTAAGCCGAGCACCGTCATGACAAGCACATTGATATACCGTATTGTAATATATTGTGGTGACATGGTAGCGACATCATTATTTGTCAGTGGAGCAGCCGACAGAAACTTTTGAGTCATTTTTTAGATTTACACAGATTCAAACTTGGCTCTGACAGACTTTGACACGTAGGTAAGGTGTGTTTTTACAAGTGAAGATTGCTTTGTGTATTTTGGGTCATATTTTCGTTTAATTACCCAACATGTGATGAAGAGGTCAGTGCACTGAGCTGGCACCACTGAGTCCTCGGTTGAGAATCTCCGGTTCCCAAGTCTATCAAGTTGGTGGTCTCGGCCCGTAACCAATTACTGCACACACAAACCCCCCTTCCATCAAAATTGTTACCTCATATAATTTGGCTAAATGGGCGGCACGGTGGCACAGCGGGTAGTGCTGCAGCCTGACAGGAAGAAGATTTAATTTCTGGTTCAGATGCCTCTTTGTATGAAGTTTGCATGTGTTCCCCGTGTCCGCATGGGTTTTCTCTGTGTATTTGTGACCCTCGGGTGAAAGGCGCTCTATAAAATGCTATTATCATTGTTATTCCGGTTTCCTCTCACAGCCCAGAGACATGTGGCCTAGGTTAATTGGCCTGCTGACTAAATCGCCCCGGTGCCTTGTGATGGATTGGCATCCTATCCTAGGTATAGCCCTCCTTTGCGCCTTGTGTCTGCCGGGCTACGCTCTGAGCTCACCGTGCCCCTGTGCAGGACTAAGCGGAAGCTGATAATTACGATGATAATTTGGCTTAATTCCACCCCTGAAAATCACATTTGTTACTTTGACGGGCATGCCACGAACATTACTCTCTGTAGTAGAATGGACGCGCTGCACATCGAACGCAGGTGGATTAAAAATAATCAATTCTTATCCACAGAGTTGAACGCGTGTATCTTGAGTGTGAGAACCAATAGTGATCAATGTATCGATACAATTCAAGTTCACGTGCACGGCCACACGTGTGCAGTGGACCGCTTTCACAGCCTCATTACCGTCGAACCATCTTCGACGTAGAAGCGTCTGTCAGAAGCTCGTATAGACTGAAGACCAAAGGGGGTTAGGTCTGGGCTGTATGCGAGATGTTCCAGAACATCCCACCTCGACCGTTATCATCAATTCCATCGTCGAACGCGCACGGCGCAGGCATGCGTTACGGCGACACGACCCACCCTCCCCTCCCCGTTCTCAACCGTCCACGGTGTGTTTCTGATGAATGTCAGCCTTCAATTTGTACTCCAACAAATCACAACACGGCGTCGATTTTCCTGGAAGGCGACTGTTATTGCAGCATGCATGTCCCAACAAAAATGGTCTTCATCAGCTTTTCAGGAGTCGATGGGCGTTTGAATGCTTTGTTACTCGGGAATGTGGGTGTATTGTGTAGGCTTTAACGGCTCGACGTATGAGAATTGCTCTCAAGAGCTGCTCTTTCTGACCAGTCAAAAGCTATCGTCGAACCAGTCAGATGATGCCTCCAACATGGAAGGTGAAACGCCCTTGAGAGAGGAGGAATGCTCGACACGGCTGTCCCACAAAAGCGGCTGTTGAGAGAGAGCAATTCTATGAACTGGGTTTTTCCTTTTAGTGCTCTGGCAGTCATGATGATGAATCCAAAATGGATTGGTCAGCAACGATGTGAGATATTGGAACATTGCCTTGTGGTCTTTCATTAACATTTATTTGGTGATGTGTGGGTCAAACAAACCCCGCAACTGAAAGGCATGGGGAAGGCTTCATCCAGCAGTGGAATGAGAAAGGACATGTATTATTTATTGAGTAATTAATACCTTGTCAAGAGAGTGATGCATGAAAAATTATGGATCTGGACCCTTGTGATTATTATAAAGCTTGCCCTTTGATTGACTGAAGACCCATAACTTAATAACATAATGGCCTTTTCGTTCAGCAAAACCTCAGGCTTAAGCACACGCTGAATTCCCACTGGGAATATACGCAGCGTTCAACAGCATATGGGAGTGCTCTGCTGTGCAATAGCAATTACTGTCGCCTTTTAGCCATTGCAATTAAATATGCTGAATAAGCATGCACTGTAATTTGCGTCAATTAATTCCATTAAATAATAATTATTAATTGCATTTCCGAGGTTGGCATGACACAGAACACATGTGTGGACTATACACCGATGTATATATACTCAGTTGTTGTGTCTTCAGCTGTTCGATCGGGATCATTATTGAGAGACTATTCGAATCTCCCACAGAACAAATCCTCACCCTGGATGGTAGAGAAGAGCCCACAGAAGAGGATTTCAAAGAGCTACTTCTGAGATCACTTTCGTTGACCCTTTATTCACACCTGAGGGCGTGCTTTCCCACATGGCGGCAGAGAAATGTTCATCACAAATAGCAGTCAGACCAAGATATAATGTCAAATTTGAAAGACTAGTGTAGTCATACTCGGTGCAATGCCAAATAGAGCACCTCTGATTAAAACCAGTTTAAACCCAGCTTAAACACAGCCAATCTTACTCCTGAACTTTACCAGCTATCTTGTATGTTGACAACAATTCATTATCAGTACTCGCTTAATCCTGTAAAAGCCTCTCGGTGAGCGGGAGCCTATCCTGGCAGACACAGGGTGAAAATCGGGACTATAGTCAGGCCAATTAACCAATGCAGCATGTCTTTGGACTGTGGGAGGAAACCAGAGTACCCAGATAAATAACACGAGTCTTGGCAACACGTGAGTCTTGGCAACACTAACATCATTGGTAAATGGCAATGCGACCAGGCTTGGGCATCCCAGTCGCCATCCCACACTGAACATCACCGTGAAATATGATCAAACAATCCCCATGACCAAAGTGGTGCGGTGAAGCATTTATCCAGCAGTGATTTGACAAAAGGATCGTATTTCGTTTATTTATCATAGAAAGTACAGTAGACAAAAGACAAACACAATTGACGGCAAGGTTTTTTTTTAATGTCTTCTACGCCGCTCGACTGTAAAGACAAAATAATGCAATTAAGAGATTTATCCTGAAAAAACCAAAATATTTTAAAGGATGTGTGTATAGTACTATTTTACAATGCAATACCATCTGTAATGATTAAGAATTAGTGACATATTGGCAGCCGAGGAATATGCGTCTACTGAGGAAACGGAGCGATGGAATTAGCTCATGGTGCAGGTGATAGGTGGATTGTTAAATCGTGGGAGGTGGTGGCCGCTTGTGAAAATTCTGTCATCCAGCAGATGATCGACCACAGCTGCTACTGATTGTAAGGTGTTACAGACCGTTTTATACAAACTTGTATAACTGTTGACCAACAGTTTACCTCATTCAGATGTTTTGGTGACAACAGGTGACAGAACTTGAGTGGAAGGCAGAGCATTGCTATTGGGCGCCTCTATAAAATAAAATAAAACGTACAGCCGTGAGCAATTCTCCAATCGCATTAAAGCGGCAATTTCAATGCAAACTGCTCGATATTTAAATGTTTTATCCTCGGAAATCAACTTCTCAACGACCGCAGTTGTTTGATCGTGCAATATTTCAGAAAAAGGGAAGAAAAAAACTATATTAACGGATCAAATGCCTAGTTGGCCAAATTGTGAATCACCGGCCGTAAAAAAATATCTCACCGCGAAAACTTGCCCATCCGGCACGACGATCTCATCCATACCCAAAGTAGTTCCACTTGAAGAGGCATCACTTTTTCCTCATTAACAAAGTCTCTTTTAGAGGAGACGGCGACAGGGGAGACGGCTTAAACTGTGGTCAATAAGTTTAGAGGCGCGGGGAAGTGGATTTCGGGATCTCTGTTACGTTACCGTGTGGGATTCCTATTAATAAAGTGAGGAATGGGGACCTGTCGCCATTACCTGGTGATTAATGGACACGGCGCAAAGCGATTACGGCGTTGGACTGGCCCGGCACGTGGGGCCGCCCCGCGGACACTCCCTCGTGAGCCCTCCAGTAATTTGTTTCAGGATTATGAGGCCGGCTGGAGATTGCCTGGGGATAAGTGGGCCCAGAGAGCTTCCCAAACAGATTTGTACGGCACCGGGGCCGCGCCTCGCGCTCAGCACCCTGTCCATCTCACCGGCGCATGATAAACGATGTGTCCTGCCGCAGCCGTGAGACCGGGAGGGGCCCGCCTCCCGTTTCCCCGGCCGATTTTTTCCGCCTCCCCCATTACTCAGTTAATGAAACAAGTGGGGGTCATTTATTGCGTAGCGCCGAGAGTTGGGGGGGAGACCTCTTGACATAATTAGACTTTGGTCAATAATCCACCGGTTGTTGACTATCGAGTCCACGAAGGGGATAGGCCGCAGCTCTTGCCGCTGAAACGGGCCATCAAGTGCAAGGCTAATTGATCTCACCAGATAATTTCTTGAACAGACACGAGGACACCGCTGTTTTCTTGCCAAGCGTAAATTGCACCTCTAACGCCCGCTGGATTGACCACCGCTCAACAATTCAGCGCTGGCACAAAAAAGGCTAATTTCTGCGTGGCGAATGGACACAGAATTGCTTCGTTTTGTTATATAGAAATTGGAAAAGGTTTTTTTTACAAAAAATGCCTGTTGTGCACTATAGTGTAACTTTCAATTTAGTTGTTTATTTTGTGCGCGAAATACATGGATTCTGAGTATTATTTATCGTTTTATTGACGTATGGAACGCATGGTGTTCACCATGATGTTCGACGTTTCGCTCCACGTGCTAAGAGCCTCCTCGAGGAACCGCATTGACCGGCTCACATCATGCAGCACAACGCGATAAAGCAGCAACAACGAATACAGCACGACCGCACAAACCTATGGGTTATCACACTTTCGTGTAACTTTCAATTATTTTGCTCGCTCCGTCTTTAGGCAAAGTACCTGCAAGCCGAGTATTATTGCTCTCTGCAGGTGAATTAATGGCAGGAAAATAGGATCTGAGGTAAATGGAGTGTGAAAACACTTTTGGTCTCCTCTCCGTAGGCTTGTTGATGTCAGGCAACCTGGAACTGAAAAATACATTTCTCAATAACACATTTTGTGGAATGATGAAATCAGCTAGTCCGTGGTCCTTGGTGGATCATTACATTGCAAGATCAGAGATGGCAGTGACTGGATAGGCCTCATTTTGGAAGTAGGATTATGACTGATGATGATGAATTTTATTTAAGACGGTGTCAATTACACTGAACGTGGACACATTTACTTGGATTAACTTTTTAGAAGTAACCTGACAAAAACATCGTTTACCTGACATTTTGCTGGCCAATGACAACGCGGCACAGATCCATCTGTTGGATTCTGGGTAAGATTTCACACGTGGTTATGACTGGACATCCCCTGTCATCGGCAAACACAGGATGCACCTGTGCACGTGACGGGTACCAGTTTGCAGATTCCGCGGATTGGCACGCAGAGCTGCCCGCTACGCGGATGGATTTTGATATTTGTGCTTCTTTATTATTATCCTTGTGAACAGACAATGGGGAAGAATTAAAAAACACAGTTGAAACTTCGCTACGATTGTCAACGCTGCCATGTGGTATGCCACGTGAGCTAAAAAAAATGGCAGCGTCAGGGCCATTCTTGTACCGTTAACAAATGCCATATTATAGAAGCAATTTTGACTTTTAATATTTCACCATTATTGAAGTTACTTTTGCGAAACGTAATATTACCTTGTGTGTATATCCATCTGTTGCACGTTTATTATGCTGGCACATCAGAGGAGCACGTGTACTCGAGCCCAGATGTGTTTCGTATTCTTTTCCTTGTTTGAAAAGTAGTGACCTACAAGGAGGAAAAATGTGAAATTGGAAAAAAAATGAAATGTCAGGATATTGTTTTTTCCCCCTTGCAATAAGCGCTCTGATGTTTCGTAAAACTGCCGGCAGACTTGTAAGGTGTGCAGCTGATGCACTGGAACACCTGTCTGGCCGGGAAAGGAGAGGCTTCCGCAGGAAGAGGCCGGAATGCGTCTCGACAACGCACATGCATGCCGTTAGAACGCCGGCAGTTCGTCGCCGCTCTGCCCCCAGAATCCTCAGCTTCCGGCTCCAAATCGAGTCCCACTGCAACATGGTTTGAGAGACGCGGTTAGTCGTAGAGATTGCCGCCGAGCTTGTGGGGCCAGAGACCCGCAGATCACTGGGTACACGGTACGGTTACCTACCCACTGTGCTGTGTCACCACTCCACCCGTTTGCTGTTCTCTCTGTTAAATACTGCTGCATGTGAATAGGATGTCCAGCATTTCAGTATCGCCATTCACAGACACCACCTTCATAAGCTAAATTATATCAGTACAGCTAGGTAGCTCAGAGCACTGAGCGGCACTGCTCAGATGCTGGGTTAGAGTCTGGGCGATCACCCATGATTAACTTGGGTTCTCAAGTGTACTGAAATGTTGGTCTCGGTCCAGTCACGAATGATTGCGCAGATAGCATCTATTATATCGAATACAGGTTTGCCCTTAATACGGTGAAATTCTAGGTTTGTGGTGTAAAATGTTATTGGGTTGACAGCCCTTGCAATGAACATTTCTCTGTAGAGGGGTGTGTAGGGAAATGCAACCCTTAAGTTGTGTAGAAAAATGTCACTTGAAGGAATCTCAGAAGTAGAACCGTGATATACACTTCCGTGAGCTGCTCTGTAAAACACTGCTCTGGGAGAATTCACTCTGAGTAATCACGACGTGACGCCAATACTTTGATTCAAATAACATTGATCAAAAGACCTTTCCGTCTTCTTGTACGTCCTGATTGGCTGATTTTGTGCACGACTGAGTATTCTGAAATTTGATGACGCAAAAAGTTTTCACACTTGTGTTCTATTTTCACGGGCTCCGCTCTGGCAAATCGAGTACTGTATTTAACCTCAGCTATCTTCTCGAAGAACAGTGCGTTAGAGAGGGGCCCGCAGAGGCACGTATCACAGAACTACGTTCGAGAATCCATTTTACCCAAAATATCTAACGACGCTGTTTGTGAAACGTGAAACTGTGTTCTCACATCCATGCGGTGGTTGTACAAGTTGTTTCGGACCCTCGAGACAATTAAACTTGTCTCTCCCGATGACAGAAGATTCTGTTCCATGCGCTTGTCCTGAACTTGGACACGGTACTTGTAAACTAGGCAAGCCAGCCTCTCTCTCTGGAGCATGGTGTACTGCTCCATAGCATCCACGACCACCTTCACATTGCACAACAACATAAACAAGCCCAGTAATATGTGTGTGTGTGTGTGAAAAATAAATAGATAACAGGTGAAACATTCACAGTTTAAAAAAAGTTTTTCTGTCGACGACAAAACACCTGATGATGCTTCCAACGCGAAGGAGAGAGAAGCAACCCTCGACACGGCTATCCCGAAAGAACAGCTACGGAGAGTAATTCTCAAACAATCCTAATTTCCGTAACGCGCGGCAACCGGTCACGTAGCTTGATATCATAGTTAGAGAGAGGAGACGGGGTCAGCTCCCCAAGCTGTGCCCTTGCATTCGCAAGTGCTCGTTTACAGAGCTGGAAAACGCAAGTTGAAAATTTGCTCAGCAGGAGGTTCTCTTATCGCAAAGGGTGCAATTACCTCGTTGTAATAGGCTACTCTATCAGCACGCGGGATGACCACTGGGCAGTGTTACAAAAACACGGGGCGCACGAGGCACTGATGGAAAACACGCGCATTATCGGAGGCTCGCTAAAATACCGCTAACTCGAACCGGCAATTAATTACGCAGATTTATGGTTTCAAAAATGTGCTTGTCTGTCGACGCCGCCGATAGGAGAACGTGTCATTTCAATGGTCTTGCGAGTTTGCCGGGGTTGTGTTTGAGCATGAGCTCGCCTGTTGTTGGTAACACTATCAGCACTTGTAATGTCATCCGAGGGTTAATTAGGGCTATGTTCGAACCACCTTCAGCTCCTTATCATAGACACACAAACCCACGCACTCGGCACCCTTGTTTATTTTCCCACAATCTGTGTGGAATGAACGGAATGCTCGCCTTTGTATGGCTATAGAGCTGCTCTTTCGGGATAGCCGTGGCAAACGTTTATCCTCTACCCTTAGCGACGTTTTGCCTCCCACGTTGGTGGTGTCGTCAGATTTCTGATTTTTTTTTTTACACGTCAAAATTTGATATTTTTTAAAGTAAATAAATAATAGTTTTCAGAACTGTGTTCATCCACTGCTGTATAATGGCTTCCCCATGCCGTGGCGGTCATGGGGTCTATTTTACCATACTTCACCATGCAGGTTGGGTCCTAAGGCTGGTTTTGATATCACTCGCCACTGATGATAGTCAGTGACTGGCAATCATACTTACTGTGCCACCAATGCCCCTATTTGTCTATGCTTGGCTGGTAATTATGTATTATGTAACCCCATACGTTATTCGTAAGACTAAAAGCATTGTACTTTGTCATTATATAGGCACTTAACTTTGTCATTCGCAAGTTATCTTGAGATGGCTTGTAAGCGTTGCCTCTGCGGATGATTTATCATTATCAGTGGAACATTATAGCTAAAACCAATTATGCACGGAGCTCCGTTCTGTCTCCACATATATAAAGTTTTCGTATCACATCAGCGATGCACGAGTTTATGTACTATATTATTTTTTTGCATTCCACGGTTTATGAAGTGGCCTTTCTACTAACATCTGGAATCCAGCAGCATTTTCTTAGCAAAGCCTGGCTTCTAACGCTAATACTCCGAAGGTTAAAATCGTAAGATATACAGCACGCAGTGTGTGGTCGGTTGGCGGCGGCTAACCGCGTATTCTGCCTGCCGCCCACCTCTCTGCTGCTTCCTCGTGCCTCCGAGTCATTCTCTTGTAACGAAAACCTTCGGTACTTAACGAACAACCTGTGCGCGTTATAACTCGTAAACTATACGTCGAAATGTGACCGAGGCCAGAGGTTGCCTGACCTGACACGCGCGAGGGTCCAGTCGCCCATCCAGGACGCCGCGTCTGAGGACCGTGGCGTTGTGCTGCATGTCCATCCACGTGAAGTGGATGCAACTGTCTGGCCCGGCTTCCACCTCCATCAGATCATCGGCAGTGAAGCCACAGTCCTCCGTGTTCTCGCACTGTGTCGCCTGTCCCTGTGAGGCGCAAAAGGTATTAACGCATCCATATCTGCGCAACCTGGAACAGCTTTCCCCATGCGCCTTCGACAAACTAGCGCAACCTCGACCTTCAAATATCTCTCTCTCCTAGGTACCACAGCCTACAAGACGTTGGTGACAATTCTCTGCTCTTTGATGTTCTAACAATGTCCACTGTTGACATGTTCATCCATTTCGATAGACTCTTGACATAGGTCAATCTCTGTCGTCCACGATCTCTCTTTCCTTCAATTACGTAATTTATAACCGGATTGTTTGTATATCCACTGCTGGATGGAGGCCGTGACCCCATGCTGTCTCAAATATGGGAGGTTGTTGGACCGAATTTCACCCGTGCCAGTCAGTAAGAGTTCCTCAAGGATGGAAGCCCAGAACAAGTTCAGATCGATCACTCGCCAGTCATGTTAGCCATGGACGGGTATCCAACTCAGGTGGCGTTGCACCACCTTTAATAATTTACAAACTTGACATACGCAACACATAGCATAACGTAGCCATGACAATGATCTTGCTTACGTCCTTGCTACCCGAAGGGCCTCCACTGGAGTGCTCTTCATGATGACATTTTGGCCTACTCTTCCACGCTGGCCGGATGTCTTGGAAGAGGGCATTAACAAGAGCCTGCATGAAACACCAAAGATTGCTACAGGTCTACAGTGCGTTGTAAAGAGAAGTCTGAAGGCGTTCACAAAAAGTGAAAATTCGAGCCATATTTTTACCCACGGACAAAAGTGTACACGGCGTTTCCAGGCTACTATATACACAGTGCCGCTGGCATCTGTAACACAGCTGCACATTATTTTAGTTCCGCAAAAACAAATACTGTGCACGTTGACATGAAAGTACAGCGGGTATTTGAAATACACTACTTGATATAAGTTCTCTGCTGATCTTTGATCACTTACAAGGCAAGATATTTGAATCCCCGCCACAAGAGGAACACATGTTGTTCCAAAGGTACTTACGGCATAAACGCTTTTCAACCACAAAGGCTTCTGTAAATTAGTGTGCCGTAGCTCTGTACATTGTTACGCCCATAACTTCCGAAAGCTAAGAATGACCATGGATAGTCTGTAGATGGGTCACCTACGTTACTAAAACAGGTGTTATTTCTCAATCTGCTACCTGTAATGTTTTTTTCCTATCGCAATGTTTACCTGTATTTTTATTTATTTGGTCAATTATGGGCAATGCTGTGAGCTTGCAACCTCTGCGTTCGGGACTCCTACGTCACACTACAAACGTTCGAACTAACCAACGCAAGACAGCTCTGGGGTTCATTGGAACATTCAAACAACCTCCAAGATGAGAAGGTTACAATCCGCGGGCAGCCTTTATTTATCAGTGGAGAGCCACGTGTGCGTTGAGTCTTGTGGCGGTAACACGAGTGTGTGTGGTACGGTACTCTCTCCGTACTCGGTGAGCTGCCTCATCCTCCTCCTTCGCTCGGGAGAACTCTGGCCTCTCCTGTGCGTCCACACTGTGCAGCTGCTCCCTGCGCAAAGAAGGAACCAGCAGGAGAGAGTTATAACTACAGTTCGTAAATTTAGGCTCCGCTGACGTTATAAACTGGGTCACGCGCACCCAGGCAATGTATAGGCAGTTAAAATGTTACCCGTGTTATGAAACGGGCAAAGCACATTTCACAAACAATGTCCAAACACGCTCTCTCAAATACATGTTTTTTTTTATGATTAACGGCTTCGGGATGGCACGAGAATTAGCGGACGAACCGCTGTCGTTTCAAACTCACGCTCGGTGCAGCTTCGCTTGCGGTTCCGCGCTCGCGGTGTCCTCGCCGGTGTCTTTGCGGCGAGAGGCGGCAGATGCAGAACCGTGGAGCTGTCGGATGGCTGAGAGAGAAAGAACAATATGATGGATGTCCAAAAAAACATTCCAAGAAACATTGTAATGTGTATTTATTGCTTAGCCTCGTAAACACATCTGTGGGCCGGTCCGTTGCTGGATAAGCCAGTTTTTCATCAATATGACCACTCTTCCGACTGTCTGTTTAAAAGACCGTTTCATTGCTCAGCCATCAGACCTCTTCCCAGCTACTCTTTCACAGTTAACCCCTCCAGTGGTGGTACCTGTGAGTAAATCACCATCTCAAAGATACAAAACAATCCGGAACATATCGTGGAAAGAAGAACATCTCGCCATAGCTAAACAGAAGGAGACCTGAATTTAAATGCGTTGCTTTGAATGGTGAATTATTGTGGCACAGCGAATACTGGGAAATTAATTACATCGTTATTTATTTGTCCAAAAAAGCTCCACTGAGCCTCAAGACATTTTAAGGAGGGTCCTGCTATCTTTTACACCGGAGGGGTGACATCTGCTATGTAATTTTTACAATTGAGTAATTTGCAGGTATTTTATTAAAATTCAGAACAGCTCCGAAGCGCAACCATCATGAATAGAGCCGTGAAAAACCTACATCGCTACGTCGCTACAACTTACGCATTTCCCAGCGTAGCCATCTCAAGAGAGCAGCCGATCCTGGGAAAAAACCGGGACAGTTGGGCAACCCTACCTGCGAGAGCGCTGCTCAGAAGCTGCTGACTGTAGAGCGCAAGCCCACGGGGCAGGGCCGCTGACTCCCCAGGAATAAACTCCACGAGCGGGACGGGAGGCAGCAGTTCCTCCACAGCGGTCCCTACGCAAAACACCAGCGGCGGCAACGGCACGAAACACCTGTTGCAAAATACGCGTTACGCGCGCCGGACCCAAAAACGCCTCGCTTTCAATAAATAACGGCGTGTACGTTTACACGACCGGTTTCGAGAGAACTGTGCTGCGGTATAAAGATACGGACTGTGTTGGTCATCAGCGACCATGATCAATCCATGTACGGATATGTACGCACGAAGGCCTCGCCAAGTCGTTGTCGTGTCCCAGGGTCGTGCTTTTCAACATTTGTTCAATTCTCTTTGACAAGGTCAATATTTCTGATGGAGCCACACGGTGGAGCAGTGAGTAGCGCTGCCGCCTCACAGCATGAAGCTCTCCTGTTCGATTCGCGGCTCGGGTGCCTTTATATGCAGAGTTTGCATGGTCTCCCTGTTTCCGCGGTGGGTTTTCGTCATGTACTCCGGATTCCTCCCACAGTCCAAAAACCTGCTGCCAAGGTTAATTAGATAGATTTATGTTTATTATTACAGACAGTAAATTACCCAGTGAGCTTGCAAGCTCTTTACGCGACTCCTGCGACACAACAAACATGCGAATTTCTGACCTTAATTAATTAGCCTCACTAAATTGCTCCCGGTGCCCTGCGATGGACTGACATCCCATCCTGGCCACGGCCCTACCTCGCGCCCTGCCTCGCGCCCTGTGTCTGCCGGTATAGGCTGCGGCTTCAACCGCAGACACAGGATCGGGCGGGTACCCACAATGAACGGAGAAAGGAACGAACGAACGAACGAAAACGACACGCTCATCGCGATGCGTTCACCTGACTGGCGGAGCACGCGGCCCAGCGACTCGTGGAAACTCGTCAGGGCCGCGTACACCTGGCCCCAGTCTGGCGGCGAAGCGGGCCACGACGCGAGACCGACGCCGGTACCAGCGCCGGAGGAGTCTAGGACAAGACAAGAGAAATTCATTTTCGCCCGGGGCAGAGCTGAGAAAATAAATCACAGCCTTTAGGTCAGGCAGCTGGCTCAGGCGATAAGAAAGCTGTAACACCCAGGGCAGGCTCCCGTTGTCTGTGCCTTGCCGAGCCAACAAAACAGCTTAATCAAAGGCCGGACAGAGGCGCATGGCTTCTCCGCGCACCCTTTGAGGTAAAGTGCGACCAAATACGGAGCCGGGTTTATGTGTCCCCGATGTCTAGAACTGTCACTTTAAAGCGTGTATATTGCCACTGTCAGGATTTTACAAGCGCGCGACTTGACACCACTACACCGGGAGTAACAGTGCTGTCCTCGTATTGAGAAAGAGGTTTGACAGGCCGCACGGATGGAGATTAACACGGCGTCTCTTAAAGGCTAGACTTTTTTTGCTTCTTCCGGCTCTTCCGGTAATTAATACGCGATCGAAGGTATATAACGCGAATGGTTTGCGACGGCGACAAAGCGGCGAGTTTAGCCGCAGACGTTTCGTCCGCGAATGTGTAGGCGACACACGCAGAAGGAGGCGACTGCAGCTACAAAACTTTAGCGTCGAATCCTCTGGCGGGGGAATGAACGCGTTGGCACAAAGAGTTAATGTCCCGTGATTAATGTTGCGGTTGTTTTAGCCGCAACTTTAAATGGCGATAAATCTTACTTAAAAAAAATTATCTGATGTTTCACAATGCACATTTATTAGTGTGACGCATCGTGAAAGCAAATGTACTTTTTAGCCTGGACGAATGGGTGAATGCTGCCTTCTCTATATTTTAATCGGCAGAAAACATTTTTCAGCAGTTTCCGCGTACAAACTGGGAATTATTCAGCACATTGTACCGCAGTAGTGTACCATGTATCGCAGGAGTTACACAGTAGTCCTACGCAGCCACGGTTATTATTGTTTAAAATATATTATTGCAGGACTAATTGCAGTACTATTCTTACATGGCACAAAATGCAGTATCATATTAAGAAATTATTGTGATCAAAAAACGTAAAGATTTCACGAACTTTTGTGACCCCATATACATTTTATGACCTTCAATTCCAGCATGACCAAACTGTAAACATTGCTTTCGATATTACACTTGCAACAACAGCTCCTGAACATTTAATTTTGAATTTCCAGTCCACTTCTGGATGAAGGCTTTCCCAAAGCTATCCCCATCGCTCGCAGTCCTCCGATACGACAATCCTAGCACCTGCACACAAGCTGTCTCAGTCTCAATGCAATTCGAAATATTAACATTATATTATAACGCATTGATGGAGCTTTCCAGCTTGATTTATGAGAATTGCTCTCAACAGCTGCTCTGTCGGGACAACCGTACCGAGGGCCTCCTCTCTCCTTCGCGACTTTTCGCCTCCCATGCCGGTAGCACCATCAGGCCAACAAATTAACCTGATGATGCCACCATTTGCCTAACGATGCCTCCAACGCGGGAGGCGTAACGTCGCGAGCGAGATACGGGGAGATGAGGGACGCTCGACACGGCTATCCCGAAATAGCGCCTAGTTGAGAGCGGTTCTTATTAGAAACGCATCACCTGCAAGCCCGGCACTATCGGATTGCGGCAACGCTCTGCTGCCGCGCCGAGTTTGCGGCCCGCGCGTCGCGAGGTGCCCACCGTTCGATCGCGGAGCTGCGGCGCTGGGACGGGCGGACCGTGCGGGATTCCACTTTTCATTAGACGGTGGCAGGAGTCTCCCTCGAGCTGCCTCGCGGCCGTTTGTATCTGCCTCCAGCTGTGCCGACCATCGTTCACTCGCATGTAATGAACACGGAAGGGCCCGCGACCGGCCCTCCTCCTTGACAAATCTGTCACATTTCCATTTATTCGCCATCGCGGCCAGCGTTCGGCATAATTTAAATTGAGCTGAAAAACGGACGCGCGGAACGGGCGGAATGACGGTCGGGCCGTGACGCCAGTCACCGCCGTCGCCATTTGCCGCAGAGAGGACTTTTCGGCCTCCGCGGAACGTGGCACCACCACGGGGCTTTGCCTAAAGCGAGCCCCGTCTGCTGTGAGATAAATGTCACCGGCTCTGGTGCAAAGTTCACAACAGCGGGGTTATTTGTTACCATTACAATATGATAAATAACTTTCCCCCGTGGGGAGGAACTTTATCGTGGCGAAGGGGTTTGTGTGCACCATTGAACCCCAGAGCTATGTCACCTGGAGTCCCGCATTCCGGGTGAACAGGTCTGGGGGGAGGTTCTAGAGAAATAATGATCCGAAGACCCTCCGACTAAAGGAGGTTGCCGTCAGGAAGAGCATTCGGTTGTAAAGTTCTGCTCCAATACCCCAGCATTGGGGCGCGACTGGCCATCCGGGGTTAACCTGGATAGCGGCCGTTTAAACTGGCAACAACAACATAACAATAAACTTACAGCCCTTTCTAAATCCACTGCTGGATGAAAGCCTCCCCAGGACCCATGAATTGATTTATAGTCCCTGCCAATCCACTGCGGGTTGCCACGTTGTCCGTGGAAGTCGTTCGATTATCGTCCATTGCACTGGTCAGTGCAGCGTGGTGAATAGGATTGGCCCAGGATCGGTTCAGATGTCACTCCGCCACTCACGATAGTCGGGGCCAGATATCAAACTCAAGTTGCCGGGTTTATCGCACCACTGTTCCACGCCCCATTACCGCGAACACGATCTAAGCGTTCTAAAGTCGCACACATGTGACAAAGTGTAAGTTTTCTGAAAACCGTAAACAGTTCTTGTTAGCCCACTGTTATTGTTATCGTCCGTGTTTGCACCAGGACACATATTCAAATAATATAACGTTATTTTTTAAAACTTGAAAAAAAAAAAAATCAGCAAAGGTGCCAGAGCTCGCGTAACATTCATTACACGTAATTGACACATCCCCGCGGCATTCCTTGCCAGGAAACGGAGGCGAGGCGCGTGTAGCGGGTAATCTCACAGTTTGAATCCACGCTCAACATTAAACGCAAAGCGATAGGCTGCGATGGATGATGTATGCCGAGCACTTTACATAGCACACACTTGGTGTGAGTGTCAGCCCGATATGATAACTGGGGGGGAAAAAGTTACAGGAGTGGACACCGTCGGCTATAAATTCTCTCGCAGCTATCTGCGGGGTCTTGTCATCCTCAGGTGCCTACCGCCGCATGTGGGCCCTTTTGATTGCCGTGAGTAATAATCCTTCAATTTAAAAATCCTCATACACCGGCACGCGCGCGCGCAAACGCCTCTGTTGTGTGCGTGCGGCGTGTGGCGGGGGAGGCCCCACGTAAAGCTCCGTTGTGTCCTGGGTTGCAGTGGTCAGCACGCCGCACTGGCAATGCTCGGGTTGCCGGTTCGATCCCTCCATGCGGCGCTTGAAGACGCACCTGTTCCTTAAAGCGTACGAGCTTTCTACGTTGGCGATTTTATTTTAATTCACTGAATCGCTTGTTATGGGGGCTTTGTCGTTTGCAGTGTTTATCAGCCTGTGTGCTGGGATTTTTTCCCCCCCCAAAAAATCTGAGTTGCGTACAGTGCTTTGCGACCTTAGGGTGAAAGGCGCTATGCAATTATCACTGTAATTATTAGCTAATGGTGCACGTTTCTCGAATCCTCCTCACAGTGTCTGTCCAATCGTCAGTATAAATGAGTTCTTCGCGGTTTGTCGATGTGTAGTGGGATAGAGCGTGGGGACTTCCACCTCTTCTCAGATGTCTGGCCAGCTCGGAATAGTAGGCCAAAATACCCTCTTTAGGTTGCCCCCTGGAGCTCACTCTAGCTAGCACAGGCCTATCCGCTAGCAAGCAATTGCAGGACTGCAGCTTTACCTGTTGGTCACCGTCGCTCCGATCGGCTGGCTGATGTGTCTGGCTTGAGTCGGGTTCCAAAACGGGACGGCATTCCCGCTCACTTTCAATCCTGTGCTCTCTGCTCTCCTGAAACAGGTGAGGGTAACGTAAGTAACGGGTTAAGGCGTCGCACGGTCTGGCTATTGGCTGTGCTGCTGATGCACAGGTCGCCGATGTATTGCCGAGTTGCCTGGCGTATCGCTGGCAGGATGTCCGACGTTTCGCGACACGTACCGGGACCCTCGTCAGTTCCCCTACGTAGGACATCGCGCCGATCGGCACGCGGTGCAACTATGGTTGCCACCCCGGAGGCACAAAATTACCGGGACGTATCGTGGGGGTAAATGGATTAACAGAGGGCTGTACATGTCACGGACAAAAAAACCGGGACTTTGATTGATATGGTCCGTGAAAACGTACACGTATCCGACAACAGCTGCGTCCTCAAAAAGGAGGAACGATCCTGGGAAAAAAAGGACAGGTGGGAACCCTAGGTGCAACCCGTAAACACATCGGAGAGCTGTGTCATGGAGACATGGGAATTAATCTCCAGCACGTGTGCGGTTGATGAAAATGGTCCAAAACTGAAGCAAATGCACAGAGGAAACCGTGATATCAACTGCAGCACAGAATGTTCGACCGCGAGCAGTGTTATACATCTCAAACGGCGAAGGTGGTTGTTGACAGCGTTGCCCTCGGTTTGATTCCTGCCGATGGCTGACACCAGTGGTTAGAGATATCTGGACCAGTCCCAGCTGCTCCTCTATATGAACCCACACTGGCCAGTGTGGTGAAGTAAGGTCAAATAACCCCACGTGGACGATGCAGTGCGAATAAGCCTTCATCGAGCTGTGGATTTTCACAAAGAGCTGAGCTGACCAATGATTATAAATTATTTTATACATGTCTTTCACCATATCGCTCTGATAAACAACAGCCCCAGGCACAGAAATAATAATGCCAATAATTATAACCTATTACTCTAGTTGTAGAAGATTGTCTTAAGCCACATGTTTCAGTGGGCTTGTTAGCTTTGTTGTGTTGAATATACATCCGACATGCTTCACACTGGGGAATTATGGACATATAAATACTTTTTAAAATATATATATATAGTAATAACGCCAATTATTTATCCAGGAATGCATCGCTGAGCCTCAAAACAAATTTTTTTCAGGAGTGTTCTGAATGACGATATTTGACTAATTCCATGAACTAGAATTCTCTCTGCCAGGTTAATTGGCGTACTTAATAAATTTCCCCAGGCGCCCTGCGATGGACTGGCGTCCCATCCTCGGTGTTCCCCTGCCTTGCGCCCTGTGTCTGCCGGGATAGGCTCCGGCTCACCGCGACCCTGTACAGGATTAAGTAGTTTCTGAAAATGGATGTATTAAGATTAACGCACTTCCATCTATTTTTTCTTCGGCGTTTTGAGATGTGCTTCTTTGTAGGTTGCTGTACGAATCCAAACTTGTATTGTTGCAGGGTGGCGCAGTGGCACATGTATTACCTCAACGGCCTAAAATGAACGCAACTGCAGTTGTGTTTACAGATACAACACATGCAATCAAATAACACTAAAATCTACCCCGTGATTTACCTCAAGCCTAATATTTAGCAGAACCGCTGCGCACGATTACCTTATAAGAACACTTGTCAATGGTGTAAATTTCGTCGGGGACAGTTAAAGATTTATTTCCTACATTATTTAAACATTTTAAAAACAACACAGTTATGGTTGTTGATGTTTTATGTCGCATACGTTAGAACTGTCAACCGAGGCGGCACGCCATTCAGACGGCACTGCATCTATTTTCCAGCATCAAGCCGTGCGCACAAACCACACGGCTCGTCTCCATTTAAACATTTAAGAAAGACGTCGCCTACTTTACACTGAAGAGGGAAAAAATAACCCGTGAGTTTCCAGCAAAGCAATTTTAGAATATACTTCAACAAGTCGAGCAACTCTCCAAAATATTTGCAGACACACGGGCGCACTGAAGATAAATATTTTGTAACCTAAAACATCTGTTAAACAGACTTTTCCCAATACTTTTTGCCGGGACAACTTTTTTCCCCGCCTTTGTGTACAAACATGTCAGGAAATGAACTGTCTCACTTTGTTACAATTTTCTTAACTTAAATGACCTTAACAGAAGTGGCGAACGGCTGGGCGCGCTTGAGCGTTGTATATTCACAGTTGTGTGCGCTCGGGGCAAGTCGATTAATGCATTTCACGAGCTTAAACTCCACATTTGAGAAGTGTGGACTGTGTAAAGGTTTTAACGGGAGAGAGTAAACGCGGGAATTTCTCGTAGAAAGGACAGCATCATTTTCGCTAAAAATGTATCATCATTTACAATCCTTTGTTAATCCACCACCACTATATGAATGCATTCCCAAGTTATCGTGATCTTGTGGGCTGTTTAACTATACCATACCACGATGGTTAATCATGGTTTGTGAAAGGGGCAACCCAGTGAATATGCCAACGTTGGGTCCACGTTAGAATACTGGAAACAGTTCAGATATCACCTGTCACTAATTTCAAGCACCCAGGTACATAGTGCAGTGCCCGAGGTTCACAAGCGCTGCACAGGGCCGCGGAGAGAACGACATGTCAACAACGACAGCGAACGGAAAATCAGCAGCAGTGTTGCCGGGTAGTGTCGCCTTACTAAGCTTTCGACAAAAAACAATAATAATATTATATTTATAACTACAAGTATTTCGCAAAGCAACGCGCATTTTCTCAAAGGTCAACAACGCAACTAAAAATATGCCAGCGTTGCTTTACTGACGTAGTTTACGGTTAGGCCTAATTGAACACTGTACATATTTCAACTGCGACCGACGGCCCGATCGAGTGACCGCACGAGGCCTATTAGCGTCCGGCACATTGTGGACGGTCGCGCGTTTTACTCAACGGCGCGCGGCGCGACGAGGTGACGGGTTGGCCCACAAGCCATCGGATTCGCGCAAACCGGCGGTGACACGCCACGCCGCGGCCCGCCGGTGGCCGCCCGGGACACCGTGAGTCATGGGCCCTGCGTCGCCGCCGCCGCGGTTAGGCGGTAGGCGGCCTCGCGGGCCACGCATCGCTCAGGCCGTGCCGCGCGGCCGGGCACCGCGGCGGCAGAGCGGCCATCCCCTCTGCCCATTAGCGTACGGCGCACCGCATCACATTTGCGCGCGCTCGCGGAGACGCTGCAGTTAATAGCGGGACGCGCAAAGTTTTTCGCCGTTATTGGGAGGGAGGCCGGGATCCGACGGCTCAATTCGCGCCATCAATCGTCTTAACGAGCGAGGCGCTATCTCCCGGCGGCATAGAGTGGCGTGATGGAAGCTCTTCCCCCTCGCAGCCCAAACCTGAGGCGTGAGGACAAATTGATGGGGCCGCTAATGCCGTCCCTCGGCGTAATTATTTTTATCACTCCCGGTGTAAGCAATACATTTAAATTACGGCCCCCGCTTCGCCACTTCTCGAAACGACGCCGCTGTTCCGCGGCGACGGGCCGGAGAAGCGGGCCGAAAAAAAGGAACCGCTCACCGGGACGCGGCCGCAATCCGTCAGGGTCACGCTCGCCGGCGGCCCGGCTGCGGCCGGTGCCGGGTCGTGCTCCATCGCCGGCCAACCTGTCAAAGCGACGCGAGGCTCAAGCGGCGTAAGGGCGCAAGCTCGCACGAGCAGCAATGCAATTGTAAAGCCCGAGCCGGAAAAGCTCACGGCGCCCGGGCAGGCCATTTAATTTTAATTGTATTTTCAAAGCGTAAGTAATACATCATTGCGGGGCAATTGACAAAAAACGCGCGTGTTGCGGCGAGGGGGGGTTTTATATGACGGTCAAGCCCTCCCCCGCGCGCATCGAACAGACGTTCGGAACGGGAGCGGAATCTATTTGATAATGAACTGGAGGGGACATATTACACGCGGCCGTCGATGGCGTTATATTGTCGCGAGGCGCGTCGGCTCCCGTAATGATTCTCTGCCCCGCGCCGGCCTTGGGAGAATTGTCCTCCGAGTTTTGCTGCAAAAAATGAAAGCGCATCAGACCATCGGTTAACGTACCCGGTGCCGAGAGCGCACACGCGGCAACTCGCCGACGCTCGGCAACCGACGATGCCCAAGGCCGCATCGTCGGATTCCTCGTCAGTAGATTATTCCTGCGAAGCGACGGCTTTAACGCTCAGCGCAATGGAAACGTTGCGGAAGTCTCCGGGCTAAAGGAGAGACGTGAGCTAAAAAACGCGTAGTTCTGAGTAAAGTGTGAGAACAATTGAGAAATAATGCGGGATGTTTGAGCTTATAGGAACGGGCGCAGCGGCGGATGAGACAACTGTTCTTTCCGCCCGGTAGTATTAACACACGCTTCGGTCAAACGATCGGCAGGTCGCGACTGGTGGGGTGAAGCGTGAGTACTCCCAACTCTTCCAAGACGTCTGGCCAGCATGAAGGAGTACAACAAACACTCGCCTGTAAAAATCTCTCGAGAGCTGCCGCCTAATAAAGGCCATTGCACCAGCAGCAGCGTGAGCTAAAACTTCCAACGTTTTATTTACCTTCCCACCTACGCGTAAAAATACTGTATATGGTATACGTTTCATAAAATCCTTCTGCCACGTGTATCATAAAAGTAATGCCCTTTGTTAAATAATTATAATTGAACAGCGGTGTGAGCCACCTGGTTGAAATATTGCCAACGTATTCGTTCTGTGAGTTAGGTTTTTTTTTTTCCAGCTGCAAAGCGCACAGCCCGTCAGAAACAACCGCATCCGAGATGCTGGCAAACAGCTGGAGCTCAATACGACACTTGTCGCCAACGCCACGTAGATGGATAGAGAGATGAGAGTGCATTCAAACAGCGACAGAAACCTCTTAATACTGGACAGGGTTGCGGTGAGCCGGAGCCTATCCCGGCAGGGCTATGCCCACGATTGGACGCCAGTCTATCACAGGGCAACGGGGGGCTATTATCCATTATTGTTATTCGAAAAAAAAAGCCTACCGCAGAACAGGGTCGGTAGAAACGGAATTACTTCAACAAGGCATTTTTCATTGTAAAATTTCCCAACCGTTTAAACAGTGCCACTCTGCAACGCCCGAGCTTTGTCTCAATTACACCGGGGTTGGGTAAATAGTCTCGACGTGGCCCGTAACTCCACCAAGAGGACCACGTTGTCTCCTGATTCTGCGTGGATCACGTTGGTGAAAAACGGCGTGTTTTGTGGGAACACACAGTACTCAGAATATTTTTTGAACGAATGAAAAATGTACGGCCTGATGGATAAAATGATTAAATAGAACCTTCAACCCTTGAACAATCTATGTATTGACTTTGTGCATGTAGCTTGCTTATTAACACGGCAAATAATTCTTCATCGCCAATATTGACTTCTTCTATAGGTAAAGCCATCAGTCTTTTTTGGCCTTTTCCCAAAGAATATCTCAAAACCATTTATTATACTTGATAACCGTGACAATTACAAACCGTCAATTACCGCCTTGTTACTGCCGGTCATGTCTTACTTATCTACTTTCCTCTAGTTGCGTTTATTCTCATAAAATTTTCGAATTTTGAACGTCAAGTAGCCTTGCCTCCTCATTCTCTGCCGAGTAATTATTACAAGTGAACCATCCCACAGCGTCTTTTAGTAATAATTACAATAAATAAGCAATTTCTAACGTGACCACGTTTCACAAAACAGAGGGTAGCATTTGGCCAGAGCAACAATCTCCTGCTCTTGCATGTCTGTCCACAGAGGGCCGGTTAAGGCCGCTGGCTCAGAACGCTAGATAGATGTCTATTGTTACGGCAGAAAAATACCCAGTGAGCTTGCAAGCTCTTTACGATGACAGTCGCAGCCAAGCAAACAGGATGCGTCGGAGAGGACGTCCCCCGACGAGATGTGCAGATGACATCAACTCCTGTGTTCAGACGCTGGTTCAATTGTTGCATTTCGGGATCGTGGGAGATGGTGGTCGAGGTTGATTGAGGGCTTGGTGATCGACAGTTTTGACCAAAGCTGTGGCTGACGATTTATCATTTGCCCATCAGCCAATTGGCTTTTGCGACTGTAATCCAGTGACATTTGTTATGAACAGGTAAACTTTGGGCCGATCTCTATTTTTTGACCCATCAGAGTGAGCCTTGCTATGAAGACGGTGGTGCAGTGAGTAACGCTGCCGCCTCATAACAAAAAGAACCCGGGTTCGATTCCCGGCTCGGGTGCTTTTCTCTGTGGCGTTTACATGTTCTGCCCGTGTGCGCGTGGGTTTTCACCGGGTACTCCGGTTTCCACCCACAGTCCAATGACATGCTGCCTAGATTAACTGGCGTCATTAAATTTTCCCCATTACCCTGCAATGGACTGGCCTTCCATCCAGGGGTATAGCCTAGCCTTGCACCCTGTGTTTGCCAGAATAGGGTCCAGGATTAAGGCTACCTCCTCCGCCTCTCTGCACTTTCCTCGACATTGAATGAATATGTGCGCGTTATAAATTTTACATTATTATTATTATTATTAAGCAGGTATACTGGTAACGGATGGATGTATGGTGCACACAGCTACTCGGCGTACCTCTAGCGCAGGGCAGGCAGGGACGTCGGGAGAGCGTGGTGGCGACTGCCCCGTGACGATGCCGTCGTGGTGGCCGCTCCGCGGGCTGCCTCTCGCTGTTTCTGGGCATCTGCGATCCTCACTCTCGTGGTCGAAACAGCCAAGAGTGGGGGGGGGGGACGAGCATTACATCCACTTTATTTAAAAGTTTAAATCTGCCAGCCGCCTGAATGCGTTGCACGCAACGTTGCGGGGGTCTTTCTCCGGGCCGGGTTTTATTTTATGAGCGAACCGGAGTAAAATCTGCCAAGCAACTGCTACCAACGTTTAAAAGTTAAGGGCGCAGCTGTACAATTGTATCCTTGGGTCACTGCTGGTGGAAGGAGCTTTGTTAGAAAGAGCTGTGAAGTCCCTCTAGAGTCTAGAGTCTCGTTTGTTTATTAGTTACATGGATGGTCCCGTTTCGCCAATTGCCTGGCTATTTTACAAGGAAGGATGAAGACAGACCTGCGGTGGTTTGTCCAGATATCCAGAGGGGATATCTGGATTCTCAACTGGCCAGCAACAAACAGCACCACTGAAGTTGTAATAGATGAGGGTTAACGCACGCATTGGATGGAGCAGGGCTGTAAGAGCTTCGGAAAAGAGACGATGGGAGGGATTTTAGAGTCGAGCGGTGAGAGGGAGAATGCAACAAAAATAGTTGTGACCTCATATGACGCCGCACAGTTTACATTTCCTGTCCTGCAGTGGGCCTGTTGAACCGAAAGACGTTTAGCATGCTAAACTTTATGTGATCTTTGCATAATCTACTTGTATTTCTCCTGTAGAGACTCACCGATTCTCAAAACTCTGTGACAGGCGGGGTCCTTCAATGCACAGCAACCCTTACGTTTGAAACCTTCCTCGCTTGGCATGTGAATATATATCATCATCATCATTGTCGGAAACCACTTAATCCTGTGCAGGGTCGCGGTGAGCCGGAACCTATCCCAGCACACATAGAGCGCAAGGCAGGGCTATACCCCGGATAGGACGCCAGTCCATCACAGGGCACGTGAATATATATTTAAAATGGAATATTGTCAAGTCAGGTTTATCGATCACATACACGTAAGATATATGGCAGTGAGATTCCTTGGAGCTCTGTCTGGCTGTGGTTCATCTCATCCACAAAATCCAAACCTCACAGACGTTGTTAAACGGTTATCTCTCTCGGTCAGGTTTACATTACTAAAGAGGGCGTTCATTTCAAGAGTAAGAAAAAAAATCAAACCAAACTTATTTGACAGAGAGCAGAATAAGACCAGCAGAGTAGCAGAGTTTCCAGGTCCGAGCAGGATTTAAACCAGAGGCTTTCGATGGACCACCATAACCCACACGCTGCTTTGCTGCACTCCCAGTCTGAGAATAAACAGTCAATACATTCACAGCCCCTCTACGTGGAGTATATTTACTCAAATTAACTCGCAAATTGCCCTCCTGAGACAACGATATATAATCACCGACTGATATACCATTAGCAAATTAGCAAATCCATGTCTGGTTAATGCTTAGTCGAGTATATCGGCTCTTTCGCTGACTTGTCGACAGTCAAACTTGTCGACAGACAGGTAACCCGTCTCGGGGAAAAACAAAACCATCTAACTTGTGTTAATGTGACTGTTAATGCAGCGTAGGGTTTGCTTGCGTTCGAGTAGCCAGCCGGCTCAGTTTCCTAGCGATTATGACATTTTCATACATTCGGTACAATAAAGCCAGATGTTTATATTATTTTCTTAATATCTTTGAGACGTGCACATGGAGTAATATAACTTTGTTCACATGTGGGAAATTTTAGTGCAGAAAATCTCCCCAGACATGTTGCGTGTCGTGAAGTTGGTTAAAGGAAAAAATATATATTCTTGCATCCTTGCTTGCTGGATTAGGTATAAAGAGTTTTTTTTTGTCCCCACATACATGTGGGTGGTCAGAAGTTTAGCCAACCTGCTAGGTTTTATGCCAATGAGTACCATTGAATTAACGTGAGTGACTGTATGTGTAGTTTGTAATAATAACCCGTAAGTACTGTAAAGCCCTCTCATGTGGTTTCGAGTTGCAGCCTGTAATGTTCAACATGATGCCCAACGTTTCGCTCCATGAACTTGAAGTCATAGCTGTTCTTTCTGGAGAGCCATGTCGACTAT
>JAZEWU010000009.1:6970470-6986300 GCA_036362915.1 Geotria australis
TCAACTCATGTTGGACTCGCGTATGAGAAATGTGTTGCGTTGATTCGCCTAGGCAGCGATCAGTTTCTAATCTCAATTTTAATAAAAGCCCAAGAGGCACAAGACATTGGACACAAACGAGACCCAGTTGAATAAACCTCTACTAATGCCGTGTCGTTCACCATAATGGCGCAATGCATCTTTGGTCAAATGAGGATCAGCGTTAGATTTGCATTGATTTCAGTCCATACAGTACTGAACGTTGCTAAGATCGACTTATGTATAGATATTCCATTTCAGTTTATTCTACTTTTAAACAATCACATTGGGCTTGTTTACATTTCTCCGCGAACTTTAGTGCTTTAGCAATATCATTATTGAAAAAGAAAGTGGGGGGAAAAAAACACGTTTTATTCTTGCACAACTCATTAAACACGAGAGAAAATGTTTACACAATGTAAATGCCCGTTATCTGTTTTGCAGCTCTGTCGCCCAAAGTGCAGCGTTTTCCCAGTAGAGTTAATTAAAGTTGACTGATTGCATGAAACCAGGGCCGAGTTACACAACTAGATGCACAATCTGACAACAAAATCCATACTCGCAGCACGCTGCTGTTCCAAAGACGGCAGCCAAGATGCGAAAACTTCTCCCTCACCTCCTCCCTCCCCTGCTTCCATTCAGGCCACGGCGAGCAGATCGCAGAGTGGGGCTGACCGGCAAGATGACCCATGGGGTCAGGGGGTCACGCTCACTCCCATGATGCTCTTTGCCTTAGAGAATACTGATGTTGATAAATTTAGGTTTTTTTTTTTCTACACACCCCTGGGCTTTTAGAGTTTAATGCAAGTGCAGCTATTGTCAATTTGCTGTGAAGTAGCAATTGTGACTGTATTGAATTGTGTTTCACACGTGATTGTGGTGCATCGCAAAGTGTGTGTTCTAATTATGAAGTCTCTTTTGTCCTTATGTGTTTTGGTTTCATGATAATGTTTTAATCTATGCTGCATGGCTTAATTGGCATGCGGACTAAATTGCCCCCGGTGCCCTGTGATGGACTGGCGTTCCATCCTCGGTATAGCACTTCCTTGCGCCCTGTGTCTGTCGGGATAGGATCCGGCACACCGTGACCCTGTACAGGATTAAGCGGTTTCTGACAATGGATGGGATGGATGGACAATGTTTGAAATTATTATTATTTAGTAACGGAGTCTTCACTTTGGTTTGTTGTATTGTCATTTTCCATTGCTCTCTGCGATCCTTGCTCAACTCGTTTCAACTACCTTTAAATGTCATACCGATTATAGCTTTTGTCTTATTCCTGCATTCGGTTGTTTTATTAGATATCATAACAATTTTATTCCAGCCACTTCTTTTTATTTTTCTCATGAAAAAATCAATACTGTAAAATGAAGAGTGTGTAAAATAACAGAGCCTTCGGTTACCGTACATTGCTTTACATTTATAACTGTAACAAGCGGGTTTACACTTGCCTTCCAAACTGCAAATATGATTGCCTAACCATATGCCTCG
The DNA here is from genome assembly GCA_036362915.1 of Geotria australis. Classification (NCBI taxonomy): domain Eukaryota; kingdom Metazoa; phylum Chordata; class Hyperoartia; order Petromyzontiformes; family Geotriidae; genus Geotria; species Geotria australis. The sequence continues at coordinate 6,971,980 of JAZEWU010000009.1, forward strand.
CTGTGCAAAATGACAACTGCATATCGTCTACGTTTTATCGTTTGGGTTAAACTGCCCTGGGTCACTGCCCCGTCCATTTATCTCCAACGTCTGTTGAACATATTAACTACATTTAAATTCGTTTAACCTTGCTTTTTTAATGAAAAAATATCGAATTCTATTGTAATGATGCACGCTAACATGGTAGTGTATCGCATATTAAATAGCATTGAGCGCGTATTATCACAACTATGATTGTATTTGCACACCTGAAAACGGCTCATTACGTTAGAGGAGGTTTTGAGATCCTTATTTAGTCACTTGTGTCTTGTGCAATGATGTGTGTAAATGTTTACTTTGTGTGTTTGTGGTTCGTTGTGTTAACGTGCGATGTTTATATTTTCTTTATTTTTGTCAATCTGCGTGTTTGTTGTGTCGCAGGAATCACGCAAAGCGCTTACAAGCTCACTGGGTATTTTCTGCTGTAATAATAGACACCTATCTATCTCTAGCTTAGGCCTTTCCACCAGTGGTGGCGGGACCAAGCAATTACAGGGTTGCGCCTTTACCATTTGCACACCTGAAGTACACATACACCTTGAGGAAATCTTGTTTGTTACAATGTAAACAATAACAAAATAATAATACGCAATTGAATTTTAGAATTAACCATAACATTAACACATTTGTCAATAACACTGCCCTCAATCGAAGAAGATATATTAAAATAGGTGACGTTTCGAGCAATGGCGCTTCTTCAGATCGCAATGCATTGTAGGTAACCCGTGCTGCACGTTCGGTACGAATTCCACCGCACAGCATACACCGACGGACACTGCTCTTATACGTTTAAAATCACTCTGTAACACAGCGTGTCGCATTTTCAGACCTTGAACTTTCCTCGTGCAGGGCGAGGCAACACTGCCATCAACTGGACAATTGTGGATAAAGCATGCCTGCAATGAAACAGCCTTATACCAAATTGGAAATGTACACGTATATATAGTTCAACCATTTCTTATCCCACAGCTGGATGAGGGTAGACCCTTACTCCGCGGATCGTGGGGGTTATTTGACCATATTTTACCTGGCTGGTCACCATGCTTGATGGCGTGGCAGCACTGCAGTGCAGTACAAGAATGGATTTTGCTGCCATGCCCTCTGATGCCGAACACAGATAGCACATCCCTGCTGCAACCTCTGACAATCCAGGCTCAACCCTGCTAAGCTTATGAGACCGGGTGAGATAAGGCGCATTCAGGGTGATCTATAATATAAGGTGGCAGTTAGGATGTCATTCCACATTCTTTCAGTGTTCATAACGGCCGGTTGTCTTACGTGACAACCCTGCAGAGAATATCACCAATCAACTGTAGGCTGTTCTCTCGGCTCAGAGCCGATCGCATCATCGCCATCTAGCGGTGCTCGTGACACACAAACCTGGCCTCGGCGGCGATCAGAGTCCTCTGTATGTGACAGTGTCTAATACCAGTGTATTCAGTCAAAATCATGTGGGTGGTTAATGACAAGGCTGAAGGCTTCGGTGATACAAATGTCAATCTCAGCATATTAGACCGTGCATACGTTCAGGATACACGGTCGACTGCTTGCTCGTTGGGTTGAATGGTTTAATTTACCCATCTAATGTGTCACTTATAATGTGAATCAATGCACGCTGCTGAAAGATACACTCAGGTTGAATTTGTAAACTATAGCCTCATTTCAGCCGGAGTTGACTGCGGCTGAGCCTAAGAAAAACACCCCCTGATTCTAAGCGCGGCGGGTCAAGCTCCATACCTGGAGTAGGCCGCGTGTTTCATTCAACTGGTCGATGGTCTCCTTCAGTCGAGCCTCCAGCCGTGAAACGTTCTCCTCACTCTCGCGAGCATTCCGCTCCGACGCCGCCTTCTGGATTTCAAATTCACGGATTTTCTTCTCAGCTTGCTTCTGTTGACGACAGTCAAAGAGCAACCATCAACAGTCATCTCTGTCTATTCTGAGCATCCGATTGCGCGACTGTATGCGACTGCTTGCAACTGGTTGCAGAGACGTCCACTTACAAGCAGTTGAGTTGCACGCAATCAAAGTTGCGGATCTTCTCACTGAGGCTTGAGGCTAATACACGTACACTAGTTCTGTGAGACCCAGCTAAGATGGGACCATGTTGCCTTTTGGAAAATGAATGCCTCACCTTTGTCCATGTGAGTTCGTCCTTGAGTTGCCGACACTCTGAATTCTTTAGGTTATTTTGATTTTGGAGTTCCTTGATGTTTTCTTCTTTTAGCTTGAGGTCTGTTCCGAGGTTTAACAAGGAGCAACGTAATACGCTCAACGCATGACATCCATGGCATTTTGTAAAAGAAGCCTCATGTGAAGCATACGTACTGCTAGGACGATTTATTGAAAGCAGTTTCGGATAGTGAAATAAGTATCCAGACAATATTGGGTTGGAGTGCTTTGAAATTGTGAAATTAATCGTAAAAGGAGCATGTCAACGTGCTTACAGATACAGAGCGCTGCCCTGTGCATCGCTTTGTGACCCTTGGGTGAAAAGCGCTCTATAAATGCTATTATTATTCTAGCAGAAAAATACCCAGTGAACTTACAAGCTATTTACGGGATTCATGCGACACAACAAACACCCGAAATGAAGAAAGATTTTAATCGGTGTATATTATCTGTTATGAAATAGGGATAAAAGAAAATGGGCATTGACAAATAAAATGCAATTCTTATAAGTGAACAAAGGAAGTAAGTGAGCTTGGATATAGGCCTATGTCACGCCGCTATAATGGATGATGGATCGTAGTCACGATTCACAATAGAGTAGAGAACGTCCGACGTTGGGATGGAGCGATGAAATCAGCTCGTGCACCGATGCTACGATGATTGTGGCATTGCAAGGCCTTGAGAGTTGCAAAGCTTAGCTTGGCCTTCATCCACCAGTGGATAGATCGTGGCTGATGGTGATAATGTAAAGCAATGCCCCTGAATGGCTTTTAAAGTACCTGCTTGTGTGAGCTGCAATTTTTCTGCCAGAAGCTCAATTTTTGCCTTCGCTTCCTTGAGTGATTTTTCAAGCTTATTTCTGCCCCTGAGCAAAAACACACGAACACATATTTTATACCCTGCGTATTTACCATTTGTGATAATAATAGAATCCAATTAAGCATTTGCACACAACAGCAACAACAGACGCCATTTGGCACTTCGTGGCCGTGACTTCACTACAGCACTTGTGCTAAGCTAGGTGCTCTTTTGAGGCCAAGTTAAGCTCCTTCGAAGGCTCGTTGGCATGTCATGAGGCAGACCCAGGTGTTTTGGGCTAACTGACTGAGATTACTGGCGGATGCGCCACCTGTGCTCCCCATTGTGCCACCTGGCATGATGGAATTCGCTCACAAAGACAATTATCCACCTCATAGAGCCTTAACAGACTGTCATGGAAAGTGCTGTCAACGAGCACCTATTAAGGCCAGCACAGCAACACAAGAGAGCGGATGCTAAACAACACGCCCGGCCACCACGAGTGACGATGTTTAAAGCACCAGGTATTAATTTGAGGCTCAGTCGACCTAGAGGAGGCCCAAAACCAGTTCAGAAAATCCTCACTGGTGTTTGCCTGTGAGCAGGAATCTGCGTCTCGTCCCTGGCCAGACCTGACATTTGCGCACGTTATAATTTTGTATTGTTATTCGTAGCGCAGCGCACGAACCACTAACATTGCCGCTCACGACTACTGATGGCACTCTCACCAAACACGCACGATTTTGAACGTTGGTATTTTCTGGAGACAAAGTCGCGTGCATTCATCTCACGCTGGCGTGCCCCCCACGTGTTGGGAACTCCTCCCAAGCCGGGCCACGTCGAGTGGCACTTGAAACCACCACTGAGCCATCTGAGTCAATATTTACGGTTGAATAGAAACGCTGATCCCACACGGACTGCACGACACCGCGGAGGTTTGTCGCACGGATAATGGTTGGCACGCTGGACTTGCAAGCCGGTTCGATTCGATCTCCCGGCGCGGAATTTGAAACGATGGTACAGGTTTATATCACCACATTTGATGGACACGTTGTGTAAAGGTGGGGTAAATAAATACCTACATTAAAGTCGCAAAATTCGGCCAGAATACCTGCTAGAGAGGCTCTCTGGCGCTCCCTCTAGTCGAAGCCCTTCCGACAGTCGTGACCGTACCATGGTACTATGACCTTATCCCCTTGCGTGGTGCTAGTGGTGTGGGAGTGCGCTACCGCTGTGCGAGCCTGCCTCGGGTGCCGATCACTGAGGCCAACCCCGCACCCGATGCAAGGCATCGATCGGGGTTTAGAGTTTCCATAAATAATGCACGCGGTGCAACTAGGGTTACGACCTCGGAGGGACTAAAAATCGTGACATATCGTAGGGATGAACAGAGTAAGAGAGAGGACTGCACGTGTCGGTGAATAAACCCCGGATTTTGAATGACTTGCTCCGTGAAAACGTACAGCTGCCTCAAAGAGCACGATCTTGAGAACAACAGGAGAGGGGGGCAACCATAGGTGCATGAGTGACACGGTGGCGCAGTGCTGTAGCGCTGCTGTCTCACAGCAAGAACCCCCGGGTTCGACTCCCGGCTCGGATGCCTTTCTGTGTGTGTGGAGTTTGCACGTTCTCCTCGTGTCCGCGTGGCTTTTAGCTGGGTACTTCGGTTTCTTCCCACAGTCCAAGAGTTTAATTGTCTTGACTGAATCGCCCCCGGTACCCAGATATGTTGTAAAGTGCTCACCCCTCCCCGCTAGACAACTTTTAAACAGAGCTACACAGCTCAACGGTTACTTCCAGCTTAAGTAAAACCTGACTGACTGACTGACATTCCGCCGCTCTCTGTTGAAACAGCTCAACACCCTGGAGTAGATCAGCCCACGTCCGTCTGCGCCTGACTGGATCTTGTTGTGCGCCGAGGATATATTTCCCCACGCAGCCATCCACCTCGCCGTGAGCTGACGGAGTGAGTGGGAGAGAGCGGGGGAGTGAAGGGAGGCACGTCCGCGTGCTAGCCGTGCTGTGAAATAAGATTCTCATGCCAGGCCGATTCCACTTCTCATTTGCTGCTATTGATCTCGCCGAGACGGGTATCGCGAAGACTGTGCTGCCTTCTTCCCTTATTGCCCGGACCGTTGCTCATCCCTGCTCCATCATCCTTCCCACCACCCACACGCAGAGCAGCCGTTAGCCGCTGTCACCACCACACCAGGCGTGGGTGCATGAACACCCCCGAAAATCTTTATATATAAACTAAACTGGTGTCGGTTTTCACGGCTCGATTCATGATGGTTGCTCTTCAGAGCTGTTCTTTTGGGATAGCCGTGTCGAGCGCTCCCCCCTCTCTCCCTCGCGACGTTGCTATTATCGTTAACTGTAAATTGTTCCCGGTGCCCTGTGATGGACTGGCGTCCTAGCCTGAGTAATATCCCTGCCTTGCGTCCTATGTCTGCCGGGATAGGCTCCGGCTCAATGCGACCCTATACAGGTTTGTGACAATAGATGGATGGTAATCTGAGCAATAACCACGGAGAAACATTTGCCCCCCAGTTGGCCGCCCTCAACTGGCAGTGTGGCTGTGAACCGTACCGTACCTCTTTTGCTCCTTGGCAGTGCCCGCGTGACTGGTGAGCGATAAGAGGGCACCGTGCAGCTTCCCCAGGTGCTCCATGGCCTGTCTGGTTGACTCCAGAGCCTCTTCAACCTTGGTCAGTCAGTCAGTTTTTATTCAAGCTGGAAGGCTTACTTATCCCTCCATCAGGGAGGGATTAGTAAGTTACAACATCTCAGGGCACCGGGGTCAATTTAGTCATGACAATTAACCTAGGACCGCAGCGCGTCTTTGGACTAACAAACAAACGCAACAAACGCATAATTCCAGGTTTACATTATTATTCAAGTTTAATTGTCTTCTTTCACCACATTTGCATTTAAGTTGTGATATCGGTGCCATTTCCAATGAACGGTCGTTCTATCAATTCCACTGCTGGATGATGGCCTTCTCACACTGTCAGTCATGACGATTGTTTGACCATACTACGCTACGCTGGGCAGCATGGGTTGAAGGAGTGGGGGCCCCAGGACCGATTCCAGATATTACTCAGCAGTGATGTTAGCCGAGGCCAGGAATCAAACTCAGTTTTGCCGGGTTCACAGCTCAGCATGTGAACTGACGCGTGAATTATGCCCCAGGGGCAAACATGTTAGATGCTTGATAATTTAAAGTTACCTTTCGTGTCCTGTCACTTATATCGACATCCACATCCTTAGACGATTCTCCGTCAGTGAATGTTGAATTGAGATCAAAGAACTGCAAGAAGGGTTTTCAATTAGTTTTATCACATTTTCATAGACGTCACTCCTTTGTGTTAAGAAATCTTTCCGACAATAATTCTGAAATAACCACAGTATTGTTTTAAATGATAGAATATTTATATATTTAAAAGTTACTCTTCTAGATTTTTAGTGCCCTAAGCGTGCATAAATCATTCATGCCGTGTCGTAGCTGGTAGAGCTGCCGTCTCACGGCAAGAATTTATCGGGTTCAATTCCTGGCACGGGTACCTTTCTGTGTGGAGTTTGCATGTTATCCCCGTGTCCTCGTGGGTTATCGCCGGGTACTCCGGTTTCCCCCCACAATCCAGAAACATTCTGCTGCTTAGGTGAATTGGCCTAAGTTGCTCAATTGATCCCGGTGCCCTGCCTTGCACCCTGTGTTTGCGGGGGTACGCTCCAGTTCCCTGCGACCCTGTGCAGGATTAAGCGGGTACTGAGAATTATGGCGATTATTGTTGTACCTCGCTGAGCTGGGAGAGTAGCTGTTGGCGACAGCCGCACTTCTCCTGATATCCAACGATGAACACCATCGTCTCCTGCTGGTGCTGTCGCCTCTGAGCGGAGCTCGACAGAAAGGATTCTAACTGTGCCTGAAAATAATGTGCCAAGATTAGCGACCGGTAATTGATTTAGAGCTTCACATGAGCACTACAAATGCCAGAAAACAGCACGAACGTCACGTGAGGAATACTACACGTGCACCCAGGGTTGAAAGTAATTTATATTTCTTACCGGTAGAGTGGTAACGCAACCCCACTTCCCACCTATACTGTACAGGATTCTTCGACCGATTTCTTACCGGTACGCCATACCGGCATACTTTCACCTCTGGGTGTACCTCTTTTCTCCCACGGTAGGCGCTGTGTGTATGTGCAGTGTGCTTACCAAATTCTCAAAACACTCCATATTTGCTCTTTTCAAAGAATCCATGACAGCACGGTTCCCCAATTCAAAGGCCTCCATCGCCTGTTACGAGAGATCAAACACGGCTAGTTAACTCGTCCAGAGAATGGCATTAATGTTGAAAACGATAGAAAAAACGAGGAAAGGTATACTACATGAATTCGTGAACGGATTTGAATCCTTCATAAGTGCGCCTTTTATTTGCACAACACCAAGGCTTCAATGTCTTGTTACAGCTTTAGTCGCAACTTATTGGTTACTCAAAAGGGACATCAAGAAGAAATCCAGGTCAAAGCAGTAATGTCAGCAGGCAACGGCATCAACAAGACACGTCAGAAAAACGCGTTACATGCTTAGAACAAGATCGCTCGTATGGCGGGTACTCTGCGAGTATATTTAAGCCATACCATTTGACTTGAAAATCCGCAAGACGACCACTGCTAGTTCAAAGACACAGATCCCCCCGTAAGCATTAACAGACTGTAGGGTCAAGTGCCGTTACGAGCATCTATGAAGTCCGACACGGCACACGAGGGGTGGGTGACCAGCACCACGCGCGGCCGCCTTTGTCTCCATAGTGGCAATATTTTTTTCACATCGCACTCGGTACTCATTTGAGGCTGAGTCGACCTAGGGGTTAGTCCAGGACCGGTTCAGAAAATCGTCACTGGTATTGGCCGTGAGCGGCAATCGAACTCGGGTCACCAAGTTTGTAGCTCAGCGCGCTATCCACCAAGCCACCGCTCCCCACCGCTAGTTCAACACACATACACGCACACGCAGAGGCATTACAGCGTTCGTAAATGTACTTACATAATCCACTCGCGTCCTTATCTTGTCCAGCTCGTGCTGCGTTTGCTCCGCGTGACGCGAGAGTGTCGCCAGGGCCATTCTGTCCATCACGGCGCGCACCTCCTTCCGCTGCTCCGGAGGAGCCGTGCCGACAGAGGGCCCTGGGTCTGGCGCTGACGGCGACTCACACGTGGCGCCAAACGATTGCCCGCGGCTCCTTCTCGTTCGGCTCGAGACGGAGGAGGAACTCAATGCGGGGACTATTTGATGCCCTCTACTCTGAGCGGTGCGTGGCCCGGGGATGCTCATTTTTATCCCGCAGACAGACCTTCCTGGGTGGAGATAAACGTGCTGATCGACTAACTAGATGGCGCACCACTGTCTCTAAGCGTTAGCGGGATGTGATATGAAAAAAACATTGTAAGGTCAGGTACATAGGCAAAGTTGCGTATTATTTATTTCACTTTATATATTTGCAATTAGAGGCAAAATCGTAAGAAAAAATAAACAGTTCACCTTGCTCGGTGTTGCTTTTCGCAGAGAAACGGCGATAATTTCGCGCTCCAAAGTGTAATGCTTGTTCTTGTGAGGGGCACACACCGTGTGGGGCAGGGTCCTAGTGTGGAGCAAGGCTAAGAGACCCCTGGTCTTGGAGAGGGCTGGCCCATGGTGCTTACACATGCCACTCGTGCAATTTCCAGGCAGCCACCGCACAGTCACCACTCCTTCACCCTCTAGCCGTGGTTGTCGTGGTGAAATCTCTTCCTTTCTCCAAACACAGGCCACTGAAAACAAGAGTTCGTGACCCAACCCAAAAGTACTTTATTACGTACGGAGTGCGTGGTTATAAGAAAATTGGGGTTTTTTTTTTTACTGAACCATATGATAAATCATCACATGAACCATGTGTGATGATTAGAAAAGATACACCTAAAAAGATATGCATGGGATGCACACTGGGAATTACAACACGGAGGTCATGCAATGTCCTGACGTGACAGATGAAAAAATGGGAACGTTTTCTGAATGCACTCCACCGTTGAGACCACGAATGGACCGGCAGCTTTTGTGTGGTTGGATAAAGTGAAGGTAACTGCCATCTTATTCAAGACGTCTGGTGATTGTGGAAGAGTAGGCCACTACTGCCAGCAGTGGTGTGAGCAAGCAACAACAGAGTTAATGTTTACCTGTGTTTGTTATTCCAAACAAAAATATCGAAGGTGAATAACAGATTTTGATTCCAATTAAAATGTTCTAATTTTGTTGATTCCCCGCCAACCCCCACCCCCCCTCGCGTTGCATTTTAATTGCGTTTTAGAGAATGTAGCAAGATCAGAGAAATTTGGACAAAAATAGGTGTAATGAGACGAGAGCAGATGCAGCTGGCAGCAATGTAGACAAAATACAGATGTCGTGAGGTGACAAGACAGCTGACAACTTTTGGTCCATTAATTACATATTTGAAGAACAATTGCTTTTTGTGTTCGTTATGTTCTAAAATCGAGATATTCATGAAAATGAGGCCTTAAGCTGTTTGGGGAACTAAGCTTTTGCTTAGTTTTCGTATGCGGTAGGGTGGGCAAAATGGGTTTTTATAAGCGGTAAATCTCCCTTAGCATCTTGTGTGTGCTTTGTTAGACGGACAGGGAGGCTTCTGGCGAGGCATACACATGTTCACAGGCTCATGTGTTGTGCTGAATGTGAACTGGTCGGTGATGATGAGAGAAAACCAATCAGACTGTGTCAATTCAATCTGTTAAATCATAGAACATGTAAAGTGAGAGACCAAATGGAAAGTGTTGAGGAGGGTTTGCGTAGTCATTGGTGATCAGGCTAAGACAATCAAGTTTCTAAACTTGAGAATCCGTTTTATTTGATCAGTGGTTGCCAGGATTCGAAGCCAGGATCTCTAACAACACTGGCCTATTTACTCTGACTGTTGAGGTCACAAACCAAGACACCCGGCCATCATCTATAATAAAACAACATTCGCTCACATTTTCACCACTACTTCAGGCTTATAATTAGATGATCATTACTGCAGGAATGTCTTTGACTTTTTGAGATACATTATGCTTCTGACCATCGCATTGCATATTATCAATGCACACGCACACAGGTTGTGGTACACACACCTTTATTAGAATATTATAAAGATTTGTATAGAATATTTCAACATACACATGTTACGGTTTTATTTAAAGATATATGAGCTGTCACATTCATTGAGTAAAGTACGATACAATATTGGAAGTGCAAAATGATTTCACGAAAATAGTGTTACTCTACCCTGCTGCGTAGGTATTCAAAATCATTACAAATATTTTTGTGAAATTATTCTTTGAAAAAGTGCTTACAATACAAACATTAATCAATAACTTCAGCCATGACATATCAACTGCTGGATGAATATCTCTCAAACAGCCACCACCTTTTATGGTGTCGTGATTCAACAATCCATCTAGCTTTTGCATAAAAGCACATTACATCTCTCCAACCCTGTGGTGGATGTCCTCTCGGATATGGCCCTCCTTTGGCTGCTACTTTGTTGTTAGTTTTGACCATCATCCCTTATGATGACGTCTGCTGTCCAAGCCCACTTACTTTCAATAACTGGTTGCTAACGTATGTTCTCCATGTGTTCACCGTCCTGTCTCTAAGTGAATGCGAGCCTTCATGCTTATTTAGCTTGCATTTTCTTTCACAAAATCCATATTTCTGACCCATATGTAAGTACACTGATACAAAAGTTTTTCTTTAGGCATATTGTTATATCCTTGTATGTTTCCCAAAAGCACTCCAAACTGCTTCCATCTACTTGTTGATTTCACCATTTTGATCCCAGTCCACCTTCAATAACTCATATGGTACATAAAATGCAATAATATTTGAAGACACTGTAGAGTGGGCACTATTTATAATATATTAAGAGAGTCACTGGCAGAGGAAAAACAGTATTGAGACTGAATTTGTATAGGGCAGGAAGCAGACAGTACGGATGGTTGGGGAAAGGAAGTTCCAGACTATAAGGGCAGCAATGGGAAATTGAGTGAGAGATGTAAGCCTTGATTTCTGAAGGGGAGTGTGTGTGCAGGGGAGCAGAATGACTATATAATTATATCCATGTGAGGTTACATTTATGAAGCTGTAGCCTGGGAAACATGCTGACATTGGGCGATGCTGGATACCGTTTGGTCTAAATTCGGCCTTAATTAGTATAACAATGACCCATTACAGCATGTTAACAGGGAGGGCTGCGATGGTACAGTTGTGAAGGCACATATGAGACAATTAAAGGCAAACCTACGTATACTCTATCCGTATAATTACCCGTTCGTATCAGCATGGATGTGAGGATGAGACTTTTCTAGCCTCTACCAAGTGGGTGGCTGTGTTAATTAGCATCAAAGCTGTACATGTAAACCGCCAATTACAAATTTTTCACCTCTGTGCCACTTAAAACATATATAATTAGTAAGCAACTGGAATGACATTCAGGATTCCCAGAAGTTAATTATTGAAGGCCTTCCTATCTTCAGCTGTTCCAGCTCAAGCCTTGGCAGGCTTCGGTTTGCAGGCACGCTGGTGCACAGCCAGGCGATCGGGGAGGAATGTGCGGCCGCAGACCGGGCACGGCATCAGCTGGGCCTGCGAGCTTTGCCACGCCGCTGCATTTGCTGCCTCCAGGTCATAGGTCCCACTCGCTGCACATAGGCACACAGCACACGAGTTAGCCAGATGGAACTCATAATACCAAAAGTATTATCAGCCATGATTTGTCCACAGCTGGATGAAGGCCTCCCTGTGCCATTCATCATGGTCCTGTGATGCCACAGTTCATTCAACTTATGCGTACGAATATATCTCATGCGCTCCCCAAACTGGTTGTCATTTGGCATGCGATCCCTCTCCTGGCTGCCATTCTGTAACCAGTCTCGTCCATCACGATCATCCCATCTGGCGATTATCTGCTGTTTCCAAGCCAACTACTTTTCTTGAGATTTAATATGATATCACTATTGTGTTTTGTTTCCGTGAACAATGTCTTTCTATGCCTGTCACTAACTGTAAATCACAACATGCCTGACTACTTTTCAGTCTTTGTACCAATTTTTGTCAACATCCATGTTTCAGATTAATGCATTATCACATTATTACAGACAACATGCACTGACTGAAAATGTGCTTCTCTAAGCACATGGGTATGTTGCTTCTCATCAAATGAAATTGGGAAAATATTGGTGCAGTGACTGGTGTAGGATAGTTGATGGCTCATTGGCTGAGTGGTCAATGTATTTGATATTGATTGCTGCAACATTACTTACATTTAATCAAGGGCACATCAGGTTTCTTGGGTTCAGGCCGACGCATATTCTTGGGAAGCTGGTCATTCTCAATGTGCCACTTCGTCAAGCATTGAGGCTCATGTATGGAGATAGATTTGCTTCCAAAATCTCGTCCACAGATGTAGCAGACAGCCGTCTGTGGCTTTCGGATTATCTTGGGCTGGGTTTAAAAGATATTAAGATCATGTAAAAACGTGCCTCATTCATATTTAACAGGCAAATAGCTATTCACCCCTCACTCCCCACTAATTTGATAAATCGTCAGAATTTTGAGTTATGATTTGGTTCAAGAGTTTATCTTGCCATTGTGTTGCATATAAACTCTATCACGAACCAATCACATACAACACTTACAAACACTAAATGATCAATTATTACATGGACAATTCTGTGCATGTATCATGGGCGTAACAATACAAACAAATAAATGCATTGTTAAATGCCTAATAATTACAACTTCTACACAATACAACATATATAAGAATAATGCTTTGTGCAATTACCCTCCTATAACAGAGTGGGAATCTAAAAATGTCAATACACTTTAAATGGGCTTTTTTTTACGTGAACTCTAAATCAATCAATCTGTTTTATTGTTGTTTAGTTTTCTTCTAGCATTTCTTATAATTTAAGATTAAAGTACATCCAGTATAAATTAAGACACTGTGAAATGTCACTGCATATAAGTCACTCAGTATTTTACAGCTAACCATCGCCACCAATAGACTAAACAGTATTATATAGACATTAAAAATAATGATAATTAATTACCCCCGTGGCCACAGCTTATAATGGGAGTTTGACCTGCACAGCCGCACTTGCTCCAGGCCCGGTGGAGGCAGGTGAAGCGCCAGGACCTTTAACCTTGCAGCTGCGCTGATGCACCTGCAGACGGTCCGGCGCAAACTTGCGGCCGCAGTTTGAACACGGTACCAACTGCCCCTTGAAGCTCTCCCAGGCTGCCTCGTTGCTCACTGCATTTGCCCCGGTGCCACCGCCAGCCTGTGCCACCTGTGGCTTATTTGGGACCGGCCGGCGTAACTCTCTGGGCAGTTGGTCATTCTCGTTCTTCCACTTCTCCAGGCACTGTGGCTCGTGGATGCTCAATGACTTTGTCCCGAACTCTCGGCCGCAGATATAGCAGATGAGAGTGCGTGGCATCGGAGCCTTTTTGGCTTGCAGCGATGCGGTAACACTTCCGTTCTTTTTGTTCGTGCCGCCCTCTAAGAACAACCAAGAAAACACATTAATATATCTATATGTGCATTATGTGAGTTTTCCAGATCATATTTTTACAACTTTTATAAAATGCAAATGGTAAGTACCAAAATATGTATAAATTACCGGCTTAATTAGCATGGCAATTGAAATAACTTGATTATTTACTTCATTTCCGTGTTGTGATATAACCCAAAAAACATGCATACATACGTGCACATTATGTATTGCTGTATTAACCCTTTCCTTACCATTGTCTTTTCCAAGCCTTTCAACACCAGAAGCTTTCGAAGCCGAAACAACGGGCAGGGATGCACTCACAGTGCTCGAGGGTTTACGGAAAGTGGCTCCACGGGACAGGGAAGGTCCCTTATGGCCACCATCCTTGGGACCAATCTCCTTGGACTTGAAGCAACCCCGTTGATGGATGGCAAGACGATCAGGCAGGAAAGTACGGCCACAGTTATTACATGCAACAAGCTGCGCCTGGGCACTCTGCCAAGCCAAGTCATTAGCTCCTCCAACACCAGCCTGAAAATGTATAAATGTATAAATATTTGTTAATTAACTTCCAGCACAAATACATGTGGATTTACTGTAAAATAAGACTAAAACAAATAAGAAGCACACCTGCTACTGGTTTCCTAATTAATCTTTTGATTCAAATTAATGTTTATGCAAGCAAAAAGTAATCGTTAGGATGACTTAAAACTTGTGTGT
>JAZEWU010000009.1:7002719-7030853 GCA_036362915.1 Geotria australis
GGTTTGCACGACGAAATGGTAACCAAAACATGAATCCATTCGTATGTTGGTTTAGAACATGCTATCATCAGTCTGGAACGGATGGTTGAATTATTTCGATCATGCCGAGGAATGGGCACTTGGGGGTGCTTGGCCACTTACCCGGTGGCTGCCGTATGTGCCCAGATGTAAACCTCGCCGCCGTTGACTCACGGTTAGTCAGTGAGCGAGCTGCCGGTTATCACCGCGGTATCCAACACTTTCACCGTCCTCTCGTAAGCGCCACTACCGATAACAAGTCGATAATTCCTGACAATCAGCTGCGACGTTCTCTTGGGCGTAATATAAAACAAATAAATGGTCACCGACACAATATAACACGTTATAATGTAAGATAAAATGGAATGGCTGTCATATGGGTCATTGGAACATTCACGCACTATTAAACTTAAAACTGGTGGGGGGAAATATGGGAAGGGGCGTGTGCGTTAGCGTCAAAGCCGTCTAGGAGTGCTGCCATTCTATGATTATGCGCTGTTGTGCATTCACGTGGCCGTCATACCGAGGATGGGAGGGAGGGGTGCAGCGAAGTCGACAGAGGCTCTTGTGTGAAATAAATAAATGAGCGCATTTGGAGCAAAGCTATATTTCAACGGGGCCGTGTGTGTGTGTGTGTTGAGTTGACGCCAGGCGTTTGCTGTGCATGTGATAGCCTTGTGATGTTACATGTTTCATAGGCAGTGAGGGTGGCCAAGGCATGAGAATACCGTGTGCATTATATACAGCACATCGCATATTCCTCATTTACGCTCCGTAATTTTCACCGTATTAACAATGTATGGAGCAGCTGCTCACTTTCGATGTGCGATTGAGCACAATGTTTTGCTATGAAATGTATGTTTGTAAGGGAGTTGCGATTCACCCATCCTCGGAGATTCAGTGAAATACCAGCAAGTTAGGGTCACGATTTTATGCAAAAATAACTTCTTCAATAGAAAAAACTGCGATTACACACTCGATTCATTAGCACTTTGTTGGCAATTGAATAACCTGATGTCAAGATGCATTATTATTAGTGGCCTTTTAGGCGGCCTGTGGCCACCTAGGCCGGACCTGGGCTGAACGAGTGCAGTCACACCAAGTTGTTTGTGTCCCACAAGCACCGCTAGATGGCAACGCAATCAGCTCCGAGCCGAGAGAACAGTCTGCAGCTGATGGGCGAAATCCCCTGCAGAGTTGTCACGTAACACGACCAGCCAATATTAACACTCAAAAATGTAGAATGACATCTCAACTGCCGCATTATATGTAGATATTTCTGAGTGGTGGTGTGCGTGGGTGTGTCATGTAATTTTCTCATTCTAGAAAGCATTAGCGACTTTCGCTGGCAATACTGCAATGGGTTGCTTTTGTTAATGAATACCAAGCAAACTGGTACAAAACCCAGTTGTTGATATCAGCAAGTCGTTAGGCAACTTTCATTTGTAATGCGGTAATGAACGGCAGGTATGCAGGTGGCTCATTGGTTCACACACCTGCGCTATGTTGCCCCACGGCCTGACTTGTAATACCAGCTATAGTTAACATGAGTGGTGACGCATAACTGAACTTGCCCTGGGGTTGGCTACCCCCCCCCACCCCCCCATCAGTCTACATGGAGCGGTGTGGTGATGTATGGCCAGGCTCAGCCATGTTCGATGCAGCAATGGGGTCTGGAGGGGGTTGGGGACTCTTCATCCAATTATCACGGTTCATTTTTCAAAGGATAATCTTTTACAATAGCAACATTCGAATTGTTATCCAGAGAGACCTTGAAATGTTGAATGCCATAAAAATTCTGGAAACTAAAAAATTCTGGAAACTAAGAAATGAAACACTTTATAGTTTCGGGGTAAAAATGAGTATGCAGCGTGACATCCCTATGACTCGATGTTGAGTCCACGAACCTGAGGAAGAACCGAGTCTTATGCGTGCACACTTCTCAATTACACACCCCGTCACACCGGCGAAAACATGTTTTCATTTAAGTCCCGTTTTTTCATGCAGCCGTGCCATGAAAGTACATGCAGCAGTTGCTATATGTAGGAGGTGAACTTTACTCCGTCAAATAAATCTTGCCTCGGCGCAACTTTTTTCCTGTTTAAAATTGGTGTACAGTGGGGGGGGGGGGAGCAGCTGTCATTCGCCGGTAGAACGCGGTCTGCGCAAGGAATGTGAATGAAGCCATTAGCTCCAACTGAGTGGAGGAGCAACGCGCCACAAAGCTCAGCCCACGAGACGCTTGCTCTCCTATCAAATATTTAGGCCGTCACATGTAGCCCCCTCTCGCCCGAATCATTACGTTTATTTCCGAGCTGCCTCGCGTTTTTTTTTTTTATATATATAAGCTTTTAACAATTTACGTCTTAATACCGTCCACGGAATGTCTGGTGTTTGGGTGACGTTTTATGAAGCGGTGCGAAGTGCACGAACCTCCAACCCTGGTGCACCGGCGGTGGGGAAAAATAGTCGCAAAGCATCGTTGTCCCGTGGACATCCTATTACGCCGCCTTGCATCACTAATCGAAGAGGCTTAAATAATTGCTCTACTTTCTCACTTCATTCCTCATTCACCGCGGTTGGTAATTCAGCCCGTCGCGCACACAGCGACACTCACAATGCGATCGAGGACAATCGTTAAGTCGCTGCAGTAGCGTCACGGGCAGATGCTTACCAGTAGGTGTGGTTGGTGTGTGAACGTAGCATGCTGATCGTGTCATTCTTGCTTACAATAATAGGCACGTTGCATAATGAGCTCCCTTTTGATGTACAAACTCCGCCGTTGGATTAACATGCCACCTATGTGCTCTTACGTTACCAATTGCGGCAGATTTAAAGAATGTTGTTCGGTTTGTCGTGTTATTCATGGTTGTCACTGCTATCCCTCCCTTCCACAAAGCAGCTTGGCGCAGTGGTAACGTCTGCGCCTCGCAGAAGGAAGCTCCTTCCATAGGCGGTTCGATGCCTGCCCCGGGCGCTTTTCTGCGTGGCGTTTGTGTGTTCTCCCGCCGTCCTTCTGGGGTGATCCGATTTCTTCCCACAACTTAAACAACAGTGTTTGACTGACCGCCTGACTGACTGCTCCCCTCTCTGCAGTTCCCTCGCGCCTTCGGTATCTGTGTCTCGTCCATGACCAGGCGTGAAATTTGCGCGCGTTATAAATTGTATTATCATATAGGGACGCAGTGTCTGGTGGATTGGCGCCGGCTATCGGCATGGCTACCTGCCCGCCACCTCTCTTTCCTGCAGCGCTTCGAGGCCTCTGGGTGAAAAGCATTGTACGAATGTCAAATACTTGGTCACTCCACTACTGGTGGAAGGGCCTCTACTAGAGGGGAACGATAGATAGACCATCTAAAGAGTATTTGGCCTACTCTTCCATGCTGACCAGACGTCTTGGAAGTGATCGGAGTACCCACACTTTACCGCACTACCTGCGGCGTAGCCGTTTGTACAATCGGGTGAACAGAGGCAGAGCAATGTAAAAGCTCGCCAATCGGTTTCAAATGCCACACTGGGAGAACGAACCTAACCCGTGACCTCTGGAGTACAAGTCAAGTTTGATAATCATCACATCACGGCAGCATCCAGGAGACAGCACTTAATATAACAGCTTTAATTATTTTTAATTTATCTAGAAAATCCTCACTTGATCGCAAGATTATTTTTTAGCGCGGGCCCTGCATTTGGATATTTATCCAGTTCTAAGTACGCGTGTTTGGCTCGTGGGAGGAAACCAAACACCCTAAGCTCTGCACAGATAGATGAAATAATCCACCACCGCATTGTCGAATCCTACGACACTGGTGATCCCACCTACTAACCAGGCTGAAAACCTGCTTATCTCCTGAGATACCTGCGATAGATTCATGGGACATGTGGGCTGCTGCTTGCTCGTCGGTATAGTTTCCGTGTGAACGAATGCGGTTCGTGGATCAAGCGTCAATCTCATTCGGAGACGTATCTGGTTTGCCTGCGCCAATGTGCTCTCACCTGGGTAGTGAAGAATCATATTCAATGTTTGTTTCATAGCCGCACACAGGTGCGTAATTCTCGTGATGTACTTAACGCTGACGGGGTCAAGCGCCCCATCGTTTTTTTTTACCAGTAATAGACGAGCAGAAAGATGAACTGGTTTCTGTGCTTTGGATAATAGGCCAAGACTAATTTTTATCTACCCCCCTGGCCCTTGGCATATGCTGAGTATGCAGGTGGGGACAGCCAGTCAATTACTAGCGTGCAGGAAAATGGAACCAGAGCATATTGAGCTGTCCCATAATGGTGTATGACAGGTGGCTTAATCTATTTTATTAAAAACACCCCCCCCCCATAACCCACCCCGCACATCCCTTTAGAAAAAAACCTCGGACATTCATTGCCGTAAATAATGCGCGGTCCGTATTTGCGAGCAATTGTGCACACAGCTGTATTGCCATGCTCCGGGTATGATTGAATGTAAGTAATGGTCAGGGGTTTATCAACATACGAAGCGGCGCAAAAAAAATATCACCGGCCATTTATTCTAAGTGACTTGTATCCAAAGAATAAATGCACGCGCCAATGTAATGCGCAACTATTATTAACTTGGCAGAGACGACGAGACAAAGTGGAGATGAAAGACCGGCCATCGTTGTTGGCCTCGCAGGCAAACAGAAAACAAGCCCTATTAGCAATGCACCGAATAACTTTGAGGTCAGTGCACATAGTCAGACGTCTCATTAAGCTCAGCTGGATTTAACTGATTGGGCTGGCATGATCTACATGTTATATAATTTTGATTTCGGCAAATTGCTTTAATTGGATAACTACCATGCAGGACTGTGTAGCCGCAGCATGTGCACATAAAATATATATAATTCAAGTGCACAATTATGTAAGGTGTGCGAGTAGAAGGGGCAAGTTAAAACGTGTCTTTTTTTCAAATGGGGTTGTAAAATAAACTTTATAATTGAAATAATAGCTTCGTACAGAGCAGCGATTCGCGCAGAGAATCCGTCAAAGATTAGTTAAATCCCTGGCCACGGCTAACCTCCAGGGTGAGAGAGATCTGAACCGATCTTGGGCATTCTCTTCACCAATGCACGTTGAATCAGTCGGGGTGGGGGGAGGGGTACTGTCAAGCCTTCCTCAAACAGTGGATTGGCATAGGTCTTTACTAATTATTTTACTTATATTTTTTACATACTTTGCATATATCCTATATACAAACCCCCCCACCATGGATTATAACCTTATTATTGTGGATTGGTTTGCGTGTTCCAATGAACCCCAGAGCAGTGTCACCTGGAGTCTAGCACGTATGCTAGGGTGAACAGGTCTTGGGGGAGGTTCCAGACAAATAGTGATCCGAAGACCCTCCGACTAAAGGAGGTTGGTGTCAGGAAGGGCATCTGTCTGGAATATTCTGCTCAAATACCCTCACCGTTGGGGGGCAACCGGCAAGCCTGTGTCAACATCATCAACATACCTATATGTAAAAAAACAAGATGAAAAACTATTTTTTTTTTCATGTAATTGATCAACATTTAGACTGCGCAATAACTGTTTACCACAGCGGTGGAATGTCAGCCAATGCAGGCTGTCGAGTTTAGACAAACTCGACAGCCTGCATGCTAGAAACCTACTTTCTATACTGCCTTCACACCCACCATCTCATTTGTCAAAAACGGTTGATGTCTCATGCTCATTGTGGCTTAACCGTTGAGCGATCCATGGCAACCTTAACCTCCAAGTTTCACTGGTCTTTGGAAAAAGTTGGAAAAATAGTTTGCCAAAAAAGAGAGAGAAATTGCACTTGTCAAAAGAAAGGTTAGCCTTGCGTTAAACCCTAGCCTCGGGGTAGAATCATGTTTTTGTGCAATGGTTCTACGTGCTGCAAGTTTAAGCATTCCAACGTGGACTGTCTTCAGTCGTATGCCCACAACACGGAGATTAAAACATACAATCGTTCAAAATACTGTGGTATTGGCATCCGTACTTCAGCAGGCTTATGCGGTGATGGATGGAGCTCAATAAAAATCTAAAACTCTTGTGGATGGGCACAGGTCAGGGAAGCTTCAGTGAGGGACGTTCGGAAAGGGCATTGAGAGGCTTTATGCTGCCATGACTTTTTAGTTGTCCCCTGGATTAAAGATTTGCCTGGTGCCATCAAAGAGCCCCCATATAGCCTTAACAGACTGTAGCGTCCATCACTAAGGTTCCCACCTGGTCTTCATATTTCATAATCATCCACTTTATTCATCGAGGCCGAGCTGAGGGACAACGATGTCTAGAAGCTAACCATAGCGCTTCTAAGAATTGCAAAGAAGAAGGTAGCCATCCTGGTAAATGTGCCTTTGCCATGATATCAAAAATCCCGGTATTTGCCAGTTGCATAACATGATAATTGAGTTAATGCATGTCCCAGGCGGTTTCGTACCTCAAAGGTGGAAACCCTCACCACGTCTGGGAAAACCGATTCCCTTGTTCATCTCAAACGCATTATTTAGGCAACGCTTGAGATAAATGTTGTTTCCCAATGAAAGCCGAACTCATTATTTTAACGGTATTTCTCCTGGAATGCTAAAGTTTATGGCTAACATTTTTCGCTTGACAAATTATGTTTGTCGTTTTAAGGAGCGACCGACATGAAGGTAATGATGTGATGCATATAATAATAATACGCAAGAAAATGCCATGTAAATGTTGTGATCTGGTATCTGTATGCTAATGTGGCTATCGTATTTAGAGCAAACACGTGTAAATGCTGATTGGTCTCATTAATTATGCGATTAATTTATCATTTATTTTAAACACGGGCAAATAAGGTCATACAGTGTCATCGTACATCTATTTCCATTTAGACTGCGAGGGGTCGCCTCGTGATAGCTTTGGCATATTTGAATTTCAAACGCCAAACAAGCAGACGCAGTGTGTGCACTCCACATTTGTAGCTTTTTGTGGACACGTGTATTGTTGCCAGAAGCCCCTGTCTGTGAACACAGTTTGTGCGATTAAACAACATGTCTGTCAGTGCTTATGACGAGTACATAAGTGTCCAGTTGCAGGGGTTGCAATTTGAGGTTGATCAGCAGGCTGATCTGGCGCACAGGAGCCGGAGCCCTGTATTATGAGCTGTTCAGACAGATTGGATTGCGTGTGTGACCTATAAAAATATATGGGTTACTGTATTGGAGACCTGGTTTCCACTGGAAACCTAACTGTTACGGAGACGGAAGGCTTTGTTGTAAACCATAGTAGAAGCTGGATATAACCGGATCTTATATAAGCACCGTTCTGATATAAGCAACAGGTTTACATTGAAATGCAGTACATTCATCTATAACACTGACTTAAAAAGAAGACGATTAGGCAACATCTCAGGCAATGGACAGTCTTCACAGCACACAGAGAGGCCGGAAAGGTAGTGATTCTGAACAATGTCTAAAACATTGCCCATGGCGGTGTTAAGGATAAACGTGAGCTTTTTTGTTAGTTGTGCTTGTGCACCACTTTCAACACAGTATCACCAAATAACAGGCTTACATTATAGTGGTGGGGGGAAGGCGGAGGGGAACTAGTGATATGAGCACACTACTTCTGATATAAGCACAGCTGGCCTTGCTCCCAAGGGGTCTTGCTTATGTCCACCTTCTGCCGTATTTGATACGATCTTTAGGAGCGCGGTATAGAATATTAATCACCAGGGTGCCTGCAAATACTAGCAGACCAAACAGGTAGGTAATACTGTGCTTGCTGTCCGCATGACTAATTCTGTCGTATATCATATTAATAGCTTGCTGTGTCCTCAGCCCACCCCTCCATCATCTGACTAAGTGAATATTGTGAAAGCTCTGGGGTGAGTTTGGGTTCCTGGTAGCGGTGGCACTTTG
Source organism: Geotria australis (assembly GCA_036362915.1). Taxonomy (NCBI): domain Eukaryota; kingdom Metazoa; phylum Chordata; class Hyperoartia; order Petromyzontiformes; family Geotriidae; genus Geotria; species Geotria australis. The sequence goes on from JAZEWU010000009.1 coordinate 7,010,609, forward strand.
TGTAAGGAAACTGAGAAAATGCTTAAGGGCCTCAATAGCGTAAGGGGACCTGGATTCGTACAAAATTCAAGGGTTGAATCAAATATCAGCTCGAATTTAAATCTGTATATATAATGGAGCAGATATGTGTATGTCTGTATGTCAACACTCGTGATACTGGGTTAGAATTTTTACTAAGTGCAAACTGTATCTGCACAACACCATGGCTTTTACGTCTAGTTTCAGCTTTAATTCCCACGTATTGATTTTTCTTCTGAAACTTGAACGCCACTTAACATTTCAATTCCCACTTTTGCACAAGTACCATCAACCCTATTCAGCACTCCTCTGCCTTTATCCAGGAAGAGATCCAGCTCAAATCAGTCATGTCGGCAGAAAAGGTCATCAACGAGAGACATCAGAAGAACGTGTCACTTTCTTGGAACAAGATCGCCCAGTGAGCGGGTGCTCTGCTAGTCCTACTGTACATAAAGCTAAATAGCATTAACGAGCTCATTAGTATGTCACCTCTGGTCTGTCATCTCACGACAGCTTTATCTTCTGTCCACATTTCTCTCATATCAATCTATGTCTGTCTCACCTTTATCAGCCTTCTCACCGCTCACTACAACTCTCTATATCTCTTTTGTCATCTCACTTAAAGTTTAGAAATTGGAAGGGTAGGCTACCTAAAATATATATATATATGCTTACAGCTCCCATTGATGCAACACTGCCACTGAGACCTGGTATCTACAATTACAACACAAGACATAGAATCACCATTCTGGTCTCTCTAGCTCATGGATCTTCCAAGCCAAGTCGCGTGTTTGTTGTGTCACAGGAATCCCGCCAAGAGCTTACAAGCTCACTGGTAATTTTCTGCTGTAATAATACAAATCTATCAATGTTTTCCAGCAGCATTTCATTAAGCAGGAAGCTTCCAGCTAATGTGCATTGTGCTGCCATTGCAATACATGTATACATATACAAAGTTCTGCTCGCCAAATAATGAAATAACAAGTGTGATTTAAAATCCGCTCATAATTTGCACAACGTCCAATACAAAACGGAGAAACACTTCACACCATCATAGAATGGCCTTAGTTAACTGATTACTCTGCAAATGTTTAATGTAAACATAAATTATTCACAAACATTACATTCACAATAAAAAGTGGAATAACATTTAACAACGTAATGTGATCAGCAGATTTGTAAATCAGTGCTTTTGTTCTTAATGTGTTTTAATATCCGCATGAAAATATCTGCTGATGAGTGCAAATACCGTTACACACACAAAGCAAAATCAGCAGTGGGAATAGCGATGGTGTGTGTTTGGAATGCATTTTGCTGGGCATTGATCTGGTGTTTTGTGAGCTTTACTTATTAGGGGCTTGCATGTGGGTGGGGGTTTTAAATAGGGCCTTCAAGGATCACAAAACTCAACCTTATCTTCAGCTTATGCTGCCACAGCTTCTGTATGAAGTCCTTCCCAGAGACGAGCTAGAGCCATATGCATGCCTATGCACTGATATTCACAATGCTGCACTGCAATATGTGTAACAGTAAATTATCCACCCAGTAAAAATGCTTATTTACGAGGGCCCCATTTTTTTCTTTTCGGAATGAAGCTGCATGAAATGAGCAAAGCTTATTTTCTCCAGAATATAAAATGAAATAATTTTCAATAGTAACATTGGGGTTAGAGGTGTTTCCCTCTTATTTTTTTGAATAACAGCGTACGGCTTTCAGCACTAGAGTAGACGTTCATGAAATAACACCAGCTCCTCCAGGCGGTGGACAATATTGTTGTTTTTTTCACTTCATATTGCGCCCATTTTTTTTATTTGAAATCCTTGTGTGCAAGTTGTAGCAGGGCAAAATAGCAAACTGTAAATAGTCTGATAAACATAGCATTTTTTCCCCAGTGCTCTGCTGTGCATTCCCAAAAGAAGACTCCCAAGCTTTGCACTTCTATAACTCTCAAGCCATCCCACGGGGGTGTCCACAACACCATCACATATTCAATTTAATCCGAGCCGCGCCTAAACTCTTCAAGTGAATTATTTTTGTAATTTGTTCCACTCCGTGCGGCACTCACTTCAAACAAGCCATCTCTTTTTTATCGTGTGTCTTGTGTCTCGGAATAGGGTCCGTATCAGGTGGGATTATACGCCACATATACAACCCTTTCTTATATATACACTTTTGTAGTCCTTCTACCGCAATCCCGTCCTCATAGACACTCCGCTCCACTCCGTGTGCATTCGTGAAACGCTTGACACCCTGGAGACACCCCCACCCCCCTGGAAACAGAATGTTCCCTTCTCCATGCAATAACTATGTGGAATAATTTACTAAATGCATATAACTAATTAGACAATTAATAACAGAGTGATGCCGATTTCAAATTGATAATGAATCCAACTTTTAAACGTACATTTTTTGCAGACGATAAATTAAGAGAACTATATTAATATTGCCATGTAACAGAATAACACTCATCAATATTGATACTGAAACCCCCTCATAAAGCTTTTTTTTTTAAACAACTTTCAGATACAATTTTTTTTTAAACCCGTGTGTTTGACAACTTTGAGAAATAATAATGGTTTTGAAAACGAGCAATTAAAAAAATTGTGCTATGTTATTTACAAGGAAAAAGGATCTGAATTTTGTGCTCAGAACACGTGCTGGATTGACGACTGACAGATGAAGTGAGTGAACGGGGATGACAGGCACGATATAAACTATGCACGAATCGGATATCAAAAACAACGTGGAGGGACGTATTTAGGGCACATGATTAGAAGTGGTACATTAGAATAGATGGGTGGCACGTTGGCGCAGTGTCCAGTGTTGCTGCCTCACAAGCAAGAAGGACGCAGGTTCAAATCCTGGCTCGTGTGCCTTTCTGGGTGGAGTTTGCATGTTCTCCCCGTCTCTGCGTGGGATTTCACCAGGTACTCCGGTTTTCCCCGACAGACCAAATAAATATTGCTTAGATTAACTGGCCTGAGTAAATTGCCCACCCCCGTGCCCTGTGATGGACTGGTGCTTCTGCCTTGTGACTGTGTCTGCCGGGATAGGCCCCGGCTCACTGTGATCTTCTATAGGCTTAAGCTGATACTGATAAATACATGAAAGAAAACGTTAGTATGGACTTTAGTTGAGTAGTGGAGGAAGAGAAAAAGGCATTTGTACCAATGTGAGATTCACATAAGTACATAACAAAGGAGATGTATATTATTTCATATTGTTAGAGCCTTCGGAGTTGAATTTTCACAATTGGCATAGCAGTGCATAATGTGTATATTAATGTGATTTTTGTGCCTCGCATTACATTGACAATGTCAGACTTCCACCCTCGTTACCAAACCAATTTTACGACGATGGTATCCCATAATTTCTTAAATGAGTATTTTGCCATGCCATTACATCACAAAACTAGCATCTACGCATGACCATTATCATAACATCATAATCAACAGCCGATTCTAGCTCGAAGGCCAATTGGATTTTTTTTACATGCGTAGTGCTTTTACTTTATTATTAACGTAGACGGAATGTTTAAGGCATCGGTGTCCTGTGGAATGGTGTTTTCCCCCCAATTTTCCTGACTTGTGACCTTACAGTTCTTCCTGGCTTGTATTCACGATATACGACCAAGCGAGAAACGTAATCTGTTTTCAAGTAGTCTATTACACCAAGCGGTCCCTGCTGTTCCAGCTTGTAGATAACTTTATCGCGTAACGTGTGGTCTTGCTATTTGACTTCACACGCTGCCAAATAACAAGCAAACATCAATGTGCACTCTATTTCGCATTAAGATTTTATTTGCAGGTCTATGTTCCGCGATTTTAACATGGCGCTAAAAAGCCACTTGAATCATTTGTTCTGATCGCAGGAACACACCCCGACATGGCAGTCTCTACCTAATTGATTTGTCAGCTCCACCCCATGGCCATTTACAAAACCCTCGGAGGCAATCATTTGTTGTTGAAGCTTTTTGTTCTGGTGCCCTGCATACCACGATAGCGTTCATGTCGGCATCAAGTTGAAATCTCACTTCACCTTGGTGTTTAAAAAATAAATAGAACGGCTAAACTGTTTATGTAACACCGCGGGGCATTTGTATCCATTTATACTTTCAATATGAATGTTACATTCCACATGATTCCAGATGTAATAGGCAAATTATCTGTTTTAAATCGTTACCAACGTCAGCAATGCCACACCGCAGGTGGCTTCTAATTTACATGTCAAACCACGCCCGTTGTATAATTTTCCTGTGGGCTTCTTGGGTTTATGCTAAATGTTTATTTTCCCTCTGGGTGGTGCCAACTCGCTGTGCCAGTACTAATGAGGATGGTTTCCCTTTGTAAAGGATGCTAATGTGACTGGCAGGCATGAAAGAATTCTCTCACTCGCTTTAAGAGCTTATCGCCAATTTAATAAAGCAGCCATCGCAGTCATTGCATTGGTCCCACCCTTTGCCAGTAAATGTGATGTGTGTTGTAGCCATAGATTATTTTTTTTCAATGACATGCAGTAAAATTGCCCTTTGCTAAAGCTGGGATTGAATATTACGCCATAAGCGGTGTGCTCTTGAAACAACTTACACAATTGGTAGCCTGTCTTATGTTGGCTGTGTTCAGCCGGCATGTGAAAAGTTCACCTTCGAGAATGTAAAAAAAAACACATGTGAAATTGCACCCATGGGCTGATAAATATAAGAAAAGACCATTAGTTTTTGACATCCGCCATCATTGTTCCAAATTTGTAACACCCTGCCCATGCTTGTAAAAAGAGCATCCATTGCTTTGCTCATCACATGAACACAAAAATCGCTTTAACCATTAATATTTAAAAAATCATATAAATGAAAACACTCTTTAGCTCATGAGAGGCTGAACAGTACTTCATATTAAAGTATGCTTTTTCTGCAACTCCCACCGCTCCCCCCCACCTCCAAAATGTTCAACAAGTCACTTTGAAGTGACAGACACACTTAGAAAAATTGGAATTTCAAAGTAGATGACAAAACTCACATTTGTATATTAGCTCGAGTATGGTGGCAACCTCTGACAAGAAGCAGCTTGGTTTGCTGATCCCAGCCACATCAACAGCTGTTCACAGCGTGTTTTGCATTCACTATGCAAATGTGCAGATCATGACTCTTGAGACATTCATTAACACGTGTGGATTTTTCACTGAAATCCCAACATCTCAGGACATTCAATTCTGGTTTGGTAGATAGGAGTGCACGAGGGGATGAGCATTTCAGATGGCACTAAAAGCAACAGCATCAAATCTCTCGACGCACTAAATTGGATGTCACCACTTCAAACGATGACATAACTATTATTGTAATTGACAGTGCACTGAAAATGGGAAGTTAAAAAGAAAGAAGAGTAATTTTCTAAAATGATACAAAGCATGTCCAAGAAGATGAGTGATAGGCAAAGAGATGCACTGCTTACACAATAGAATATTTAATATGCATTGGGCACTTGTTGAAGGTGGCTTGGGATCAAATTAATGAAATGCAGAGGTAAACGGCAGCTGGGAAAAATACACTGTAATAATGAAAAGCAATAAAACTGCCTTAAAATTAAAACATATGATAGGGGGCAATCAGCGCATATTACCTACCGTGACACGGGTGGGAAAAACAGACTTTGACAAAGGAGAAAGGTCAAAAAGTACACGGAGAAGCGTGCAGAGGCGCACGTTGTGAATTATATCGAGACAGAAGAACGCCCGGATCGGAGAATGAATACTAATCGACTACATCATCATGACTTAACAAACGTGGCTTGGGCAGGAGAGGGATGGTGGCAGTTACAAGGGATGGATGATGGCAGTTGGACAAGACTGGTGATGGAGCGGTGGATAGAATGTGTCTGAGAGAATGACCACTGTGGCAGATGGAGCGAGATCAGCCCGTACATGGGAGCACGTTGGATAGCGGCACCACGAGACTGGAGGAGTAATTACGATGCGGGGAAGCCTTCATCCAGCAGTGGAAAGTCCATGGCTGACTATACGCTTGCAGTTTTCATCTATAAATGTAATTAATTATTATTACGTGTTCCAAAAGAAGCAGAATGGGGGAAAATATAATAAAACATTCACTGCTTTTGTGACTGATTTTTCTCAAAAGCAAACCTATAAATGCGCATCTTCCAGATTGTATTATATTATATTTCATTTATTCACATCGCAAGCAGCAGTGTTTTTACAATACACTGCACGGTAATCCCAGCAATGTCTGTACATATGATTGGCTGTGAATTATAAGTGAGACCCGATTGAAAAATTGTGATAATTACGTAAGACAATTGATACCACTATGTCAAAACAACACAGCCACATCACATATGCTCTCGATAATGAGCCTCCAATTGAAATATGTTTATTACTTGGTTAGGAACCCTGGATCGTAGTGAGTATTTGTTTTGATATGAGCGTATTTTATTCTATTTGTAGAAAATGCCAATGATTTACCTAGGAGAAGCTTCACTGGTGTCAGACTTTTTAAAGAAGATCGCACATTGAGGATGATGGGCCAATTCTATGTTAAATGAATCGTTCGCATGTGTCTAATTGCGATTCAGTTGCTCAAATTAAAATTTGCTTCAATGAAAATGTCCCTATTAGGAGTGGTTTTGTATTGACACGTTGAAATAAAATCACTGAGCATTGCCTAATATGCCATATTAGCTCCTTAGCTGGTCAATTGGTGTTGGTACATGTATATATTAATTTACTAACTTACTGCCCTTTGTCAACCTACCGCTGGATGAAGGCCTCCCACACAGCGGCGATCATGATGGGTGTTGACCGAATCTCTGCCACGCTGGGCAATTCAGCTTTGTGAAGAGGTGGCTCTGACCATTTCCGATATTAATCTCCACTGATGTTAGCTGTGGCCAGGAATTGAGCTAAGGTCGCCGGGTTCATAGCACGGTGCGCTAACCCACGTGCCACTGCTCTACCCTACATCACTGTATATATTCTTACATAACGCATACTGCTTTTCAACAACGGGTTCCTGCATGCAAAAGAGGTGACGGTGATGATGACAAGGCTTGTGACCATGGATACAACATCATGACTCAGAGCAAGGCTGCAGTTGTCCTGTGGCAGTTCGGCAGGCACGCTTTGCGTTCGTGTTGAACGCTGTTTAGAATTCAGCACCGCGCTGGCTGTCATTGCCATTGTGTTGACGGAGCAAGTTTTTACAGAAACGGAGTCTTGTGTACATTAACAGTTGTATCCCTTTAGTTGATATGACAAGTATGCATGCAGGGGTGAATGTTCAACATTATTCGGCACAAAACAAGTCAAAAAGCACATTTGGAAAACTTACCCCTGTTATGTCATTGTTAATGGACTCAAAACATCGTTTACGAGAGAGATCCTTTTGAAGCTGAAGCATTTCCAGCTCTGCAGCATGTAAACAGCAGCGTACATTTACTGCCCTCTGCTAACAGGCGCATTCCCGTTGTGCTAGCTGCCAATAAGAAATGCGCTGGGGTCTTGGAATTAAGTATCGTGTGCACGCACACGTGCATGTACGCACTGTGTTTTTGATCATCGGCCTGACGTGGATTTTGAGCTACTGCATTTACAATAGGGGGCTGGTAAGCTCCATTTAAATCGCATTCAGTCACCGGCCTGTACATTTATTTTATGGTAAACTACGATTTTTTCCAAATATATAAATAAACTTGAAATGGAACACACTACTGAACAACATCCCTGCAGAAGGTTATTATTTCTGCTTACCTCCACACCTTGCCGAGTCGACTTGTGGAAGAACTACTTACTCTCAATGTTTACATTCGCATTACAGTTCTCTGCTCAATGCGCAAATGCGACATTGCAAAGTTGTCCGCTCTATTCATAGCTTTGGGTGTGTATATTTAGGGCATATTTCGACCAAAACAAACAAAACCACGAATATATTTTTCCCCATTCTGCTTGGACACATAGTATGCTGTTGTTTTTCTTAATGAAAGCGCGCTTTCACTTGAAATATGTGCAGCACAAATATTCGACGCATACAACATTGGAAGGTGGAATATAAAAAACATTCCCATGTTTTTTTCCAGGATTTTCCGTGTGTCGTTCGGCTAGATGTCCGATGTTTGTGCTGAACGTGCCGCGAGCTTCTTGAGGAAGCAAGTTACCCGCCAAAAAACCATGGGCGATTTATTTGGCATAACCTCGAAACCCACGCTATAGGCGTATACTTGTTTGTATACTGCAACGAGGCTACATTGCTGTTGCATTATTTTTGGACTATTTGAAATATATTAGCAGGTTTATTTCTTGTACTGTGAGTTATTTCAATTAAGTCTACAATGCTTTCAAGCATGAGTTATTGGTTATTATAAACATAGCCATGTCTGTCTCTGTAGAGCTTTCATTTACCCTGAGTATATAAAATATGAAGGCCACCGTAAAATTGCCTTTTGAGAATGCTTGGGATGAGATATAAAGATGACAAATTTATATTAAAATAAATTTTCTTTTTAAATGTAAACCATGCTAATGGACCTGCCCTTCTATGCTTCAGTGTACCGTCAGTGAATTGAGGACAATGTATGAAGCAGGTAATGCGGTTTAACAGGCCAATTCTGGTAGCAAAACCACTAATGCATTTGCAGAAGATTAGATGACTAAAAAAAAAGAGTAATGGTTAGAAAACACCTCATCTCTGTCTCTGATCGTGTGGCCCCTTGGGAAATTTTCCACGGATCAGTCTACCTTCTAAGTATACAAGTGCGGCTTTTCTGAAATGTTTGACTTTGTTGAAGAGACCAGAAAAAGGCTTTTGTTTCAATGCGACCGAATGGGGATAAACTGCTTTACAATGTCCCTCTCCGTTCTACCTTGTTTATCTGTTCATATAAAGTCGTTCTACCGTTTTTATTTGATTCGCCTATGGTAGGTATTCAACAGTCGGCATATACTTTATTTACCGACATGTTGGGCCCAAAGAAATTCAAAGTAGAAACGCATTTGCCAGATGGCTGATTCATATGCATATGTATAAACTGTCATGGCTTGTATGCAATGAATAAGGAAAGGCGCTGTTAAAAATAAATACCACTCATTTTATTGGTGATCATATGACCAAGCTGAAGGATTAATGTTAAACTAAAGTTGAATGTGTGGCATTTTTCCAGTAAAATACATTGACAGATAGTTGTGTTACTATTGCATCACTTATTGTGTTTGCTCTGGGATCGGGTATTTGTGGTGTGAGGTTATTGAAGAAAAAAAAAGAATCTCTTGAGAAATGAAGATCTTCCCGCATTGTGAAAATCTTTCTTCTCTCTAGCTTGCTTAGGCAATTGCACACTGCTATGTCTGCATAACCTTTAGTGCATAGATCGTCAAATCTTAACATCTGTGGGGGTCCCATTCAACAGACACATTCTTGGGGGGCCCATAAAAATTTACATTTGAGCCCATGGGCTGGAAAAGATTTGCATCTGTGTGCCCTGGCAAACGTTAGCACTCTCACATGCTCGCAAAATGTAGCATACATATGCATGCTTTTGCAGAAAATACAGTTTGTCCATGCAAACTAGCAAAAGTTGATATTAAAAAAAAAAAACTTTGCACGCAATTAGAAATTCTAACATGGTGTGGCAAGCCCTTAATCTTGTCGATATTTATGCAGTGTAATGTTCCACCCTGGAAAGAGGCCACGAGCAGTAACGTCAGTGAAACTAGACACCTGTTCACACCTCCTGATCATTTTTGCCGGCAATTAATTTGTCATCTCTAAATATTAATTCTGGATTTTTATTTTACATATTTCTAACACGAAGGCTTTCGTGACCAATGCGTTAGGACACGTACAAAGTGTCGCAAACCCGCCTCCACCCGACACAGCCAATCAGTAAAGGGTTGTCACGTGAACAAGACGTGCCAAATCGTTACCACTTCACCACACCGGTATGTTGGAGAGCGAACCCACAACATTTACAATGAAGGTACAACATTTTCTTGATAGATGCAATCAACTTCATCAGGAACAAAGGCTGTGCCAGGTGGAGGTGAGTTTACGACACTGAGATTTTTTACGTGACCAAACCCTTAAAAATAGATACTTTGGATAACATTGGTCACGAAAGCCTTGGTGTTAAATAACTCCTAACTGATAGTTTCCGTGACTAAGAAATGAACTCGGATTTCTGGATTAGGAGCCCATTGCGCAAACCACTGCACCACTGCTCCCTACGCAATTTTCATCCATGCGCTATATGCGCACACGTTTACAAACAACCGCACACGCCGTTCTAGGAAATCCGAACGAGCAGACTATTCATTTGTATTAAGCAAAGCTAGTCGTGTTTTGCTGACACGACACCACGTTGCCTGAACCTGGAACACTGCGTGGATGAGTACAGAGCACAGACGGTGGCCCAATCTGGTGTTTAGTTGTCCATGTTCACACAAAAGTGAGGGTTTTGGTCTCGTGGGACAGATTACGCAAATTTGTATAAGTTACAATTATAGTATGCTCTTGTGGCGTTTGCTGGAAGTCTTGGGATTTTGTGTTAACAACCTTGCTATATCTATTATGGTTTTACATATATTTTTAGAGTATTTTTCTAATGGTGATGTTGGCTTTACATCTTCTTTGCGATTCTTCGAAGCGCGATGTTAAATTACAGTTTCCCATTTTCTTACACAGCCCCTTGCATTTTCATTGAAGGCTTTACATGAGCTGAATGTAGTTTACTTGTTTTGTGATTTTCTGATTCATTTCACCACGACGCAAGCACAATTTCCTCATATTTCTGAATATTGTGTCACATGGACAAAGGAACATACTTACATTTCTCAAACAGTTAATGTTGTTTTTGATAATCTTTATATATATTATGATCACCACCGATGGGAGTAAAAGTCTGTTTTCCCCTAACCATGAAGGAATGGTCAAATGGCAATAAAACGTGGAACGTGCAAGTCATATTTTTTCAGTAATAATTATGGATTAATTAAAAGTGTTGCATCTATTCCCTGAAGGGAGCTGCGGTCATTAATGGCCAAATCACTTGGAATCCACCCAGTCCCTACAGAGCTCAAAAGCTAAGCAGGCTTATGTCTGAACAGTCTATGGACTAGTTACCAAATTGCACAAACAGTTGGTGATAGGGCCACAGGGCCACATACGACAGTGTAGCAAAGTCATCACTGTGCTGTACTTCAAAGCTTAGTAATACTAATAATAATGTCCAATTTATAACGTGCGCAGAATCTGTGCAGTGAATCGCTAACGGAAGTCAGAGGTCTTTTACCAACACACATTGAAGGATTGTCAATTAAGCCCCATAACCCGTACATAATAACCATTATTATTAGAATTTATATTTGCAGCACGCCGTGAAGCATTCACTACCTCTCATATAGAGAGACAGCAGCTCAGGTGCGTGAGGAACCACAGACAAGTGGGAAGGTAGCCACGCAATGAGCCTGCGCCAACATACAGGTGTGAGGAGGCCCTCATCCGGTGGTGGAGTGACAAAAATGGATGTGAATGTGCAGCGGCAGAACCCAAAAATGGGTCAAATCCTGATTTCAGAGTGAAAACCATGACTTTGTTTTCAACAGCATCAGGATTGCCATGCCATGCTGGATTACGTGTGACACTGACTGGTTCCCATGTTGAATGATCATTCCTTAATGCTCAGGGCAAATGCGTTTGAACCACCCAAAGCAGAATGGCTGAGATGAATAAATGTGAATCCAATATTGCTTGAGCTGAGAATGGAAAGTGCTGCGCATCGAGAGCCTACAATCCCAGTCAGCTCGCTGATTCATCGTTTGATAGAGCCGCATCACGTTGTTGAATAGAACATAATTAGAAAAGTGAAAAAGTCAAAGTTGTCAGCAAAAATGGACCAATGAACGCAACACACAAGCCTCGCACATATCACTTTCATGACTCCAATGTCAATTGCTTATCTTAAGATAATGGTAATTTATATCCTCTTGTCAATCCACTACTGAATGTGTCGGGTGTAGTGGGCGTTTTGTTACCATGGTTCACCCTATGGGTCAGAGCAGGTTCGTGAAAGGCTGGAGGGTCGAGCAGCATTGCATCTGATACGCCTGCTGATGTTAGCCATGGCCGGGAATTAAACTTGAGTTTTTGGGTTTATAGTGCATTGTGCTCAACCCCTGTGCCACTACTGCAGGCCCTATGAAACATTTAACATATTAAATTGACAATGTGTACTGAAAAAAATATACGTCACATCGTCCATCTATCACGACCGCATCAAATTGTAACGTAGGGAATACATGACATTCATGTGAAAATCACCTTCAATGGACATCAAGCCTAAGTCACCGCAAGGCCCCAGTGGGTATGATTGTAATTGCCGCAGAATATAAACAAAAGTTTTTCACTTGCTGAAACCTCCGTTTCTAATATAGTTTAATTCGATGCTAATGGACTGCCTGCAGTTTAGTTGTACGTAAACTTAATGGACGCGGTGGTGCATGCTGCGTTATGTGTTCTCAGTCACAAAAGGAAACACGCAGGTTTTGAAAATGCAACGTCTTCACGTGTATACGAGCGTAAATTTAGGAAATTTAGACCAGTATATACTTACGGCTATTTCTAAATCACCACAAGCACCTGCTGTGCAGTGCTGTGTACAAGCGTTTCAATAGCATCTTCATTCAGGTGTCCCCTTGGCATAAAACCCATCTCTTAAGTATTTTGTGCTTGGCACCTCCTGGGCCTTTGGGTTTAAATTAGACTCTGGAGGAACAATGTATGATGCATTAAGTGAATTGTTTTTGGCCCCGTTACAAGTCGCGGACGTTAGTGTAGCACAGCGGTTCCCGACCTGTGGTGCACGGGCCCTCAAGGGTGCGAGGGCGATGGTCTCGAGAGGGCACGTGGAATAGTTCACGGTCTGGTGCTGGTCAAACGGGGTCATACAATATTACCTATGCATTTGAAACATATGGTGATTTTTGTTAATTTTTTACTTGTTCGCTTAACGTTGGAAGTGTTATACATGAAGATGCTTCCAACTTGGGAGGAGAAACATCGCGAAAGAGAGCAGGAGAGCGCTCGACGTGGCTAACCCAAAACAACAGCTTTGAAGAGCAACCATCACGTGTGTAAATGTCATGAAAATGTTAATGTTCAATTATTACACCTGGTTACTTTCAGTTTGGCTCAGTGGGCGAGCGTGTGACTCTTGATCGGAAGGTTCAAATCGCCCTCCCACGTTGATGATTCCAAAGTGGGAGGGCGAAACGTTGCGAGGGAAGGCGGGAGATCGCTCGACACGGCTATTCCGAAAGAACAGCTCTGACGTGCAACCATCGGTAATGCGATTGAATGGAGAGTGGGCTGCTCATGCGTTATTGTGTCAGTGGCTACACTATTGCTCTTCATAGTCGTGCACCACTGTCCCAAGCAGTCAGGTTATTCCTAAAATAGAACTACTCTTGGTTTAAAAATAGAGACTCCTGCTGGAGCCTTGGCGCTGTGTGGAATTCTCAGATAAAATCACATCACCCAAAAATTGAACAATTTTTTTTTATATATATGTCTTTGTCATGCTGCATTGGCAGTGCTGCACAGGCAGAAATCGTGGGAAATGCAAACGCAAACATGGGTGACATTTCACGCAGTGGCTCTTCTTCATAACCCAAACAGGGCCTTTGCCAGAACAATCTATTCTATGTTTAAGAGGGGGCAGTATAATTGACATGACTTTATTGAATAAGAATGCAGTACCAAATCAACTGTGTGGCCTGAATGACACGAGCGACCATTTAAACGTGTTGTCCCTAAATTATTCTCATGCTCACTGGTATAACTGACCACGTGGGAGTTTGTCAAGCAAATGAATGAGCACTAGTAGCACGCACTAGTAGCACATTTTCCACTTAGTAGCAAATGAATAATCCCACTAAGTGGAAATACTTTATTATGTATTGTACCAAAGTGTTGTACTTGTCCTGAAAGGAAAACATATATTCCCCAAAGCTCGTATTTGAAGCTGTTTATGCAGAATCAGCGTTTGTAATTACAAATGTAAATCTGTGAAATAAATACTGAAAGTGTACTAAATATGTATTAATTACTAACGGTTGCACACCATTGGTTTGTCTAATACAAGGGTAATGTAGATTTATTGTACCAATGAGGGGGGTGGCTTCCAGTCAATGCATTATCATGTATTAACACATCGCATGGATGAGCAAAAATGTGTTGGGTAAGTCACCTCCAGGTTGTTGATGATTACAAGCCAGATAGGGCCTAAGTGGAATTGATTAACATTTTCATCAAAAGCAAGTTGAGCCGCGACTGTGTTACAGGACAAGTTCATGTAAGACTTCGTGTTAGGAGAACATTTGTTTACAATCAGAACGAGAATAAAAACAATATTGCCTAACTGAACAGCTCACAAAAAACTAGATGAATTGAGAAAATGTTTCGAGGCATTTGACAAAGTCAGCGGTCGATGGTTTCTCTTTCGATTGAACGTGGGCCGGCGCCTCCTCCTCCTCACCGCCCTGAGCCAGTGGTGAAAAGTCCGCATTCCTATGATGAGGATCAGCTTATTCCATAGTGACAGTCACCGTTGATTTCCCCCTAAAGTTTTGCTTATTTCAACGGCCCGTGAAGATAACGAGCTGAGGTGACTCCCGACTAGGATTTTAACTTGAAACATTCTGATTGTGAGCTGCCTGCTTTCCTGCTGCAGGAATACTGCCTCGCAAGTACCACTCAGTGGAAAATGAGGAACACAGTGACTTATTCCTCGTTATCAAATGCATAAATGTTAAGCAAATAATTCTAACAAATTTTACAACCCGTTGAAAATCCACTGCTGGATGAAATCCTTACCATGCTTTGTTGGTCCCAGTGCAAGATGATGGAATGAGCTCAAGACCCAGAAACTAATTTGGATCTACAGTTACTTGTTAAGTGATGTTAGCCGCGGCCGGCAAGCAATCTCGGGATGCCCGGGTTTGTCGTGCAGTTCGCTAACCACTGCTCCGCTGCTCCCCTCCCACCACACATACAACCAGTCTAACGGTCCTTATCAAGGTTTGGATGATTGCCCCCAAATCCGCTTCCTTCACCTAGCCCGATCCTCGGCATTACTTATCCTTAGAATTCGTGGCTTACACAACAACTTAAATACTGTATGCCAATGTTGTGTATGTTTAAGTGTACGATACGGCACACATCTGTTTTGAAATAATAGAATTCTGGAACAGTTTTGGAGTTTCTGAGGCCCAGATTTCTTACCACAGTGAAGAGGTCTCCAGCCACACTTTGACACATACTGCGCCCACCCATACAGCCACAGGTACCAAACGTGTCAAACTTTAGTGACTTCAGAATCTACGGATTGATAAGATACGTGCTCAGGTGGTTGGCCACCATGCATAAACAGCCGTGTTGTAGGCTTCTGCGAGACGACCGCATTGTCAACAAAATCCATTATTGTGCTTCCACCAATTTGCACTGACCAGCAGTTGTGAGGTATCGCATAAGGAGGCCCGCATTCAGTCGTGGCTCGACAAAGAGCAGTATAAGTTACGGAGAGAGAAAAAAACACTGCACTTTTGTTTTTACTGCCATGCAATGAACGTCCTTTTAGCGGGTTGTGTGGAAGAGTACGTTCCCTACTATAGATTAGAGGTCGCTTGAATTGATACTAGGAGCAGTTCTGTGATGCCCAGTAAACGTGGAGCGTTGGGTCAACATTGGACCAATGTTTCCAACCGGCAATTGGCATAACACGCGTCGTGTACCTAGCAGACATACTCAACGATTTAATCCCACATCTATGTGTGATAACACAATGTCACAAGACGCGCCATTAACACCGAGGAACACACAAAGGGACGTTAATTAATTTAATGAAGACCTCTCAACCAGTTAATAATAATGTTTGGCTCATACTGTGGCTTGTTTATGCTTTGTATGAATTACTGTTGTTATTGACTCTGTTCTTAATGAAACTGTACTATCACTTTTTAAAGTTGAGCTGCGAGTGTTCAATGTATTGATATTTTTAATCCCTTTTAAATCCCATACATCATTACCATTGGTCTGTTCGATCGACGAAAAGATAGCTAATTTTGTGCTACATTATTTAATATAGTCCGCAGCCACAGCAGTGCATCACTCAGATGGTTATTGTGAATTTTAACTGCTTCTCTTGTTAAGATGCTACACGTGGCCACAAAGCGAAGATTAGTAGCTGGATTATGTGACTGCAGCATTAAGATTGCAATGGCCAATGTCCCATGCGGCGGATCAGGAAAATTCAAGAATTAGATAGCTTTGGTTTCTTTTCTTTTTTATTACCGTCAGTTTTTAGGAGAACATTATCTGATTCATACACATTTGGGTGTTCTGACTATTCAAGTCAGGACGTTTTAAAAGGATTGCTAAAAAAAGGTGCGTACAAGTTTAATGAGTTTTGCAATCCGATTATGTCTGTAATGATGTCTCCTGGATAGCCATCTTTAGCTCTGATAAAATATGCAGCTTAAATTCTGATCTTTAAGTTTCCTGCGTTTTTAATTTTTTTCTTAAGCTATCTAGATTTGTTTTCTTTTCATTTAACAACATGAACGTGAGTGTGCTAACGTTGTTTTTAAAAGACAAGTTCACCACATTTTCTGTGTTAATTTTAAATTTGATAAACAACGTTTTGTGCAACCAAACCCTCAAATCTCAAAAATAAAGCATTGCGAAGCGTATTTAACAGAGGGCAGGCTGTGTAAGGAAAAGTGTTTATAAAAGCTGATATCAGATGGGTTCTTGCCTTGGAGCTGCCTTACAGGCTTCACGTCGCCATGGTGACAGCGGGTTAAATATGATTCCAGTTTATATCCATCACAGCCTGGAGAGGGGCGTGCTTTAGCAAGCGAATTGAGCCTCCACGCCAGCGAAAGCAAATCCTGATTTACCAACCTCGTTAACTTTTTATCTCTGGAATTTCGCTGTAAATACCTTAATAGCAAAGTTTTGAGCTCCGTACGGTTTACACCCACCCCTTTCCCCGCCAAGTGTCAAAGTGTAATGATGTTGGGCTTGTGCCGTTTCAGCCGCTGTCGCAGTGGCTGATGAGACCGGCATTGCGGCACTTTAGTGACAAAATGACCTCTAAAAAAAATAGTCGGTTGCTCCGCAACTATTTAATTACCAATAAACTGATGCGCGCACTCGCGTGTGTGGTTGCTGCGCTTCGGCCATAATTAGCTTCGCGATCTGTCGTCAGGTTTTACTGCGTGTTGCACCCTAGCGCCCTTCGACATCGCGCTCGCAATACGTGCGAACCAGTCGCACACCCGCGACAAACCTCCACGGTAGCATTTGGGGATAACTGTTCACCAAGGCTGCGGGTAATGGGATTGTTCCAGTGGCACCGTCATCCTCCAACATCATGTTTCTCATTATTATGTATTTTTGTCAATTTCGCGTGTTTGTTGTCGTGTCGCACGAATCCCATAAATAGCTCGCAAGCTCACCGGGTATTTTTCTGCTGTAATAATCATCTATCTATCTATCCATTATTCTGAGCGTCATTGTAGATGGTTAGTGCAGTACAACAACGGCGCCACTTGTCGCACAGGCTTAAGATTGATGGGCCTCTGTTAACTAACTTGCTGAGATGCAGCCACTCTTGAAAATGAGACTATCCTGCTCTCTTGAATTCTCACCTGGTTAAACATCGTCAACTTGAATGTGCTAAGTCTCTTTCATCCGGCCGACCAAACAACCAGCTCGCTCTTCCTCCCTCTGCGATCCTGCCGCTGCACTTGTCATGCAGGCTGTAAGGAATGAGATTCAAATTATATTGTCGCAGCATTTCACATGAATGTAATTTATTGTCCTTCCCTCGTGCAGTCCATTGCCAAAAAACACCCCGTAAAAAAAAAAAACAGACACACGTTGAGCACAATTGATTACAGGCTGCAGTTTTCTTTGATAAAAACCCATTGGTCTGCTCCCAGCAACGTTTGTTAGTGTTGCGTTCCACATACTGATGCCTGAGACAGATTCACGGTGGCAAGCGGGGCACAGTCCGATCGGCTGTCCGTTACGTTTATGCGTTTCACACTGCCTACGGTGCAAAGCGCACCGCTGCGCGTGGTGGTAGGAGGAAGCTGTAAATTAACCTGCTACCATCGGAACACATCTATACACCCCCTCACCTGATGTTTTTTCCTCTTATCAGCGCCCCCGGCCTTCTCAGTGCTACATTATAGCTCGTGTGTCTGCGATGAAATATACGAAGCGAAAGCGGTTGGAGGGTGAAGGGGGAGAAACTGGTTAAAATTCTCCGTTATAGAAATGAAAGTTTACAAGAACGTCGGAGGCAATATCGGATATGGGCAATGAGCTGGGGAGTTTTGCTTTTGAAAAAGTAAACATCCTTCACGAGCGCATTCTGCAATATAAAATGTGTACACTCGGGAGATTCCGTTTTTTCACAGCGCACCGTAGTGTAATGCTCATTCGCAGGCTCAAACACTCGCGTCACGTATCCACGGATGGCCAATATTTCATCGCGTTATTTTTATCACGTCTTGTGTTTTGCACAGGAACAGACACGAGCAAGTGTAAATAAACCCCCTAATTAATTTAATTCGCTCAACGAACCCGTCCGTGTAACCTCTTGCCAAGCGCATAAAGCGAAGGCCGACTCATCTGTGTGTCGCCACAAACACGGGGGACGTGACCTCCTGGCATGAAGGAGCGGTTGTTTTTGTGACAAGCGAAGTTACTCGATGTGGCAAGCTCAGCGTTTTCAGGAGCACTTCACCCGGACTTCTATCGACAGCGCGTAGGACACCATTGCGTCTGTGGTTAACGACCTACCCCTCTGACTCATTAGGGTCGAGCCGAGCGAAATGTAAACGCTCCCTGTGCTGCTTTCTCCCCACTTAGAGGTGGTGCCAGGAATCCGATGGTTAAAAGAAAGGCTCGGTTAATTGAAACGAGTGAGTGACAGCGCGACTAAAGAGCAATATGCGTATCTACTTAACGGTGCTAGCACTGGTGGCGGTCGCAAAACAGTTTAACAAGATGAACACTCAATTTAAAAATGTCCAGTTGCTCAAACTGTGAGCTTCAATACGCAACATGTACATCCGATGTGCTAGGTGGCTTTTTACGCTTTTATCTAGTTGCTAAAGTACATACACACACAAAGTTCAGAGGCATAGCCTTTTGCGACTGTTGGGCCGAGTGCTGTTTACAATCGCCAGCACGGCACATGACCCGGTCGTGTTGCCAGCACCATTGCCTGGCCGCCTTGGTCTCCCCAATGCGAGTGTTGACACCACTGCACGATAAATTCGTTTTAATGCTGAGTAATTCTCAGAGGTCTAAGAACGGAACCGTTATTTGCCAGCAATGATAGCAGTGCCGGGGAACTCGGGTGATCAGGTTCGAGGTTAGCGGCGTAGCGCAGGAACCACTATGCCACCACTCCAAAGACAAAGATCCCCCGTAGAGCCTTAACAGACTGTAGAGTGCCGTTAGCGAGCACCTGTGAAGGTCGACACAGCACACGAGGAGGTGTGTGACCACCACCACCCCCGTCTGCCTTTGTCTCCCTCGTTGAAATGTTTATACAGCGTACTAGGTACTCATTTGAGTCTGAGTCGACCTAGAGGAGGCGCAGGACCGGTTCAGAAAATCGCCACTGGTGTTGGCCGTGAGCGGGATTCAAACTCGGGTGGCCAGATTTGTAGCCCAGTGCGATAACCACTGAGCTACCGCTCCACACATGGACACACAGGCCAGCGAAAAAAAACATTCCCTTTCACCTGATTGTAGAGTCCAGTGAGGACTAATGGGGGTATATCAGAAAGAACATAATGTGACGGCTCTTAGAAAACTACTGGGAATTACCATAGAGTGGCTGTAATTTGATAACAAAAGAGACCGATTTGTACAGATAATACGGCAGCTCTGAAACAGCAAAAATAAACCACCGCAAAGAGTGGGAAACGTGCCCCATAAAAATAAAACCAAGGAAGAAGAATCATAGACACGCGTGGAATTCCGTAAAGCTTTCCAGCATGCGTTTTTCCTCGGAACACTTTAATTAGTGATAATAATGTTGCCTTCGGAGCTGCACAACGGCCGAATTGGTCAAAGGGCGATGACTCTCGGATCAATGTGCCTGGTTTTCTACAGGGTTGGTCTCTGGAATGCAACAACATTTTA
>JAZEWU010000009.1:7030863-7046588 GCA_036362915.1 Geotria australis
CCCCCCCCCGATGTTGTGGACGACAGAAAGACGGAGCAAATGCATTAACGCTCTGAACATTAGTTGGAGAGCTTTAAAAAATAGATCACTCGAGTGAAACAGTCGGAGGAGGGCTGTGTCGGGAACCAGAAAGCTGGAGTAGAGCATCGAGAATCAGAGGAAGGGATGGTGAAGATGTAAACCTCAGCAGGGAAATGGCCTGTGAAATTAACTTGTAATCCGAGTGTGGGACTTTGTGTAAATAAAGCCATGTTCAATGCTTTGGTCACTGCCCCGGGAACAGGCCATCCTTTAAGCAGTGATTCTGTCAGAAGGCCATAACTCAAGCATGATAAGTGATCCATACACTTCAATTACTGTAATTGCGTGATAAATCCTATGATGGCGCAGCGCCATTAAAAAAAAGTGCACAACACTTAATAAAAAGTAGTATTTTACTGGTTTCATTTAATTAACCACAACCCTTACAAATTGCATGTTTGTGCAACCCATTACCTTATTTAAATATTTAATAACCGGAGCGCTCTCCGCGCAATCCCCCCAACAATTCTAAGCGCAAATTAAATTTACGCGTAGAATTAGATAGGTATAAACCCATGTCAATTAACATTAATATAGAAATGCAATTATTTTTACATGAGCTTGATATTAACGACCTCGTGAACCCAGTCTGCCATCATCACGCAGAGTTCATGCAATTAATATAAACGTGTGGCCACCCCTCACAATCAAACAGCCACTTGCCTCCCACGCTTATCCCTACCCTCCCCCCTATAGGCCCCCCGTTTCAAATCCATTTCCATCTCGTACTCACATTCTTAAATTATTGGTGAAGGGCTTGACTTAAAACGTAGCATGCCGATGTATTGAATACACATCACTGTGAATGAGCGAACCAATTGTGGAAATCATTTGTCATTCCAAATAAGTAAATAAATATATAAGGGCACAATTTTCCCTTTTTAGCATTCCCACATGAACAAATGAAACAGAGATAATCTGTCTCCCTAATAGCAATGGATATCTGGCAATCGGGGAAAGAAGGTCATTGGTGGCTGGGGTCTGACACTGTCCACAGCCTAAATCCGGTAATCTAAAATCTGTAATATATCACTGTTGCGATTCTGGAGAGAAGAAAAAATATATATTGAGGCTTTAAATTAAAAGGCAAACTGTGAGTGATTGGGCCCACCGTTTTTACAACTGCATTACCTAGTATAAATGATGCACACTCCAATGCACCTAATGTGGAACTTGTTTTTTGAATTTGTTTTGTTCCAGTGAGCGCCTCCGTAGATGAATGTCGGTGTCGATGCAAGTTGTCTTGTTGGCTAGCAGCTGTCTTGGCTCCAGCAGCAGCCGCAGCCTATACATTTTGTCTAAAGACCTTCGTCTTTCTTTTACATTACAAATCCGCTTTCGTCACACAATGCCAATGTTTTTCTCTTTAACTTGCACTTTATGAGTTTGAGTTTTATTTGTTACTCGGATGATACCGCTTTCTCGTGGAAGGAGGGTTTGAAAATATGCTGCAGGCTAATGCTCGTGAAACAAAAAAAAAATGCATAATGCTGTCAAGTTTCACGATCTGTGCGTATGATGAAAATCTCTAGACATTATTTTTAAAATATTCAGGGTTGTCGGAAGGCACGTGGTATCCATAAATGATAAATCACTGCCTCTAAACTTGGTATGTGTTTGATTTACATATCCGGAAATGCGCTTCTTAGATAGCGCTTAGAAAATAATCATCATAATAATTATCGTCGTAATATGAATCTTGTATATAGTTTAATTATTGTCAGCAATTCGCATGTTTGTTGTATCTATCTATCGTCAGCCATAATCTATCCACTGCTAGATGGATGCCTCACCAAGCCGTTGTAGGTTCGTGTGCGAGCACTATTGTACAAAGTGATAATGACAAAGTGGTGCTAAACTTGGTGGAACATCTCCTTGTGATCTCAGCGACCTAGATATGATTAAAACCATGAGCTATCGGTCCACTGGGTTTTGGATCTAGCCTGGGCCACCCCGAGGCAGGCACAATCCGGGTTGTGGCGAGGTCAGCATTAGAAATGAGCAATCAACAGCGCTTGAGTGTCGTAGTGGCCTTATCACCACCGTGCTGATGTCGGTTTTCAAGGCTCGATGTCTGAGGAGTGCTCTTCATAGCTCTTCTTTCGGCATAGCCGTGTCGAGTGGGAGGCGTTCGCCTGCGGATGCCTCCAACGTGGCAGGTGAAACGTCGCGAAAAAGAGAGGGGAATCGCTCGACACGGCTATCCAGATTAAACAGCTATGAAGATAAATTCTCTTATCACCAGCCTTTGTGACTTGTCTGCCCTAATACAAGTGCTCACAAATGCAGCATGGCACAGTGAACTATAGGGGTAAATATGCGTGAATAACAAGTCACACCTTGTTATAGAGAATTAATGATAACAAAATGATTCAACATCACTCCCAATTAGTATTTTAGTGAATCAGTCTTTTCGTCGTTTTAGTCTCCTGCAAACTCACAACATCCTCGCTGACATTAAACATGCCATTTCAATTAATTCCCTCGACTTCCTTCAAGGGACGGCACGGTGGCACAGGTGAGTCGCGCTGCCGCCTCGCAGCTAGAAGCTCCCGGGTTTTAATCTCGGCTCAGGTGCCTTTCTTTTCGGTGTTTGCAGGTTCTCCCTGTGTCCGCGTGGGTTTTTGCTGGGCACTCCAGTTTCCTCCCTTGGTACAAATACATACTGCTGCATATGTTAATTGGCCTGCTGAATAAATTGCTCCCGGTGCCCTGTGATGGACTGGCGTCCCATCATGGGTATAGTCCTTCCTTGCGCCCTGTGTCTGTCGGGATAGGCTATGGCTCACGGCAAGCTTGTCCAGGATCAAGTGGTTTCTGAAAATGAATGAATGGAATGACTTCCTTCAATGTGCCTCTTAGATTGAGCTTTCCAACCGCCAGTCAAAATCGTCATCTACAAGCAGCACACACGTAGAGATAATGATGTGCACCTTCCACAGAAAGTTTCAAGCCTGAGGAGATATATGTTGGTAGCAGACGGTCCAGTCACATGGCAAATAACATAAAAGCATATGCAAAAAATAAACGGCTAACTTTGACTGCTCTTAAGAGCAATTCTCATATATCAAGCTGTCAAAATCTACATTACGTTGGTAAGTTTGACTTCCATTCACAAGTGTACATGAAAGCAGTTTAGACATAGAGAGCCGCCGAGCGTCTAGCTTGGAATTTTTTCTCTGCGGATTTCGTATAACCTATCACAGACGGCCGACTTGATACCATTACACAGCAGCCTACTTTTATGGACTCTTTTTAGTTCTGTTTCTAATTGCCACCATTCCACGGGTGACATTTGAAGAGCTCCACTGCCCTTTCTTCCCCATGGTGTGAATCATGGATGCAGGGGGTTTTGGGGGTGTGCATTCTGACCTCCCCGTTGTGTGCGCGTGTGGTCACCGCCTTGTGTGCGTGTGTGCGCTGCATAGTGTGCGTCTGTGTGGATGTATTAATGACCATCATCGGTACATTTCGCATTTGCACCATCGTTCAAGGCTGCGTTATGTTTCCAAGACGGCTATAGTGTTTTAGTAAGGGTCAACGCTGACCATTTTTCACACGATGTCGCCGGATCTTTAACAACCAACGTGCATGTTATGGTAAACGGACACACAATATTAACCAGGGCTGTCTCTGGTCCGAACCACGAATCTTTGTAACAAGCGTCAAAGCCGCTACCCACTTGGCCATGTCGGCACCACGGAACCTTTTAAATTATTTGTCTGGGTGAGCGATCTTGCTTTCAGCAAGCACTCTGTGTCAGGCAAACGAGTGTTTCGGCTCTGCTCACCCATTGTTTTCGTGTTTTTCCTCTATAAGTCTTCCACTGTCGAAGATACCCAATGACATTTCAGTACCACAATTTGTTTATGGCTTCGTGCCGTGGACTAATGTCCTCCGGTACGGGGGTTGAGCGGCCAAGCGTGCCTCATAGTGATCGACATCACGGCCAATGTGACAGACTAAGTTGCAGTCAGATCTAAGTTAGATAGATAGATGTTTATTATTGCAGCATAAAATACACTGTGAGCTTGCAAGCTCTGGATGCGGGATTCCTGTGATGCAAAACTGGCTACCATCTCTAACACTGGCTCCTGTCTCTAACACTGGTGACCATCTATAACACTCGCTCCTGTCTCTAACACTGGCTTCTATCTCGAACACTGGTTACCGTCTCTAACAATGGCTCCTGCCTCTAACACTGGCTTCTGTCTTTAACACTGGCTCTAACACTGGCTACCATCTCTACCACTGGCGCCTGTCTCTAACACTGGCTCCTAACACTAAGTGGGATCCAACCCTATATCGGATCCCACACTTGGCCGCGGAGAGCAAGCGGAAACGGGAGACGCCTCGCCCGCCTGCTTCCCAACGGTCCGGGCTTGTGGGTGACGCAGATTGCACCGTGTTCTTCTTGCAAGCCGGCGGTGGAGAGGGATGCAACCTGATGCAGTTACCGGCGAGAGAAACCCCAATTTGGGTGCAATCATCGTGCAGAGTAAACGTCTGCAGCGGCATGAAGCGCCGTGTGTCTTCAGTCTGCAAGTGACAAGGTCACGATTGAAAATGCGTAACCTTGTCAACGGCCGGTCCCGTTTGCCCGTCATCTTAACGATAATTTTCGCTCCTATTGTTATTGTTGTTGGAGGACGAAATTAGCCCATTCAGCAGGTAATAATTCCCCGTCAATAGTAATAATAATAATTCACCAGCGTTTATATGGCGTCCAGAAATAGTGCAGGACACTGATTTCAAGCGTGACATATTTTATAGTGCAACGATATCGGTGTAATGATGTAGGTTTGTCACGGCTCGATGTATGAGAATTGCTCTCCACAGCTGTTCTTTTGGGACAGCCGTGTCGGGTGTTCCTGCTCTCTTCTCTGTGAAGCTATTCTTTCCTGCTCTCTTCTTTTTGCGAAAGAGAGAGCAGGAACACTCGCAACGGCTATCCAGAAAGAACAGCTGTGGAGAACAATTCTCAATGTTATCGGTGACTAGCAAACGAGTGTGTAACTGCAAATTGCTTATGTCGCTTTAACGGAGAATGAACAGATGCTCATTTTAATGCGCAAGCTCAGCATAACTATAATTCACGTCTGTGTGTGTGATTAGATGCGTCTTCTATGCGAGAGGATCACTTTTATTTCCTCCACGATTCCCGTTTGGTAGGGATGAATTGCAAGGTTTGACACGAGCGTGTCATCGTAATTACATGGAATGTTAAGCTTACGCTCATTAAATGGTCCTTAAGCCTTGCAGATTGTTGTTTAACTGCCACGCGTGGAGCATTAAACGCATCTACAAATATACTCCATTTATCCAGTTTCTCCCATTCTGATTGGTGGGTTATTTTGAAGTCTTTTCAAACTTAGTTAAAAGCCACAGGATTCTGCGGACTAGCCATTGCAGCCAATTAGGCTCAATTTTGTTTTGTTTACATGTTTCAAGGATGTTTTTCCCACTGCAGTTGATTTGAAAACGAAGCCTTTGGGTAGATTGTTCATGGCGCTGCACGTTCGTTCCTTTATATCTCGCCTTGCTTTAGTCGAGAGAGAAATGGACCCTAATTGCCAGAAGTATGCTGCGCTTTTCAGTCACCACAGCTGTGCAATATTCAGCTTCAGGCTATTGAACAACAGTAAAAAAAAAACCAGTTGCAATGAGCTAGCTCCCCACTTCACTTGCTTGCTCTATGGGGGAGATTTGTTTTTCCACATTGATATTGCTCGTGTGATTATAGGGGGTATACTGTGTACATATTACGCTGATTGGCGCTCTGTTCGTTGGTGCGAGTACCGCGTCTATGGCTTCCGTTGCTATAAAGTACCGCTAAAGACGCGGGCAATTCACCAATGCCTATCATCACCCACATATTACCACCAGTGTCTTGCCGCCACTTTAGTTCTGGTTTGCAGTAGAAGTCACGAAACTCGCTATATATGGTTATTGGGTTTATCCACTACCTTTGCTTCTAGGTGGCCCGGTCGCATACCGAGTCGCTTGCAATTGGAAGGTGGAAAGTTTCATATTCTGGTTGGGAGTTGACTTGGCCCATCATCCCTCTGCGATCATTAAAATGAGAAAAACTCAGTGGGAAAGTCAACACCGGCTGGCCTGTGGGTGGACTCACCACTGCTATATGGAACGTGAAAATTCAACAACTGGCTCAGGGCTTTCAACGGGAGATAAGGACTGGTTTTAATGCTCATTTGAGCACGAAGCCACTGACGTTTGCGCGCTTTAGAGCTCTTTGTGATAGGATCAAACCTCACTGCATTCTGGCACCGTCCCTCCATTCTTGCCGACAATAAGTCTCGGAATTTGTTCCGATATGGCGCGCGTTTCTGAGCGCCGCTCTGGAGAGGGATTGTGCTCCGGGATCATTATATTTACAGGGGCTGTCAGGCCTCATGGGAGTTTAATGCCTGCCTGTAAAGAGCGAGCGGAGGCGGCGCAGTTGTGGCCAGCCGAACGCTCGCTCGCTCGTTCCGTCCGTCCGCGCTCGACGTGAACCGACCGAGACTTGAGGGGCGGCTTTGACGAGCATTGAAGCGGCGAATAATGACTTTTCAACGGTGTCGTTAAAGCGTCGCGGATACCTGGCACGTGCTAAGCGCAGTGGAGATTTCACCCGAGAGCAGGGAGTTAACATTATTTTCCATGCGGCTGACCCGCGATGTATTAGCCTCTTCACAATGTCATTTGTGCCGCATCTATTTCATAACATTGACATTGTCTGTTGTTGGTATTTAGAAAAAAAAATTCTACCATTCCCCGATGGGCGGCACAGGATGGCACGGCTGTGCAGTGGGTAGCGCTGCCACCTCACAGCAAGAAGCCCCTGCGTTAGAATCCTGGCTCAGGTGCCGTCTATCTGTGTGGAGTTTATACGTTCTTCCGGTTTCCTCCCACAGTCCAAATACATGTTTCCTAGGGAAATTCACCTGACGAAATTGCCCGTGGTGCCCTGTGAGATACTGCCGTCCTATCCCGGGGTATAGCCCTGCCTTGTGCCGTGTGTCTGGCGGGATAGGCTCTGGAAAAAAAAATTAAGACCCCCATACAGAATGAAGCGGTTATTGATAATGAAATAATGAATTACTAAATCGGGAGAAAACATGGCAGCTTTCATCTACCCCTAATGTCAGAAAAAAAAGTGCCAGCTCTCTTCAGTTTAAACAAATTAAACTTATTTTAGAATTGGATACACGCAAACTGCTGAATGCACACACATTTATACTAAGAGCAATAGCACGACTGTGTCTTTTAAAAAACGTCTAATTTATTGCAAAGGTGGTACCAATTCCTGTTATCACACGTTGTCTCTCAGACATAACCTTGACCCGCGTGGAGGTGGGATCTGGACGACTCTAAAGCTCCAGATCCATGATTATTCTGTGGGCCAGCTAATGAGTGGATGTATTTTAAATGACCCAAGGGCGCGCAGGCATCTTAAGTTATGAGCAGAACCCGTCTGCAACAGCGTACACAAAATAAATACCAGAATCCAGACAAGGCACGGTATTGGGAAACGGCGGTTAATATTTAATTGTTAGGAATAAACTTTGCTCATATGGCAAAACTATATTTGGGGTGGGGTGGGGGGGGTTGATTTTTTTTAAATAGGGAATAATATTATTCTTGATATTTGTAGTTCTTTTTCGTGATGCAAGGCTGTATTGCAATACCTATTATGCTGGCCGTATTAATCACGTGTAAGGCTTTTTGCTGCAGTAATAGATGCTGGCATTGAGCCAATAGCTTTGCTGTCAGGCCACCACCATTGTAACGTACTGCGGTGAAGCGATTGAACGCTTGCCTCATCATAATCCTCTTCATTATGCATAGAAAATGCAGTTAGGCCAACCCTCCCATTTTTTTCGTGACATGTTTTTGCGAAACATTTTAATTATTCATTTGTGTCGTTCGGTTCCTTCGCAGAAATTACTTTTCTACAATATTGTTCAGCAAATGAAATATACGTTGTTTTTTTAATTTTATTGTGTTATGTTTATAAATATGATTCATGTACCAGCTGTGTGAAATATCAACCGCAAATAAGGAATACATTATTAAGAATCCATTGCAGTTTAGATGGACAATAACATGACGTATTCATGTTTTTTAATTGTATTTGTCAATATGATGGAATATTTATGCAATTATTATTTTTTATTTTAGTCAGACCAGCATTGCTATTTTTTTATACATATATGTATTGAGCAATATTTGAGATAATTTACCATTTTTGAAAATTAAATCCGGGACTTGCAACCCACAATTTGCTAAGGGCACGTGTTAGTTTTGTAATTCTGCAGTGAATAATGATCTTGTCATGGATCGCCAATGCATAATATACCATGGCCTGCTGATGTGAATGATGATGTCATAGGGTGTTGGATATTCATTTGCTTGCGATTGTCACAATGCTGGGTGGTTATTACATCGCAGAATAGTGGGTGGTGGTGACAGCGGCTTGGAGAGGCTTTCATTCAACAGTGGATTGAACATGGTTGGCAATGAGCAATTGGCACGATACATCCACAGTCCACAGACTCTGGAAGGTAGCTGTGAGAATTAGACTGCTGACTGCATGCAAACTCACCGGCATTCTAAACTAATTATTGCATTCTCGGTATGGGTCTAGAAATTATAAGTTAGATCAGCAAATAAAAATGAGTTCCGATCCTATATGCAACTTGGTTTTCCTTAATGTATATGTACAAACATTTGTGTACAAAAATTAAGAAAGGCAAAGTGAGTCGTGATTCCTTTAAAGCAATACCAGTCAGTCAGTCTTAATTTAAGCTGGAAGGAACCGTTGAGCTATGCAGCTCTATTTAACAGTTGTCCAGCGGTTGTAAGTAAGTTACAAAAGAGAAATATAACGTTTTTAGCACATTTAGTCGCGTATTTAAAGAAACCCAGGCTGTTCTATTTCGACGGATGTGAACAAAGTAATGAATGGAAATCCTTATTTAAATTCAGGCAAGAACTCATCAAGACAAAGTGTGTCTTTTACCAAGTGAGATCAGGTAATACAATCTAATACCAAACCCACTCGCACACAGAATCTATACATAAAAACTCAATACAACGTAGGAGAAAACACATTAGCGTTTAGGCTCACGTTAAGAAAAATGAAGCGCGGGTGGCATTGCAAATGTCGCTTAAGCTGGCGCCTTGAGCTTAACCAGGCATGCCGGCTCTGTTAGCCAGAAGATTTGTACCCTAACTGTGGGGCCTGCACAGAGACATTCAGATGTATGGCATGTTAAGGCAGGCGTCATGTTGAATGACAATTATTTTTCCCCCATCTGTGGTTGCTCGCATGTTGTTGCACATTACATGGTCTGGAGATTTTGCGTTAAGTGGGTTCAGTAGATATTGGCCCTGATGATGCGTTGAAAATTGCCTGTTTCTCAACAGCCGGTGTCTCCGGAGGAGGTTACAAACTTTATGCCAGTGTGCGCACTTAGTTTGTGTTGTTGGCGCTTACCAAAAACGGTGCATCGGTACCCGCGAACGTCGGAAAACTTAGCAAGCCAAAGCTGATTATCCCAAAGCCCAGTGGAATTAATTAAACCAGCCTTTTTAATTCCTTTACTCAATTGCTTTAGCAATTCATAACTAAACGGTTGAAACCTATTAACTACGAGACACCTTTATTACTTGGTAAAATGTAAGAAATGTGAACGTGTTATTAAGCGCTACAAATGGATTTGGTAGTTCGTGCTAACGAGTTTACAAGTAGGACGTGCCGCTAATTCATGCACTGTCCTTGAGCCAAAGATGCAAATCTTACTTAATCATGGTTAACGATTGGCAGGAATTAGTTAAAGACACGTTTTTAAATAAAACATACACTTAACATTCATCTTGCACTGGTTTTGTACTATAAAGGCCTCCCCCCAGCATATTGGGATTACTTAAAAGAGCTTATTAGGTTTGAAACGTGTCATTTGTAAATTTCAAATCGATTGTATTTACAGCAGTGGTTAAAACGTTCAATGGGAAGCCATCATTGTTGTGATGTAATGATCGCATCATTGACTGGGGAGCCCAAAAAAAAATGCTTCATACGTATTTATATTGAACGAGTACTTATTTCTTCTGAAAAATAAGCACAAATCACTGAAAAGCAGTTCAGTTCAATACAGACTCCCCTATATACCGTGCCAAGGGTGGTGCGGTACCTGAGACAAATCGATTAAAACTTCTAACGCGTTACATAAACATCAATACAACCCCAGAGAGCTCAGCCATTCTCCCGGTGTGACCGACCGAGTCCGGGCTCAGTTAAAGCCGAGACAAAGCACTCCGCACATTTATAAAACACGTTTAAGCCTAACAATGATTGTGCGGAAAAAAACCCATAACTACCCTATTTTTGCAAAGAAGCTGCTTGTTGAGCAATACACGGTGCACAGACGTAACACCGGCAATTTCAGCGGCGTGTCAGATAATTGCCCTTGCCAATTAGTAGGAAGAGCACACATGGCACGGATAATTGCCATGCCCTGAACCCAGCCTATGGGCACGACTGTGGCAATGCCACCTGGGCACATGGGCCCTGATTGGCCAACTCTACCTGCCAAAAAGTTACCCTTCACAAGCGTGATTCCTGCGCTCATACTGCACTCACACCGTGAATCACCCCGTCAACCTGGCACAGGTTATTGTTTGTCCGTTAAGTGAGGTATGTACGCGGAAGTTAAATTTGGTCTGCCGTTGGTCTTCTTTGTTGCGCAATTGAATGTGCTTTTCCCCTACAAGGTGGCAGGATGCATTTCTGTGAGTGTCAGTGCATTATGTGCGTGTGCGCGCGCGTGTGTGTTTTATGTGCTATTCTTTTTTTGTCTTTCCCTTTGGCTAAATCCATCCGGCATCTATGGCGCACGTTTAAAAGGGGTTATTAACATTTTAATGGGTTTACAGCATTTATCATTTGTAACGATGCCCGTAATCCACCAGTGTGGGGGGACGGCAGTGGCTCCCTGAAGGTCAAACTATATGGCCAGAATACAAATAGGGTACTGGACGACACTTGACAATTGATGGGGGGGGGGGTTTTCCCCCTTCTCCTTCACCGTATATATTTCTTAATGCCTGCGCGGACTATTTCGGTGATTATACACGGGTTAATTAAATATAACATTATTTCAATAGGTATTTTAACCAGCTGAGAGGGTGGGTAGATGACAGTTTGACCCGCTGCAGTCTATCTAGCTTGGTTATCAATTTTTTTTAATTTGCCAACTAACCAAATAAGGTGGACATTCTTAGAACATCAGAGAGCAGATATTTGTGGATGACCATTGTCACCAATGTCCTGTAGGATATGGTACCTATAAGAAGGAGAATGGGTTGTTTGCCGTGTAAGAAATATACACGTATCTAATTTAGTGCAGATATGCCTTCACACGCTTAAATGCATCAATACATGATAATTGTTACACAGCATCATCCAATAGAGTCGCCTTGCATCCCTGTATAGAAAACGTAATTAAAGAAATACAGGCGTTCAGCAAATATTGCGCGCAAAATTTCTCAGCAAATAATGAACATAAAATAACCAACAGTAGCTTACATGTTATGGGAATGAGATTCCTTTAAAACATTGTCATACTAATAAGTGAAAATAAACAAATTCCAAAACCAAGTTCAATTCACCATTGGAAGAGGGTTTGCTCCCATTGTGTGAGTCATGGGGGGGGGGTTAACCATACTTCACCACACTGGTAATTGCGAGTTGGTGAATTGGGGAGTGTGGAGGGCTGAAGCAGTTGATATGAACTAGCGAGGTACTTTGAAAAATGTATATTTAGTTTGAACAATTTACTTCGAACAATTCTCTACAGTAAATGTAGATGTGCTATTTTGTTTATGTTTGTTAATTCGTACGTTTGTTGTATCGCAGGAATACCGCTTCCAGAGCTTGCAAGCTTGCTCGGTATTTTCTGCAGTATTAAAAACATCTATCTATCGTCTATAAACGTGCCACTAAATCATGTTTCGCCCGACGTCAAATCTCTACTGGGTGAAGGCCACCCCCAAGCCGTGTCAGTTATGGGAATTAGTTAGACCATACTTCACCACAATGGTCAATGCAGATTGATGAAATGGAAGGTATCCAGCACTGATTCAGATATCACTCACCAATGACGTTAGCCTTGGTCGGCAATCAAACCCGAAACGCGGGTTTTCGTAGTGAAGTGCGCTAACCACTGCACCTCCGCTCCACTGAATTTTAACAACGACATCACGGAATAACCTCGGGAGACGGGTGACGGAGAAGGTAGTGGAACTAGTTCAGATTTTTATGACAAAGGACGCGCAGGAGGGGGGGGGGAGAAAGAAACAAATAAATCATAAAATGTATTAGGGTGCTATCACACAAGCGGTGTGAGTGGGGATGCGTGCATTCATCTATGTCCTGTGCACTAGATGGCTTATCAACGGCCGCAAAATGAGTCCGTGACATCAACTTGATACGTTTGCAAGTGCTTGACATGACCTGTCCGTCTGTTTGTTTTCAATTCGCTCAGCCGCCAACTGCAAATCACTCACACTGTAAACGATCACATCGTCTCTCTCTCTCGCCGTGTTTGCATTGACACCCTTGACCACGTTATGAAAGCAGCCCTGGATGTCATTAGGACACCTATCATATCAGCCGGGGCAGGAATAGACGGGGCTGTATATTTGCACGCGTGCACGTTTTGTGTACGCGTGACGTGGTAGCGTCGTGGTTAGTACACCGTGCGGTGAGTAGGTGCTGCCGCCTCGCAGCAAGATGCCCCTCAGGTTCACGTGCCTTTCTATGTGGAGTTTGCAAGTTTTCTCCGTGTCCGCGTGGGTTTTTGCCGGGTACTCCGGTTTCATCCCACAGTCCAAGAATATGCTGCCTGGGTTAATTGTCCAGCTAACTAAATTGCCCCCAGTGCCCTGAGATGTTGTACCTTACTTACCCCTTCCCGCTAGACAACTGTTAAAAAGAGCTACATAGCTCAACGGTTCCTTCCAGCATAGTTGCAAACTCAATGACTGGACTCATCTCTAACACTGTCTCTTGTCTAACACTGGCTCCCTATCTCACACACTGGCTCCTATCCCTAACACTGATTCATATGTCTAACATAAACTGACTAACAGTTTATGGCCAACATCAGCGACGAATATTTAACTCAGGCCTGGGCAGTCCCTTAGGTCGACTCGACCTTAAGTTAGTATCTGGTGGTGCGTGTAAACATCGGCACTGTGGATTCAATCAAAGGCTGCCAGTTATGTTGATCACTACACTATCGCGTGTGTGCCAACAGAGCCATAACGTTGGATTTTCCTTATGCCATTCGTTCCCCGCGAGAGCTCTCCATCAAAACTTTGCACTCGTGTAACTTGGTCTCTGCTCATCCCAGGGGTGTTTCCAGCACATTGCACATCTCATCCACGCCGCCCGATTCTAACCCCTCGATACAGCTTGCTCTGCTGCTCCGTCTTGACAGAAGTCAGTTCTAAAATCACTATAAATGTTATCATTACTACGAGGCGGGTTTGTTTCTGTCGTGTGCGGTTCGTTCTGTGGCAAAACATGCCTCTCCTTCAACCCCCATATTGATCTCACAATGGGCACAGTTTGCCACCTTTTACCCAACTTCAGCCATCGAGCATGTAGTAATTATTATTATTATTTTTGTAATGACGTCTTTGTCTACCCAGGGAAACGCTACTGAGTTTACAAGACTTTTTCGGACTCTTGCTTTGGGAGATTTTGATCATTTCATTGATTTTTATGTTCTCGCGCGTGGACATTTTCGAGTTACGGGATAACGTTCTCACACGTTCGCAGACAAACAATCCTCTGAAACCCTGCGGAGTTAATGGTGATAGTTTGTTAAATCTAAGAGTTTGGGTGAAAGCTGAATTCCTCTACTGCCACTGAAACGCACTTTACCGATGCGTACGCAGGCGCGTGAATTACGATGGCCAAATCTGTGTGCTCCACCAACCCCGGGTGCCAAGTTGCCGGACCAGACATGGCAAATAAACTAAAAGCAACAGCGCGAGCCATTGCTAACGTCCCCACGGCGCTTGTGCTAGGATTATGCGCTCTTTGAGGCCACGTGAAGTGCCGTCAGGCTCGCTAGTGCGAGGTCACGG
The DNA here is from genome assembly GCA_036362915.1 of Geotria australis. Taxonomy (NCBI): domain Eukaryota; kingdom Metazoa; phylum Chordata; class Hyperoartia; order Petromyzontiformes; family Geotriidae; genus Geotria; species Geotria australis. The sequence goes on from JAZEWU010000009.1 coordinate 7,045,108, forward strand.
CAAACGCTTATGGGTTAACTGACTGAGACGCCTGCAGATGCACCACGCGTGCGCTCCACTCTGCTGCGTTTCCATATTTAAGCCGATTGGCACTCTGCTCGTTGATGCGAGCGCCGCTGCTTTGCCCTCCATTGCACAAGCAGCGCTAAAGGCTCGTGCCATTTAGCATAGCCCATCCTCGCTCAAATATTACCACCAGTGTCCTGTCCCCACTGCAGTTCTGCTGTGTGCTATGGGTCACGAGGCTCGTGATTAAGGGATATTGGGTTTTGCCGCAACATTTGCACCCAGTTGGCTCGGTGGCAGAGCGAGCAGTTGGAAGGGTGCGAGTTCAATCCTGATTTGGAGTTGATTCGGCACTTCCTCCCTCTGGGGTTAATGAAATTACCACCACTTTGTGGGAACGTGGTTGTCACGATATAACGACTCACCCCTACGATAAAAATGTGGACTTTCCACCGCTGTCTCAGGGCTATAAACAGGAGATGAGCATCGCCTTTATACTCATTCGAGCAGGGAGGTACTTTGACCTGTTTTCTCTGCGTCCTGAGCTGCTGTGTAGACGTTGCCAGTGCGCGTCTTCACACACCCCGGGTTCCGTCTCTCGGATAGAACCAGTGGTCACAGGAGGGGCCGTGTCTACGGAGGAGTCATTGTTTTCAAATGACCGGTTGCGTACGGGGCACTCACACGAACGTGCGCGTGGTTATTGACTCGTATTGACAGCTCTGAGCAAAAAATAAAAAGCGCGGATTAGACGGATTTCTATTACGCTTGAAGATCGTGGTGGTGCAGTGGTTACACTAGCACCCACAGTAAGAAGGGCCCGGGTTCAATTCCCGGCTCGGGTGCCTTTCTGCGTGGAGGTCGTGTGTCCTTTCAGTGTCTGCATCGGTTTTCGTTGGGTACTCTAGTTTCCTCCCATAGCTAACAGAAAAACGGATAACCGGGTGGCTGCCTTCCCACTCTCCCGTCTCTCTGCAGTTCCTTGCGCCTGTGCGGCGTTCTCTCCTCTCTCTTAGAGAGTGAACGAAACTGTGCAGCGCGTTGCAAGTGGTAATTATTATCACCTTCATCGGCCGTGATCGATCCACTGCTGATGAAGGCCTCCCGAAGTTCTCCTGGAGGCAGTTCAGCCGTTGTGAATGATGCGAAACCAGCAGCTGTGGCTGTACATCTGTAATAGGGGGGCAGGGATTGTTTCATACAATTGTCGACACGTAACATCTGTCCTAGAACTGGAAACCTCACTAAAAGTGAACGGCGCTGTTAATAATATTGTTTTTGTTTGTGATGTCAGAACAGATGCATGTCAGGCAGATTACCTTATGCACATTGGGCGCACATAAACAAATATCGGTCGGCTTGTTATTCATCGAATAAACGGAGGATGCAACACTGCATTTAAAAAAAATGCCTTGGGGAATAACATCATTAATTTAATGCAATGTCAAATGCTTTGCGCCCCTGGTGCCCTGAGA
>JAZEWU010000009.1:7047254-7073879 GCA_036362915.1 Geotria australis
AAATGGTCAATAGTCCATATGGCAGCATCACGTAGATGGACAGCATTGATTAGTGTATATTGGTTTCCTCAAGATTTTTTCTTCTCCCTCGTCGTCAATCGTTTGCAATGTGTGTCTCGTACAGGAGAGGTCTGGGACCCCTAAACCGCATGCTAAGTGACACTGGTCATGCACAGCTGTACTTAACATTCAAAAGGGCTCGTGCTGAACACAGCGCCTGAGGCTGTCAGGCATGTTACGCAGTATGATGCGTTAGAAATCGAGATACGCAAAGGTTAATGAAATGATCGGTTTCATTATCATCGTCATCAAGATCATCGTCGTCATGGTTATCGTCACCGTCATCAGCAAAACTGGCGCCAGAACGACTGAAAAGAAGACAGTGACACATTAGGCGTTTAGAAAATAATACAATGCTTAAATAGGAGCACTTGGCGGTTGTGAATTTTTTTTACCTGAATGAGGTGGAAAATCTCTGGCAAGTTGTGGCTTAATTTCGAGTTATTTTTGGGTTTTGATGCTATTGTGGCATTGAACATGAGCACCATATCCTAATATGCGGATAACATTGACGCCTCTTAAAAAGCAATGAGAAACGCACAAAGCAAGGAAATTAAGTCATTGGCTGGCCTACTATTTTTAATAAAGCTTTGTTATCCTCTTAAAAGACGGTGCATATTTTTCGCGTTTAAAAATACATTTTAATTACAATTTTAATTTTACACTTTACTAATCATGTGTAGACCTAAATAATAAGTTTGACTTTCAATTAATTATGGGTAGGATAAAGCATTGACTTGTATTCCACAAACATGTTGTTATAGCTGTGTCTGTAACACATGTTTAATTAGCTTCACCTTATTTATATATTCCGAACAGGGTTTAAAGGTGGATGTAATCTCTTCGGTGCAGTTTAGTGCTGAATTTGTGTAATTATAAATGACGTATAATTACAATGCGATTCATGGGCGGCAAAATTATTCATTGCACCGCACACATTAGCTCTATTATAGAAAGACACCATATGACTTTGGCACATCGTCCAGGGCTTGTTAATAAACTTGTTTATGGTATCGCGCAGTAACGTTGATTAATATTTTCACGGCGTGCGATGCGCGGGTCAGTGAATCACATGACAACTGGAGAAATGTATTAATTTTATGTCGGCTTTACGGCACAGTGTTTCAAACGTGCCCGCCGCGGATTCTAATGAGAGCAGTAAAACTCTAGCGCAAGACGGACACTGCCTTTTTCATAATTGCCCCCTTCGTCGGCGTGCCTGTGCAGCTCCACGCTGGCTCTGGTGGGATTTTTTGTTTTGTTTTATCGCCTCGTACGCCATGCTGACAGCCTTTTAGAAACAGGATCTCTCGACCTTTTATCTGCAGCGGAGGTGATGGTGGGGCGTGCACGGTGACATTAGCAAAGGGGAGACAAACCAATCTTTGGCGGCTGCGATCCAGAAACGGGGGGGCCTGGCGGCCGAGGGCCATCGCTTTCTGAGTTCTAGCGGCGGAACCCGAGAGAGAACCTGCGAGTCGCTGGGTGTCGTTCCTTATTTAATGGTTAGCTCCTGCACGGTACAAGCAAACGGATTTATTTTTTTAAATACAAAGGCTTTCGTGATGAAGCTGATTGCAGCTATCAGCGAAACGGCGTTCCTTCATTGTAAATGTTTTGGGTTTGCTCTCCAACATATCGGTGTGCTGAAGTAGTAAAGAATTGGCACGTTTTGTTCACGTGACAAGCCTTACTAATTGGCTGCGTCGGGTGGAGGTGGGTTCACTACGCTTATATTTTTTACGTGACCTAACCCATAAAATGAGCTATACTATGAAAAACGGAATTTTACTCGTGTTATTTCTCTACTTCTTCGTCTTCTTCACGCGTATGTTAAATGACAGTCACACTCGTTACGCTCGTACAAATGTAACGTTTGATGTAGTGTTTATTTTCTTAAAGCGCAACTAGGCTGCGATTCCACAGTGACGTGCAAGAGTAGATGAGCAGCACATTGACAATCATGTTCCTTTACCCTCGGATCAAAAACAAACATTTCACACCAAGCGGTGAGTGAGCAAGGTAAAATGTGCACATATTGAAGCCATGTTAAATGGAGCGATATATATTATTTTTTGGCAAACCCTTGCGCCACTGCACCAGTGTCGAATAATTATACCACAGCCGTTGCCTCATGCCCCCTCTGCATATCGGAAACAAAAATAAACACTCAACAACTGTACGTCGTGACAGTTGAATTCAGGGCTGCTTATCACTTTGAAGTAAACACGATTATCATAAGCTATATCCCAGGTTGCAAGTGTTTACCAAAAGGCTTATGCGTGGTTTGTAAACATATATAACGAAGATTACAATTACAGATGTGGGCAGACGAAATGTTTGTCTGCCCCTAAGTACACCGGCTGGCTCCCCTTATTCTAACGGTAAACAAGGGATAAAGTATTCTTCGATGTAAGTAAATATAAATATAGGTGTTTTTTATGTATATTAATATATATACTCCTCCTTATAATTATAAATACGCATCACGTGTAGATATAATATAATGGCAGGGTGTTGAATGTGACATGGTCAATATACATTTAATAATAACATGTTTATGAAAATAATAGTTTTACATGTATTATTAAGCTGTCCGACTGCACTGTTGATGCAGGTGTGAGCCACGTGTTCTCAAGGTGCATGTTCACGTAAATGTCTTGTCCACTTTGACGCGTTTACTTTTATGATTCCTGCAATTCCTGCTGATTCCGGGATACGAATTGCGCAAAGTGCTCTTTTTTGTATTTTGCCACCCGTGGGAACGTGTGACAATGCATTTCAATAAAATATTAACATTTTAGGCTTATGAATACCTTAATAGAGTGTCCATTAGCGTTAATGCGTGTCATTTATTACAATTATGAAGTGCATCAGTGTAGGTAGACAAAAGGCATTTGTCAATTATCCTGACATCAACTTTGACCCCAAAGAATGAGCGTACCATGAAATCAGCAATGGAACACGAGTACAGTATCTAGGAATAGAGGGCTTAATTTAATTAATGGCAGTGATTGTGGCCATACCAAGAGTGCACATTACAATAATGGTCATAGAGCCCAATAAGCCAAGAGGCTTTGGCTGGGACCGCTTGAGGTGGTACGCTATCAATATCCAACCATAACAGTATCTACCAAGGGTAGACATCTCTGTACATGTACTCTCTTTGTTCTATAGACACACATAATATTTATTTTCATGTAGATATTTCTAAGTTGCAAGCAAATATTATATTCTATATCAAACATACAACTGTATCCTTCTTTAACAACCTTTTTCTTCAGTTATAAATGTGATCTATTGATAACATACTAAAATATATTAATTTGCTACGTATGCTTTCGCGACCAATCTTATGATTCATACTTGATTTTGTTCGCGCGAGATAGTGTAGGTAGAATGCCAATTTTTCTCAGCAATTCTCATACGTGCAAATTGGTTTGGTTAACCGGCAAAAGCAGGAGGTTTAAAGGCATGGAACTTTTCGACAATGCGAAATGCAACGTTCCGCTGGCGATTCCATCCAGGATCATCAGGTTGTTACCAAGAGCTCAGATCCTTTGTGATTCCATGGTGTCGGCAGCACAGCCACGCACGTGATCTAGTTTAAGAATTTCACTTGATTGCTGGATGATTTGTTGTGATTGGCAGGTCAGATGAGTGCAATAAGGTGAACCGATTTAGTGGTTGGTGAAAACAAGTTAATGTGTATTATACTCGCAATTAACCTGGTGTCGTCATGATTTCGTTATTCTAGAGTTTACTTAATTCATCCCCAGCACGTGACGGACTGTGCCAAAGACGTCATTGCATCTCATTATTACTTAAGAACCCGGCTTAGAAAGCGCTTTGCCAAGAAAAATGAGCTCTTGCTAATCTGATGATGAAATCTTCAGCGAAACGTCGTATGTGAAATTGTCGACAGTTTCCTTTCCTTTTAACGTTTTGGTTTTGCTAAAAAAACAAATTAATTTTGCCAAGTGAAAACATGATTTGTCCTTGTTGGGTGGTGGAGGGATATGGTTTTTTTTTACGAATTATACCGACACGATCATTATATGATCACTATACATGATCATTATATTTTATACCTACACGATCGAAGTTAAAAAGAAACCAATTATAAACCTCCCAAAAAATCATTGTTCGCATCTGTCAGTGGGTGATTACCGATAAGAATGTTTTGGGTCAATGGCTCAGCAGCTAAATTGCAATGTGCCCTGCCTGGTCTCGCCCTTGGAAGTGCAACCTCTCGTGTGTGTGTGTGTGTCTGTACGCGCGTATGTGCGTTCATTGACTACAGCTCTCAACAATGGATGTGACAAAATTCATTTAGATTTTAAATGATCCGCTGACGCAGCGAAGAAGATAACCCAAACAGCCATCAGAATATTTGATTCAGATTAGGTATGAGAGAGTGGACTATTACAAAAAAAATTGAAGATATTTCATATAGAATTATGAGAATGTGGTAATAACGCTGCAGCTTTTAGTGGGAGGGCAGTGGCGCGGATGGACTTCACCGTCACGTGTCGCGCCTCTGCACAGAGTTTGATGAGCTTGACAACGGCGCAAATTGTCCCTTGTAAATACCACACACTGTAACGCTATATAAATAAACCAGAAACGTTGCCCGTAGACTAGCATTCCTGATAAAATATTAACGCTCGTGTCACTAGAATGTTTTATACAGCGTCGTGAATTTATATAAAAATGACTCGTGCTAAAGTAGCAAGTGTGGATCCAAGTTGCAAACGCAGAGTTGCAAGGTGCAAATTCAAACTGCCCCCACAATACAAATGCCGCTTGGCTCTATCTTCGATGTTACTATCAGGCTGTCCCACATGCTGCGTGGCATGATGTCCAACGTTTCAGTCCACGTGCCAGGAGCTTCTTTCAAAGAACTGAACTCACAAAACAACACGCGGTCCAACCCGAAATGACATCCGATAGCCAGACGGCACAACCGCGAAAACATATGCGGTAGTGATGCACACACTGCTCTCTTAGCAAGTTACACCAGTGCTGTGTACAAGATGTAGGTGTGTACAAGCATGGTGAATGCTGTCCAGGCACAGTCTATTTTGTGTGTGACGTTTCCATTGCCCATACCCATCTAGACTCCCTGCTGGTTCAACAGCTGCACCACAATAGCCCCGGGTGTGTTTATTTACCGGCAGATCCCTACGCCACTCGGAATTGCCCAGCGATTCAATTAAATGTCACTTTTCAGGCTTGAAATTCGATTCAAGATTCAATAATTGAATTGCAAGTACAATTCAAACATCAATTCATTTACCCCGCCTCCCCCCTCCACACCCCCAAATGTTATTCAAATTGTGCTATCGGTATCAGGTCGTGACGTGAAGATTTAATTTGGATTCCTCATTGAGCAGTGCAACCTCACATGGTAGAGAACGGCCCACAGAAGCAGATGTCACATAACCGCGTTGGAGGTCGCTTTTTAAGTGCCCTCTGGTCCGCGCAATAGACGGCAGCATTGCCACCTACCCTGCGTGTACGGCAGTCACACCAACTACAGAATTCTGGATGCTGGAAATGTAGCCGATGTAAGTGCAGAAGAGACGTGAAAAGTAATCCAGTACGGTCCGGTTACGGCGTGCCGGTAAGAAAGTGGCCGACGCATTCAGTGTGGGTGGAAAGTGGGATTGCGATACGACCTTACCAGTAAGAAATTCAAGTTACTTTCGTCCCCTGGTTCGGAATCATATTTAATGCTGAGAGCAACGACTCACACTGCGCTGAAACACAGGTGGCTGCTGGGATTCAAACCCAAGATCCCAGAGCTCCCTGGGCACGTCTATTCATTATTTTATGTTTTACATTGTCAAGAAGGTAGCAGCCCCTAGTGGCTGCAGCGGGTCATGTAAACCCAGTGGGTCATGTAAATCTCTTGCAGAGAATATACAAGAATAATTGAAATATCTTATTTATTGTTACACGGATCAAACTATCCATTCTTACACGCACGGTTTGACGCGTGTGTCGTCAGCTTAGAGAATCTATTTTAATCCACGAATCGCCGCATCAGTGCAACCCGCAACGGTGACATTCAGATCATTGTTGAGATGTGTTTCGTCTAGGTAGTATATTTAAAGTCCATTTTATTTTTAAAAGCGAATGTAAAGTGGAATAATTCTCAAGTTGTCTGCGTGCAAGTATGCTCGGGTTTATGCAGTTGTTTTAGAAAAATAAATGATTGAAACGTGTAGTGCATTTATTTTGAAAGGCTGACTGCATCACGATGATGATACACTCGAATGTAGAATGGGGCTAAAACAACAACAGAAAGGGTGACGTGGGATAGGAAGGTCGTGACATGCCAGGATGAAGTGGGTGTATGTTAGCTGACTAACACTTTTCTAACATGTCACTTGCTGCTCAGTGGCTTTCACGTAAATGACAGCAGCATGCCATTCCTCTTTCGATTCGCAATCAACCATGCATGGCATGGGAACTTTGGAGGATCAAAGATGTAGATTTTATATTTTTTAATAATCTCTGGAAAGAGTTATACGTGAGATTATTTATATAACTGGGGTGGGGTGGGGGGGGTCACCTTTGTTCGTTCACTTCAACGTTTTTATTAATTCTACATTTCGTTGAATACGCTCAGCTCGCGTTAACCGACGCAGCGTCATCACCGTTCCCGTTTGGTTTTGTTTGTTTGATAAGGTGCACAAGAGCAAATAGAATCATCTCCACGCGTTGACATCCGTCGGTATCGGAGGCCCCGCAGTCCCGTCGCCACAGTCGCGTCCGACGATACATCCCTGAGTACGCAACGACCCGCTTGCAACGCCCCGCCGCCCTCAGACGGTGGTGTTCCTTGACTTGCGAAGGATCGCCTTGGGCGGCGGCTTCGCGTCATCCCTGGAGCAGACGACGCTCTCGCTCGCGCGGTAGAACACGCTGCTGCTGCTGCTGCTGACCAGGGTGACGGAGGAGGGTGCCCCGCTCGCGGGCGCCACCCCGGCCGGGCACTGGTGTCTGTGCTGCACCGCGGCGGCGATGCTCCGCGCCTCCTGCACGCGCACGCGCTGCTGCACGCGGTGCTCCGAGCGGTCCGAGTCGTAGACGAAGCCGTGGTACTGCACCATGTCGCTGAAGCGCACGCGCTCCTTGCACGCGGAGCCCTGCACCTCGCCCTCTTTGGTGACGCTCACCCTGTGCAGCTGCGAGCACTTCTGCATCCTCCGCGCCACCTCCGCCGCGGCGGCGCCGGCTGCGGCGCCCGTCGCGGCCGCGTCCCTGCTGAGCGCCGTGACCCCTCCTTGCTCGGGCCCGCCGGGCATCTGCAACTGCTGCTGCTGCTGCTGTTGCTGCTGTTGCACGCGAAGCACGCTGCCGTTGACGAGGAGGCACGCGCGTTGGGCCTGCCCGGCCGCGAGCACCTCTCCTCGATACGAGGAGGAGGAGGACGATGAGGAGAGCGACGACACCGACACGGGCGTGGTCCGCGGCGGCGGCACGGGCGGCTTGGCCCGGCGCAGCACGGTGAGCACGGTGCTGCTGCTGCTGCTGCAGCTGCTGCTGAAGGCGCTGACCGTGGTGCTGAAGCGGCTGAGCCTGTGCACCGTGGCTCCGCCGCTGGAGCCAGTGGCTCCGCTCGACGAGCTCGTGAGGGTGCTGCACTTGGACTCGTCCGTCTCCTCGTCCAGATTCAGGCTGCCCGTCAGCGTGTCGATCTGGCTCACCACCTGTGGGGTTTCGGCGCGCGCGCGCGCGAGCGTGAGCGAGCGGCCACCGCCGGATGTGCACGAGGTCCACATCGATCAGTCGCGCCAATCTCTTAATTGTGTTCGGGACCTTAATCCGCGCCTGTCTTAATCCATGCACGGGGGCAGCTGTTTAGTTTGAGCGGTGCTCAGACTGCGGGGAATTCTTTCCACCGATGCCGTCAGGGTGCGTATACACCGCGTCCGTTGACGTCGTGTAAGTTGTGTTGATTACAAAATAGGAACGGCATTAGGGGAACTATACCGTGAAATGGAAACAAATTATCATCACGGTTTAATGAGGTCAGCTACATTCTTATATTACATCTCTCACGCGCACGCCCACATGCACAATCGTGAACTTAAAGGGGAAAAATAATGCCCCATCATATGTGCGTGCAGTAATGAGATCAGCTCGTGTGCAGATTGCTGTGAGGTATGTTCCATCGCAACACCGGCTTGGGGAGAGGCCTTCATCCAGCAGTGGAATCACCATAAGCAATGATGATGTTGATGCTCATGAGACGCGGCCACAGACGTTCACTCACCTCCTTCAGCTCCTTAGCGACGTCTTTCAACTCTCCCAGGACCAATTCGAGGTCATCGATGACGACTTTAACTTGTTCCTTAACGACGGAGCGCGACACGAGGCCGAGGTAGATCTGTCCAGAAGGGTTCTCTTCGCTTGACATTATTCGTCACAGCTGCGCTGCAATTCAAACGAGCGGATCTTATTTGCGTGGGACCCTATGTTTGTAACCGAGTGTCCTTGCCAATAAGTGTCTTGCAACAGCAGCGTTTGTTTAAAAGCCTGGCTGCTTTATGAGGCCCAGGATGATCGAAACTGGTTCCGGGTTTTCTTGCTAGAGAACATTCTGCAGGCTAAATATAAGGCTGGGCCACAAATAACCTACACATTTCAAACTACATTTAATGTAAACCTGTCAGTTATTTCTGGCCAAGCCTGTATTTGTTTGATTGACTTAAACACACACTTCTGTGTATGTGGTAACAGGACGAGGTTCCGTGTATAGATGCTAATTTGCTGTGAGGCAATAGTTTCTCTCCGATTTGTTTTATTTTTTTCTGGTTGTGCCGCGTGTTGTTCGGCAAGATGTCTGGCGTTTGACACCACGTGCTTAGAGCGCCCATTAATATTCCTGAAGAAGCTCCCAGAACGTGGCGCGAAACGTCGTTCAGCACGCAGACCAGCGCTCGGTACAGCCCGGGAGCCCATCGGAGGGACGCTGTATAGACACGGCCGCGAAGCAGCCCACGATTCTGCCACATTTGTTCACAGTTGTACTCCAGGAGCACAGCATACTGTTTCCAACCAGCATAGCCTTACATATACTGTATCGTGAGACCGTTATACAGGGGCCGAAGCCTATCCCGGCAGACACAGGGCGCAAGGCAGGGCTATACCTACGATGGAACACCAGTCCATCACAGGGTTATAACAATAATACAGTACAATTCTTATATATAAAGGGTCCGACTGCAAGCGCATCTCGAGACAGTGCGAGACGTTGTTAATGCTCGAATCGTCATAAAATGTCACCCCCGAAACGGCGTGTCGTGGGGTCGAGGCCCTCCCTCGCCCAGCACGGGAATCACGACAGGGCCAGTGTTATTATGAAGGGGCACAAGACACACACAGTCGTTCTCTCAACACGTACACGCACGTACTTGCTGCCTTGCGGAGCCGTCTCTGATTCGCTTCAAGTCGTGTCCAACGCTGTTCCTGTTGTGAACAACACACTCAATGTCGAGCGCGCACACCTTTCGCGCGTTGTTCCCTTGATTGGCATCGGTGCTGAACGTCGACGCGAGGCAACATCGAGAATAATTGGCGCGCGTCGTGGCGACACTTTCAACCAACAACCCAATTAGCCGAGCGCATCAACGCGCGCCCGAGTTGCGCTTCTCCCTCTCGTCACTAACGCAGTTCGCTGGCCGATCTAACTACTGCCCGTGTCTTTAACGAAGCGACCAAGTTGCGCCCTGTTGCGGTGAACGAGGCAGGGCGCGTAAAGCCAGACGGACACGGGGACACAGAAACAGAGGCAGAGACACAGGACAGACTGGTTTGCGTGCGCTTACGCGTACGAGTAGACAGGTCTCACGGCGTGCCTTACACAGCCGGCGCCGCGTGCGTTATAGCTGCTGCTTACCATGACAGCGCCGGTGTTGGCCACTGAACTCCCGGATCGGAAACGTCGCTCGGTGGAGTCGAGAGATCCCTGTGCGATACGGCGCGGCCTCAACGCTTGCATTGCGCAGATGCTCCAGAGGAAGTGATTATGATGGTCGTGATGATGATGATGATGATGCTAGTTGGTGGTGGTGATGGTGGTGACTGATGATGATGATGGTGGTGGTGATGATGATGGTGGTGACTGGTGGCGGTGGTGTTTTCTGCTCGCCTTCCGAGCTTTGGTGGTGTGGCTGTGCGTGTGCGTGTGTGTGAAGGAGGCGGCGTTGTGAGCGTGTGGAGCGCTCCTCTGTGCGTGTGCGTGTGAGATGCGCGCACGGCTCGTGGCGACTGAGCGGCGCAACGAGGACGGGAGGAGCGGTGGCAAAAACAAAGACAAAGATCCCCCGTATAGCCTTAACAGACTTTTGGGACAAGTGTTGTTAGCGAGCACCTATTTTGGCCAACACGGCGGTGAGTCGCCAGCACCACGCCCGGCCGCTTTTGTCTCTCTTGTGGCGATGTTTACGCGCTGCGCCGGGCTACTCATTTGAAGGCTGTGTCGACATAGGGGAGAGGCGCGGGACTGGTTCAGTTAGTCGTCACTGGTGTTGAGCGTGAGCGGGAATCGAACTCCGATCGGCGGGTTCGTCGCGCGAGTGCGTTAACCACTGCGCCACCGCTCCCAACAAAACTACGGCAAGACACAGATATAGACAAAGATCCCCCCGTTTAGGCTTAACATACTCTAAGGGTATGGCAACGCACACTCATACAGACGCTCACACATACGAGCACAGTGGCCCCATTCATTCACACGCTAGGCGCACGACGCACGTGAATACACCCACACACGCGTGCCCACAAGCGCATACACAATGGCACAGTATACACGGAGCAGCATTTGCAGTCAAATATATCCACCCGTTAGTTAATATTCACCTTGCTCACTACAGTGGCTCGTTCTGTTAGCGAGCTGCTACTAAGGCTGGCACGGCACACGAGGGAGCGGTTTGGACAGCAAGCACGCCCAGCTGCCTTTGTATCTCCTGGTGCTGCCGTTCACGTTTATTACAAACCTCATCGGTGATGTTTTAAAAGGCTCAATCGACCGAGAGCGTATTCCCAGAACAGATTCACATTTCAAATTACACTGATGTGGCGTTTGTTCATGAAGTTATAAGAACACTGGCAAGGAGAAACCACCCATGGGGCAAGTTGCTTAAGCCTCCTCCGCTTCTGCCTACCCATCAGTATAAATAGGTTATATCACCGTTAGGCGACTAGCAGGTCGCATGTGGTGGGGTAAAGTGTGGGTACTCCCATCTCTTCCACGAACGTCTGGTCGGTGTGGAAGAGTAGGCCAAAATACCATCTAGATGGTTTCTCTAGAGACGTGTTTCTAAACCTGTACTGCAGCCTGCAACCTTTTGGTTCTGAAAACATGTTCTCGAACCCCGTATTAATGAATACATTTATAGTACAATACATGTATAATACAATGTCTCGCACCCCCAGCCACGGCATCTCACACCCCCAGGCGGTGCGTGCACCCCAGGTTAAGAACCACCGCTTCCATAGTGGTCTAAAGTCGCCGTTCTCAACCGGTGAGTCACGACCCATCAGTGGGCCGCGACCACCGTCTAGTGGTCCGTGGAGACCAGACCTAAGTGGGCCAAGTGAGCCTCGAGGTGTAAAACGTTGAGAATCTTGCTCTAAGGTCTGAGGCATTCGGGAATGTAATTTCATTTTTGCGAACATAGGGGCGGTAAGTAGTGCACGAGAACATTTCACAACGGGATTTTTTTTCGGCAAGCAGCATAAAGGGTAGGTGGCGCGTTTGGAATGTGATGTGAACTATTTATGAACAAGCGAGGAAATTAAGTACAGTAATTGATAATGAGGGGCTGTGTAAAGGAGCTGATCCACAAGACGTTTCACACATTTGTGTAATTAGTAGTATTACGGTGCGCACTGGAAACTATACCTTGGTGCCTCAATGGTGTTTTAAAATCGGTTCATATATACCCGTTGTGGTATATAGCTTAAGCGACATACAGAGATGATGCCTCCAACGTGGGAGGCAAAACCTCGCGAAGGATAGAGAAGGAATAGTCGTCACAGCTAGCCCAAAATAACGGCTATGGATATAAATTCTCGTACAACGAGCCGTGAAAACCTACATCAGTACAGAGAGACAGGTCATTTTCAAAATATATTTCCAAGAGATTTAACGTGCACAAAACAGCATGAAGGGCTGCATGCCGGGAATTACATCGAGAGAGTAGGAGTAGATGTTTATTATTATAGCAGAAAATACCATGTGAGCGTGCAAGCTCTGGAAGCGGGGTTCATGCGATACAATAACCGTGCGAAATAACCGACATAAACAGTATACTGATGTAGGTTTTCACGGCTCGATTCATGATGGCTGCCTCAGGCGACACGCCTGATGATGCTTCCAACGTGGGAGGCGAAACGTCGTGAGGGAGAGAGTGAGATCGCTCGACACCGCTACCCCGAAAGAACAGCTCTGAAGAGCAACCATTGTAAACAATATCTAAAATCAGAAAGGAATGCAACGAATTTTACAAAGAGACGGGCCGCGTGGATTAGAGAATAGATGCAGGTTAAAGACATATCCACACAAAGAACACAACGAATGCAAATTATAGAACGAGGTTGAAAAGCTAAACTGCGCTTGAGACTACCCCCGCTATAAGTATCAATCACATGACGTGTGTATATTCCGCGAGAGCAGCAAGGAGGGACATTGTTATGTTAATACCTCAGATCAGTCATTGTCAGTTAGGAATGATAAGTCACGTTCCGTTTAGCAATTGTACATAACGTCCTCAATATACATTCAGCGTGACCGCGGGTATTGTGTTATTAATAATATTGATGACTCATTGTCAGCTAAGGGGGATAAGTCACCTCTGGCTCAGCAATTGCCCCACGCGGTACGAGACACAGCACAGGGCTTACCGCTGCATTTGAAATGGATGTGTGGTTGTCCGAGGTCGTTTGTTATTGTCAGGCCCAGTGACGGGACGGGGCCGGGTTGTGGGTGTGCATCCAATGAAACACGCGCCTGCTGTTCAACTACTTCTAGCCAGAGTGTTGCGAAACTCGAAGTGACCTCTGAAAGTGCACAGGGGTCAATTAGTCATTATCATTATCAGTCCCCGTTCAATCCTCTACTGGTTCGTGGGGAGGCGCAACCTATCCCGGCAGACACAGGGGGCCAAAAAAAAAATGTTGCTGATTTTCCGTTCTCTATCGTTCTTGGCATGCCGTTCTCTCTGCAGCCCTGTGCAGCGCTTTGTGACCCTCGGGTGAAAGGCGCTCTATAAATGCTATTATTTTTTATTATATCCACAATAATGCGCCAGTCCATCGCAATGCAGCGGGGGTGATTTAGTCAGCAGGTCAATTAACCGAAGCAGCAGCAGCAGCGTGTATCTTGGGGCGAAAACCCATGCGGACGCAGGGAGAACGTGCAAACTTCACACAGAAAGATTTGCTATGAGGTCGTCTGTTAATGCCACTGTTATGAATGAACGTGTTGAGTTGTTTTGTTAATTGGGCTGGTGCACAACATCACCACATAAGCAGCAACATCACCAAATAATGTGCGTAATCATATGCGTGATTACCCATAGATTACAGCTCCAAACACTGGCGCGACTGGAATTGGTGTTGCATATATTCATACTGAATACATTTATACTGAATGAATAGTAAACACATTCATAGTGAAGATGTGCCCTGCGTGGGGTGGGGTATTTAAATAGCACTGCCATCTTAAACAATGTCAAGCGATCTGTTTGTTTGATTATTTACATTATCAACATTAACACGACCGCGCTTCGACGACACTGTTACTGCATTTGCAGGGTACCCGAATATATTGAGTTGTGGTGATGGTGAAAAACGAATTGCGTGAAAACTATTATATTTAAGGCTAAGGACGTGTTAGTAATGCGCGCGTTACAAAAGTAGATTATTATTATAGTAAGAGTTGTTAGGCTGCTTGTGTGACTTTATCCTGTGGGATTCCCTGCTTTATATAAATCACCGGAGTTGTGAATTAAGTTTGACCTTTGACAACCATATGGAAGTCATTGTTTATTCATTTAGTCATTGCCAGTACGTGCTTAGTCCTGCAGAGGATTGCGGTGAGCCGGGGCCTATCCCCGCAGACACAGGGCGCAAGGCAGGGCTATAACTCCCGGAGAATATGCGCGTGTTATAAATATATTATTATTATTATATCCAGGGTGGGACGTAATCAGCTGACCAATTAACCTAGACAGCGTGTCTTTGAACTGTGGGAGAAAACCGGAATCCCCAACGAAACCCCACGCAGACACGGGGAGAACATGCAAACTCCACACCGAAAGGCACCCGAGTCGGAAATCGAACTCTTCTTGCTCTGAGTGCTGCAGCGCTACTCACTGCACAACCGTGCAGCCCTGAAAAATAATTTCTATCACACGGAACTCTAAAATGTAAGATAACAAACTGTAATATGACGTTGAAGAATGGTTGCTCTCAATCTTCTGCATCACCGCACCTTTGCATTTGGCTCTGAGAGTGGCATTTGATTAAACCAAATTTTCAACGTGGCTAAAAGTCTGAAACCGGGGTGTTCAGTTGTCCATGTGTGCCGAGAACCATCTGTGAAATCCAGAGCGAGACACATGGATTGATACACCCCAGTATTGATAAATACATCCCCAGTGTGTGCCTTTCATCCCCCCAGAATGTACGAGTTTCTATTAGAGACTCCAAACCCAAACCAGCTCTCTTCCCGTCCACCATCTCCGCGGATTCATGCTTTATTTTCAATAGCAGCTGTCTATAAATCTCAACTGCAAGTACTGTACAGTAAATGGAGGAAGGCAAAAAAGGACTGCTCTAGAAGCCACTAAAAATCAAGAGCGCTATTCATGGGACCCTCCCTTCCTGCAGGATATTTAACACCTCGCTCCGCGTGTGTGCAATTCCGCTAAATAGAGATTGTATATAAATGTGTCCCCACATATGGCGCTGTGTTGTTTCTGGCCGTGTGGTAAGGATGTTGAAACCAAGGTGGCCCGCCGGCGCCAGAGGCTTTCGCCGAGCCCTGAAAGACGTGCCTGTACGGAATTAGGTTGAAATGTGATGCATTCGCTTTACTTGACGCGCGGCGTTATTAATGAAGAACAAGCGCGGCTTAGAACAGAAATCTGCGACGTGCCGCGTTTAAATGATTGACGTAACATTTTAATGTAGCGATTGTACAAATGTGTACGCCATGGCGAAGCGTACTTTACGGTGGTCTTCTAAATATAAATATTTTACCATTTATATGCGCACAGTAGTCGTTTGATGTCGAAGGTGTTTGAAGAAAGAACGACTCTTCAAGAGAGCACGAGTAAACCGCAGAGAGGCGGGAGGAAGGCAGCCACGCCGTTAGCCGGCGCACACATTTGCCAAACACTGCGTCATATATATTATGATGTTAGCGGCGAATTCATGAGTGGGCTTTTTTTGGTCATAGGAAGAAACCAGTAGAACCCGGAGGAAACGCACGCTTAACAGGGAGAGAACACACAAACTCCACATAGAAAGACGCCCAAAGCGGGAATTGAACCGCCTCAGGGAGCACCTTCTTTCTGTGGTAACATCCGCACCACCCTGTCGTTACATTTGACCCATTTGAAAGTTGTGTTTAAGTTTGGATTATTTTGCCAATGCATATTGACAGCCTGGGACAATCTGCAGCAGGTCGTCGTGCGTGATCAAGCGAATATTGACCAGAAGTTCTGCAAGTTGGGTAGGTCAATGGACAGTTAAGACTGCCACAGTATCAGTGATAATGAGCTCATGGATTGCAAAGTAGGTGTCTAAAATTACTTTAATTTGTAGTCAGAACTTGCTTAATCCTATACAGTATACAGGGTTGCGGTGAGCCGGAGGGTATCCCGGCAGACACAGGGCGTAAGGCAGGGCTATACCCAGGATGGGACACCAGTCCATCACAGGGCACCAGGGGCAATTTAGTCCGCAGGCCAATTAACCTATGCAGCAGCATGTTTTGGACTGTGGGAGGAAACCGGCGTGCCCGGCGAAAACCCACACGGACACGGGGAGAACATGCAAACTCCACACGGAAACGCAGCCGAGCCAGGATTCGAACCCGGGTAACTATTGCTGTGAGGCGGCAGCGCTACTCACCGCACCACCATGCCACCCTCTAAATTACAGCATTCGTGATATGGAAAAGAATTAAAAAATTGTATTGTTATGATTTTGGGGGCCATTTAATCTATTCTGTGATGTTCAATGTGTAATTTTATCTCTCATGGAAAAAATCTAATTCTTTACAAAATCAACCACAATAGACATGATAATTTTGGCACGTGAACTAAAATGAAAAACGCGTACATTAGGCAGATTGAGTAATTTATGTTGTAAATCCTCGCGTTCCACCGTTCCTCTCTTCTCCTTCGATTCAATTGAATTTCTTGGTAATGAATAATTAAGACGCCGAGTGA
This sequence comes from Geotria australis, assembly GCA_036362915.1. NCBI lineage: Eukaryota > Metazoa > Chordata > Hyperoartia > Petromyzontiformes > Geotriidae > Geotria > Geotria australis. Next base: position 7,063,793 of record JAZEWU010000009.1, read on the forward strand.
TTTGCCACATGTTATGCAAAGCTGTATATAATTTATTAGGATAGGCTGGGTCAACCTCCTCGTCTCTGAATATGCCATTGAAGTTGAACAGCGGAGCTTAAGCATTCATCATTTGGTAACGTATAATATCGCAGTTATCTTATATATTTGAAATATATAGAAACGGTATCTTCATATATGCAATATTTTCTGATGTCCTAATATGAATGAGTCAAAGACCGCTAAACATGGAGATTTTATTCACAATCTCGTTAGTTTTGTTAAATAAGAATAATAAGAATAATACAATTTGTAACGCGCGCAAATTCCACGCCTGGTCATGGACGAGACAGATACGGGGGCGTGAGGAAACCGTAGAGAGGCGACAGGAAGGCAGCCATGCAGCCAGCCACTGTTATTGTTTTCCAGAAACTGCGTCCCGGAGAACCTGCAGGAAACCCACGCAGAATAGGGAGAGAACACACAGGGGGAGGGGGGAGGCAGCCTCGCTGATAGCCGGCGCCAACATTTGCCAGACACTGCGTCCTATATATTATGATGTTATCTGCCAATTAATGAGTGCTTTTTATTTTGTTATGGGAGGAAGCTGGAGAACCCGGAGGAAACCCATAGAGAACAGGGGGAGAACACACAAACTCCACACAGAACGGCACCCCGGGGGTGAATCGAACTGGAGGACTTTCTTTCTGTGAGGTATGGATATTGCCACTGCACCACCCTGCCGCCACAATGTACCACGCTTGCAATGTCTCGACAATACAGATGTCCAGAAGCTAGCCATCGTGCTTCGAAGAATCGCAAAGAAGAAGAAGAAGAAGAAGAATACAGATCTGAAATATTGGAAAGGTGTACATTTTTATAAAACTGTATTGTTTCTCTCTCTTATTTATTCCTTTAATTTTGGTGTAGCGGTAAGAAAGTGTTTCTGCACACAATTAAAATAAACTTTTACATCGTTTAATCTTGCATAATGCCGTGAATTTTAAACAACGCGACTTTAATCCCCTGCATTATATATTCATTGCCTGGTCTATGCTCCGTATGCACCCAACAAATGTGTTTTAGAACAAAGCCCCGTGTAATTCTTTTTTAAACATCATTAGAAAGTTCAATGCAGGGCCACGTTTCTGTGCGTTTCAAGAAATATAAAATACCTTGTGTTATTTTCAGCCTTCTTGATCACATTAGAAGCTGCCAGAGTGGTGGAACGGTGAGTACACTGGATTTGTGATAGAGAGGTCATCAGGTCAACGGTATAAGGTAGTTAAATCCACCTCTGCCTCCATCCAGCCAGCAGTAAAATATGGGTTCACCATGGTTAGTCGATCAACAGGTCGCGCGTACAGGGAGAAAAGTTGTTCCCACCTATTCCTAGCTGTTTGTCACCAACGTGGAAGAGTAGGCCAAATACCCTCTACTAGAAGGGCTCGAGAGCTTCCAAAAGTTGAAGCCCTTACGTGAACGATCGGATGAGCGAGCAATTGCAGCGCTGAATCGTTACATTTTTAATCACATTTGTTCGACCATAGAAGGGACGGCCGTGTAAATCGGTTACACTGGCAAATGGTGTTTTCAGTTGCATTGGTCAGCGGACTACAACATTGGTTCCAACGTCCGTGTTTTAGCGATGACATTTGTTGTGGTTTGGTTAGATGGGAATTTAAGCGATAGAACAGTGTGGCTTTAAAAAATAATAATTAATTTGTTGCTGTCAATTGTAATTAAATTGCACTTACAGATGTGTTTTTTTTAATAGTGAATCTACCTTGCTCACTTAATTCTCCATCACCTCATTTAATTATGCATGTGTATAAATGGGTTTTTTCTCTTTGCTTTGTTTTTGTAATAAATATTTAGCAAGAGTGTACACAGGAGTCACAACATCTGCTGTGCGGTTATGTTCCAGGGACTACATAAGGTCACGGTGTCATTACAGATTCTTGTTTCAGTGCTGGGATAAAAATGACAGTGCTAGTAAATAACATGTTTTGGATAAAAATAAAGTCTTGCAGGCACAGAGACATTCAGGTCAGCACATCTCTGAAACGACATGCAGAGATCGACGTGTTTGTGAATTCAGAAACTTAGCTTTAAATGAAAGTAATATATTCATGATATTAGCTATGATTTCAGTGCTAATGTTTCCACCAGAGGAAAAATAAATTAGCCGAATGTAGCGATATTGAATGTTGTATGAGTGTGGTGCTGAGCTCGGCTCGCATGGTGTTTGGCATTAAAATATAATTTCCACGAATGATGTTTGGGTGCATTCCCTGCATAGTTAATTGTAATAGTGGGACATATTAAGTGCAAATCCTTTCATTACTTATTTCCATCTTCTTTCGGCAGGGTGTCCATGCAGTCGTAACATCTGAGCCTTACATAAAAAAGGTCCTGCTCAAGGCAGTTTGATTCCCACCTCGCGCGCCTTTCTGTGTGGAGTTTGTGTGTCATCTCCCCCTGCTATGTGTGGGTTTCCTCCGTGTTCTCAGCTTTCACTCCACATCTAAAAAAACACTCATTAATTATTTGGCTGATATTATAACATATAGGAAGCAGTGTCTGGTGGGTTGGCGCCGACTGACCGCCTGGCCGACTCCCCCCCACCCCACACCCTGTACTCAGTTTCCTCACACCTCCGTTTCCGTGTCTCGTCCATGACCAGTTGTGGAAGTTGTACATGTTAGAAATTATCCTATTGTTATTAATTGTGATACATTTTTGTTAATTCTTCACCAAATTCAAAAGTGTTGTTTTGTTTACAATCATACGAGTTTTGTTTGACACATTTAGTCTCCCATGGAGTTCTATTGCTTTGTTTAAGAGAAACTTGTCTCGCCTGGTTATATAAAGGACACGAATGATTTGTGTAACTTTCATAATCATAAACAACCGTCGGGTGGGATAGATAGATGTTTATTATTACAGCATAAAAATACCCAGTGATCTTGCAAGCTCGTTATGGAATTCCTGCGACACAACATGCGAATTGACGACAATAAGTTTAAATAAATAGAAAATACGTATATAAAAATAATAATACATCAGTGATTATCGCGCCGCACTATAAACGTGACAACCTGCATTAATTTGCCGGCTATTGTCGACATCGGTGGCAAATGCCATCTTAGCTCGACTTCGTATTTCCCGGCGTTATTAAGTATGGACAAGCCGCATTGGCTGCCATGTAAAGGGTAGGCTTTCATCCAGCAGTGGATTGTCAAACAGATGTTAAACGAAACTCAGTTTGTTGACATATTTTTCTGATGGTCGGTGAGGCACAGCAATACTGTCGTCGAAATAAGGGCAATGTTTGACACGAATGCAGATCTCAACGCCAAATTTGATGTAAAAAATGTGCCCAATGATGCAGCTATTGTCCGTATCCCGGTTCATGTCAACAATAACTTTGGGTTAGCACAAACAATGCTTTCCACCAGTCTGGCAGATTGTGAAATCAAAGAGTTGCCATACATATTCTTCAATGTGGAAAGCTTTTATTTTGACAGAATGTGGTTACATGACTGATATGATACGTTTTGAACAATAATACAGAGATGCTTTTAAAGACATCAGCTGCGTTTTCAAATGCAGTTGCCCTAATCCAATAATGAGGCTTTTAGATAAGTTTTAACCTTGTGATATTATGAACAACACATTTATTTTCCGTGATTAAAGTGACAAATTGATCGTGATGCACTCATACAAAACATCTCCAAGGTCTTGCTGATATGATACATTCATATTGCTCCTGGCATATAGCAAGCATATTGTCACTCTTGCACATATTCGTTTTGGCAGACAAAAGCAGCCTTAGGAACGTTGAAACCTTCAGAAACAATCTTTGCTGTGGCCTTCTTTCAAGCTGAACGTAATGTGAAGCTCACTATAGTATCTTATTCTTTGACCAAGTCACCTTGAAAGCACCCAATCTCATCAGATCTCAGAAACTGAGCAGAGTTGAGCCCGGATGGTGCTTGGGTGGGTGACCACCATGCACAGCCAGGTCTAGTATAGGGCAGTCATGGGCAGTAGGCAGCAGTCCAAGGAGAGTGGACCAGAGATCCCTTTCCTCAGCAACAGATTCCAGCTCTTCCTTGGGAATTCCCAGCCGTTCCCAGGCAAGCCGAAGGATTTAATCCCTCCAACGTGTCCTAGGTCGGCCTCTAGGTTGTCATTTACATGTTTATACCAATATTATTCCCGCTGCACTGGAGGTCAGTATATAACCGTATTGATATTAATTTTCTTTATTTAATTTCAGAAAGCCTTACCGAGTCACATGTGTCAGGAGGGTCCTGCATTTGGATATTTTACCAATGTCACCTTTGATTGTTTTGCCGCATGTCAATGGAAAACCAACGTAGCTGGACACAACCTGTGCACTGCCATCTCGTGGGCCCCCTTGCAGCCCGAGACTCCAAAGCACCTGGCATTAACTCCGGCAATCTGCCATCCACATTAGGTAACCAGACTCAATGCTGCTTGGCTTCCAATACATAACGAGAACACAGTGGCTCCTGAGAATTTGGGTTTTGGTTGAGCAACAGAACTCACCTCTTGTGGCAAAGACCATTCCCAATACCCAGACAAATTGAGCTGAGTGATTATTCCTGCCTGCTTGCGCGCACACCGCGTGGCGTTGTTGTGTTCAGGTGAAAACAGCGGGGCAGCTTTCTCATTTGGCCTCTTCCCGGTCAGGGGAAATAGGAAGACCCCGGCTTGCGTTCCACGGGGTGCCACACGCCTGGCTTCTACAGCGGCGCCCGCTGCCCCTTGGCTCCACGGACAAACGCCGTGCTGAGGATTATGGATTAAAGTGAAACAAAAAAATCAACGGGAGCCCGTGGACACACTTCCCTCTGGCACCTGCTTTTAATGGGCTCCAATACTGATCGAGCACTTCCAATCGGCGTGTGTCACTGCCCCGGCGAGATAGACAGTGCCGTGTAAACCGCGCGGCGAGGTGCGACTGCACTTGCGGACGCCGCAGATATAGCGAGGGTCACGTCGCGACGTATGTACGCGACGAATGGTGACGGTGAGATATCTTCAGGCCTGAATGTGCCTCCAACGTGGGAGGCTAAACGTCACCAAAGAGAGAGGGAGCGCGCTTGACACAGCTTCGAAAAGCAACGATGAAGAAGACCTGGATCAATAATCGTTAACTTCCTCGTATTGGCTCGATCCAACAGTCAAGCCGAGTCCAGGGTGCTGGCCATTCACAGTGACTTACCAGAGAGGTCTGTGCATTGTAATCGCCGTGTGGCATTGCTGTTATTGCAGCACGCAACATGGGAATCCATGCCGTAATAAAACACGATCACAGACTCTGCAGTCTCTGACGAGATATGCAGTCTGACCTCCCGTGGTGGAGCATGCAACGTTACTACCGACACTTGAGTAGTTTGTGGGCGCGTCGATACGAAGTGCGATCCGTGTGGGCTGCTGAACAGTCAGCGCAGCACATTCGTTTTTTTTTACACTTGACATTAACATTATCATTTCATGAGACGAGTTCCAAGCAATTTGGCGAGCCAGTACATTTCCGAATAAAAGTCAGTGTTTAGCTGGATGTTGTTAAAGTATAGCCCGTATTCATATTTTTGTTTCAATAGCTACATATTTTAGCGGAGTGGCCTACGCGGGCCATTTAGAGGCAGTTGATTAAAATAAATCCATCAAACACGTTATTTAAGTTACCTTGACACAAATCGTGATCGCAAAACCCACAGGTATTGACGTAGCTTTTCACGGCTTGACGTATGAGTATTGCTCTCGGAAGCTGGCTGATAATGCCTCCAACAATCCCCAACGATTCCTCAAACGTGGGGGTTGAAACGCCGTAAAGTAGACAGGAGGAACACATGACATGGCTATCCTGAAACAGTAGCTCTTGCGAAAAATTCTCAAAACCACAGGCAACCATTTGTTCACGCTGACTTTTCTATTCGCAACCTTGATGCTAACACAGAGAATTGGTTTACAATCAGAAATCCTATATTTATACCCCACCCGCGCCCTAGAAATTCTAAAATGCCCCTTGTAAATTGAGAAAGTCAAACCAAGTTGACTCTCTTGGCATTTTTAAGATCGGCGAAATTTCACTTGATACTATGAGGTTGCATCGAAAGGTTTTGTGTTCAAGTGTTTGGGAGGCAAATGCACACTGAATGGTATTGGCGTTGATTAAGTGCGAGACTTTAAGTCATTTGAGGAGTGGCTGATGCATGAATCACATATTCCGCAATGAGTCAAGCGGCCCTAGAAAATTCACCAGAGCCCACGATAATTTACGTGGAGGAATCAGTGGAAACCTTGGCAGCTCACGAAAAATGGGATCTTGTACTTACTCACAGCACCACACAAAACATGCATGTCATTGCTTCTGTAACACATTCCAAAATGCGTTTAACATAAATGCTTACTGATTGTGTTGGGTGGAGGAGGGTTGATGACACGTTTACGTGACCCAACCTAAAAGCGTATTATTATGCACACTGCAGCCTCCTCGGCCAGATCTGTGCTGACCGCTAGATAGTGATGATGCGATCAGCTCGGAGCCGAGAGAACAGCCGACAGCTGATTGGTGAGGTCCACTGCAGAGTTGTCCCGTGACACGACCAGCCAATAGAAACAATCTGGAATGACACCCAAACTCTCGCATTTTATATATATATATGTAGATCATGCATTATTTGCTGAGTTTTGGAGGTGTTGATTTTTTTTTAAATCCCTCTTTGCTATAGGTTAAGTTCCTAATAGCAACACGGCTTCACGACAACATGTTATCTATATTGGATCATCTTCACAACCGTTATAGTCACAGAGATAATGTATTCGTTCTGTTTACTTTAGTTGAAAAGCAGTAGTTAGGAGCAGAGATCAGTCACTCGAAGGGTTCTCAAAGGTAGTTCCGTAATATCCGCTTCTGTGGTTCACTCATGACAAGAGGAGCTACTTTGATCTGACAGAGATCCGAATGGATGTCATGCCTCGTGACATGCCACCAATCAGGACACATTTTTGTGAGACTTCGTTTTAATAGAACCGAGCAACCCGCACGTCCTGTGGACGTGTGTGTCCACCCGTCCCCCACAGCCAGCCAGCAAAAACGTTTTATCTTTTATAGAGCCCTGTCTGCGCCTATTTCTTGGCTTCTTTTTAAAATGTTAAATCTTATCATATAACTGTATTAGTCTGTACAGTGTTGTGCGACCTTCAGGTGAAAAGTGCTATATAAGTTTCAATTATTATTATTTTGCTCTGTACTGTATATCCTAGTTTATCTCGAAATTTTGCTTTGTCTCTATTTACTTGTCTCAGAAAACGCAGATTACTTATAATGTCAGACGTAGCAAACTCTCTCCATTATGCTCCAGGGGTGTTACAGTAGGACCTTGACGAATTCTGTTCGAGCTGTATCGAACCACAGCGATGTTTGCAGCAAATATTTGACGGAAAATGTCTTGATGTTACATCAAACGCCCGAGCAGTCTAAAGTGCGTAGGACTACAAATGCTGACGTGGTATCCAAATCCGTTAATTTCTAAGAAAATACCATCCCAATGAAAGCGATTTGTCGTTTCCTCGCTGATGTTGAAGCACCATGTGGTGTAGCAGATTGTAATTTAAGCTATCTCTCGAAGCCTTTGATTTCTGCTGTCAGGTGCTAACAGTGGACAAGTGTTTTGTTCGTGATTGTCGACTGATAAAGCTACGCCACAGCACATTATAAATTTATAAAAGGCACAGAAAGCATTTATTTCATGAATCAATGCTGGCTGCACGGGAAACTTGTAATCACATGAATGGCTATGCTGGGGGTGGAGTGGTGGCACAGTGGTTAAACACACTACACTCTGACCTCGGCCACCCAAGTTTGATTCCCGACTACGGCCAACATCAGTGTTGAGTATCATCTGAATCGGTCCTGAATCGCCTCCCTCCATCCCACCTTCACCAACCTGCACTGACCAGTGTGGGGAAGTATGGCCAAACAAGCTTCATGGCGTGAGGAGGCCTTCATCCAGTCGTGGAATCACAAAGGGCTCAACAATTGTTATCAATAATACTAATAATTTACATTTATAATATATAGCTAAAATCCAAATGAAGTTGGTGACAAGGTAGATAAAATAGACAAAGTAGATAAAATGACAAAATAAAATAAATTTTCTATATATATAAACAAATTACATTGGTAAAGTCCCTCAAGCCTGAGGATTTCAGACAAAACACTGAAATGATAAAAGACTTAAAATAATAGTATGTATGAATATATATGAATGTTCAATGCCTTTGAGATCAAACACATTTATATACAGATTTGGTGAGTATTAGGCTCAAAGTAAAACAGTTCTGCGTTTTCTTTAAACTCTTGGGCAAAACGCGTCATTGGAAGTGGATAACGGCCGGTGGACGAGACTAACCGCGGAGTGGCAGCCAAAGGATGGCTTGATCGGACGTCCATCACAGAAAGGAAGCGATGAGGATTTGCTCGGTATATTGACGCATCGCGTGACCGTATGAGACGGCTTGGGCGAGGCCTTCATCCAGCAGCGATGACCACAATATTGACGATGATGGCAGAGAAGGAAAAGGCGCCTGTCAAATCAGAGGCCTCTTTGGGCAGCAGGGTTGCTATGTAGTGGGAACATCTGCGCTTCACAGAAAGTTCTACCCGAGGCGGTTCGATTCCTGTCTCATCCATGACCAGGCGTGGAATTTTCACGCCATTACTAACTCAATTCCTCTATCCTTCTATTATTTTGGGAACGGTGCAAAACTAAATTCGAAAATAAGGCTAAACTCTGGGCTTTCGGAGCCAGGCGGGCGGGCAGTTGTACGAGGACAGATTTTTAGATTTCGCCTCGAGGCTGCGTGGGTGGACTCCACCACCCGACGGCGCGCACATTGGGACGGTCACACTCCCGCGGAGAGCCTGGTGGCACTGTGCGGCGACACGCCAGGACACGCGCGTTACAAGTCGACCGCGTCGTGAGGGCAGCTACAGTACCAAGCCTCTCCCAGGCCGTGGCCACGTACGCGTTCTTATCGAGTGCAAATTAGATATTTGAATGCGCGTGATGTCCCTGAACTTGTCGCATTTTAGATTTTGTTTTAAGTGTGCGCGTGGACTGGGATGACCCCAAGGGTTTCATGGGGGGGGGGGGTTGCAACCCGCAGCCTAACATCGTTTTACTTTGCTCATTCATTTATGTGGGAAAACACTATTTTAATGTTAAAACGAAAAAAAGGTTTTACCATTTCTGGCAATAATACAAATGTTAAGATCTGATTTAGGGTTTTCACGGCTCGATGCCTGAGAATTGCTTTCCAAAGCTGTTCTTTCAGGATAGCCGTGTCGAGCGCGCCCCCTCTATCCTTTGCGGATGTTTGCCTCCCGCGTTGGAGGCATCCTCAATAACGTTTGCTAAAACACACACATGCTTGTGGCAAAATATGTACACGGTATGCTTTGATAATGTATGAATTGTCCTTGAAACAGATTGGCCCACACCAGACAGCCTCTTTGTGGCCTATTCTAATCAGTGTTAGCTAAATATTGACAAAAACCAAGCAGCTCAGGATCACTTTTATACATAAGATTAATATAGTTTTCATATGCCATGTTTTTTGCTTCGATTAGATTACCATACACATTTGTATACAAAAATATTACGTTAGATAATTAAATGGTGGTCACAAGACATCTGGACCAGCTTGTACTATGATAAATCCTCTGGTATGTCTCACTGACAGTAATGCGCCAAATTACACGTGTGTTGTTTTAAATTTGATTTCGCTTTAAAATTGGCGTTCATTTGTTAAGAGCTCTCACGATAGAAGAGGCCCGACGCCCAATTTGAGCATCACATGTAAACACAATAAATGCAATAACCAAGGTAAATAATAATGGAGTATTTGGCATTGGGCAGAATAGGCTGTGGAAAAACAGTCAAAGGAAAGGAATTTAATATATAGTAGGGGCCCTTAGAACTACAAGAGTGCCGGGCTCCCAGTCCACCAGTCCACCATAACGCGCATAGTATTCGTTTAAAGTCGAAAGTTTTAATTCAAAGAG
>JAZEWU010000009.1:7073945-7085955 GCA_036362915.1 Geotria australis
GTCAATGCGTGAGACTACATCGTATATATTATAATGTTACTGGCCAGCTACTGAGTGTTTTTTAGTTATGGCTGGAGGGCAATGCATCTGGGTTCGTGCCATACCCCCCGTGAGTAACCCGGCTACGCCTGGGGAAATCTAAGCTGCAGCTCGCTGGTCGAATCTTCGTGATCCCAGCCAACTCGTGATATTAGTTACATATTACAGTCACATCTATGTGCATTAGCTAATTAAATAAATAAAGGTTATAGCTGGACGCCTGAGAAGCCAGAGGAAGCCCGTACAGAACAGGCGGAGATACCGCACAAACTCCACACAGAAAGGCGCTCGAGGCAGGAATGGAACTGCCTCGGGCAGGACCTTTTTTTCTGTGAGGCACAGATGTTACCACTGCGCTGCCACCCTCCCACCTTCTGCTCCTGTGAACAGGTATCCTCATCACGTCCCTCTGGAGTTACCCCAGTGAAGTTTGTCTGGCGAATAAATTAAGTTCCATACTGTGTAAACATTAAACAAACATATTTCACCACTTCTGAACGTGTTCCAGAAAGAAAAAAAAGACATGAGGTTTGACATGAGTGCAGAATTGTTTTACGGACGTTAAAGCACTCAACTAACGGATTCAAATTGCACAAACGCAAGACGCAGTATATAGCCACATTGGCTACTTCAGTAATCGCTGTTAAGGAACACCTATTAAGACCAGCATGGCCCATGATGTGGTCAGCACCATGCCTGGCCCCCTTGTCACAAAATATACTACGTTTTGGCCAGGTTGACCTTGAGGAGACCCAGAAGTCCAGGTTAGGTTATGAAAATAAAAACCACTTGTGTTAAATATTGACATGGATCAAACCTCAGAAAAGGACACGAACATACATGTTTGATAACACATACATACATGTCCACTGCCGTGTCACTAATAGGGGTCATTTAACCGTACTTCATCACGCTGGTCAGCGTGAGGAGTTTGTGAATGAGACGTCCATGTCAGGTTCAGATATGACTCACCATTGATGGCTGGGTTCGCAGCGCAGTGCACCAACCACTTGCTCCACATATACGTCCGCTTATATTAACACAGCAGGATTTGTGCAAATACAGTACGGTACCGTAGCTGTTTGTACAGACATGTTAAAAGATGCCGTGGACTGGAAATGACGTTACATTCTGATTACATTTTGTACGTGTAATAAGGTTCACCATATCATTTTAATTAAACATGTTCGTGTGGTGTTTGTTTGCTTCAGTTCACAAAATAATAATAACAGCATTGAGAACAAGTGCCTTTGGTCATTTGCCCGCCTTTATTTTATTTTGAGGCTCGTTGTGGAAATATGTGTTTGTTCTTGTAGTGCATCCACTTTTATAGCAAACCGCGGGATTTCGGATGAATAGTACTTCCCAATTCCACAGAATTATAATGAAAGCTGAGTATAATTTGAAATTGCCCCTTAATGGTCTCTACTCACTGGTTAGCCTGTGTGCATGAAGGAAGAGTGGCCCAAAACCGAGGGCACTTAAAGCGAGCTGTTGAAAAAGAATACCCTGCAATTTGCGATGCAAGTCTATAAGGACACCAGCCGTGCAGTCTCTATTGTAAGGCAGTGTGCATGTTTGACCTTCCACGCTTAGGATAGCATTTCATGTGAATTCCCTCTCAAAGGCAACACTTTCCTCTGAACGTGCGCCGCATCTGTGGATTAGCAGTGGTATAATTGAGTGGTGTACAGCGGCTTAGTGAGACGGCTATCATAGGTGGTGAGTGATACAAGGTGGGCCAGAAATAACTGACACATTTCCGGGCCACTTTGTATGATCAGAACCGGTTCTGGCCTCGTCCATCCTTCACCAATCTGAACTTGACCAGCGTGGTAAAGTATTGTAAAAAAACACAACAATCCCCTTGACCGGCGTGGTGTGTGGAGACCTTAGTCCGCTGGTGGATTGGGAATGTCTGGAATATAGTGGAGTATAATCATGCACATAAGTGCGACGGGTGGGGGTTTATGCAATTTTGCAAACCAGTAGAGTTCACCTTAAAAGTTGGCCAAGCACCTTTCTTGGGCAGAATGATTTAAACCGCATAATTTGTCAGGAATCAGTTCACGCCTTATCCACATTTTCAATCCGTGCAGTGGTAATGCCATTCTGTGTATATACCATTGGTAATGAAATGGAATTAATACGGATTTTGTTAAGCCTGATGAACTTTCTCTCTCGGCTACACTTTATTAAATGTGCCATTATTAAGCTATGCATGCTTTCAAAATGGCTCTCCTAATTGGAAATGCAAGACACGTGTTATTAATGAAGAAATATGATTACGGGCTACTTGAATAAAACTGCATCTTTCTCCATTATTCATGCTACGGATTCTATTATGCCATGTTCCAATCTACGTCTAAAGAAAATAAATTGAGCATGAATAATTAACCTTGTAATCATAGGAAATGTAAGAGCTCTTGGTATTTAACAAAACACAAATAAACTAAAGGCCATCTTTATAGGAACCTGAATTACCACAATAACCGCGTCATAATGAGGAGACGAAAGCTAAAGCGATTTTTAAAAATCCCATTTTTTAATAGCTTTCAATTTTATTTTCTGAACCTCAATATCTCCGTTTTAGGTTAATATGTTGTAGTTTTTTATCGATCGATGCGTGAGAATTGATCTCAACAGCCTTATCGAGCGTTCCTCCTCTCTCTTGCATGGAGGAATGCTCTCCACGGCTATCCAGAAAAAGCAGCTCTTGAGAACAATTATCATCAAATGTGAATCTACCAAAATCCCGCATAAGCTGTGTACTTATGCAAGGGAGGCATTTGACCATACTTCACCACTGCTGTCTGCTGCTGCCCACGATGTAACCCGTAGCAGCCTCGACCCACCGGCCATGCCGTGCTGATGGCCCACCCAAGGAGCGTCCAGTCTCAAATCCCCGCTTAGCTTCTGAGACGCGATACTACGGTACTGCAGTAAAATCAGAGTAAAATGCAAAACAATAACTTGTGTTAACGTACTGTACATTCGAAATTAACACATTCAACACTCTGACACATTGTACCCCACTTTCAGAGAGAAGGAACAATCCACACGGCTCATGCATCGAGCCATGACAACCTACATCCAGTCAGTCAGTCAGTCATTTTCTGAAACCGCTTAATCCAATACAGGGTCGCGGTAACAACCTACATCCATACATTTGAAATAGTCAAATGGTTACCTTTTTTTTCTTTACAAAGGTCTTCAAAGTCAATCTCAAAGACATTTTGCCCAAGCGGATTTTGCAAATGTGCTTTGACGGGCGTTCACACGCGAGGACAAGCAGAGACTGGGGGAGGAGGAGGCACTTTGGCTGTGACAGCGGTCATCCGTTCACGTTTCCTTCCTCCCCCATGTGAAAAAGCCCCAGCTACCGATTCCACGGTGATAATGGTCACAAACCAAATGGAACAATTCCTCGTTGAGAAAAACACGTGTCTCGTATATTAAAAAAGCCACAGCCCTCCCGAGATGCCTTTTTAACGACACTAATCATTTACTAGATGCTGGAGAGAAACCTAATGCAGTCTTTTGACAAACATGCCATTGCTGAGTGTCAGGTTAATTATGAACAAGTAAGTCAGACAGTGTTCACTTTTAGACTTCCACTTTTGGAGCTTTTGTTCGTTGATATTCTTTATTTCCAAGCACATAATGAGACACACATAAGTAAAGTGTAATCAACCATTTTCAATCCACTGCTCGATGGACACCTACCCCCTTGCCCGTGTCCCATGATGGACACGCTTCATCCCACTCCTGCATTCGAGTCAACCTCATTGGCATATCGATAAAAAAAATCAAGCATTTGCCCTTGCTAAAATGGTGTGTCAAACATGATTCCCCGTATTTTCTTGGGGGGGCAAAAACACATTTTGGTTATTTAACTGTAGTGTTGTTCTACTCTATGCTGCTCTTTTGGAGTATAAAACTATTTTAGGAGGAGACAAACATGTATAATGTGTCATTAGTGTTCTCATTCAAAGTGTTGGAGCTGTGCGTAAGTAGGCGCGAATACTCTGATAATGCATTTGACCTTCAGCTTTACTTGTGAAATGCAAAAACAAGGAAGAAACCCAACCGGCACATGCATATGTATGGATTTTGTAGCACCTTTCAAATGCATATATCTTCGAAAATATTGGCATTTATTCTTAATTATTGACCTTAGCTGCTGATGACAACGATGGCAATTATGAACACGAACATGCATGGCAAGCATCTGCTGCTGCTGCTGCGTAAATACAAACCATCCTGCGTTTTTTTTGGGGTCTCAAGGCGAGGTAAGTCGAGGCTTACCTCCTGATTTTGATCAATTCGCCATGCGGGCTACCGCCGTTTCTTTGTGCAGAACTTGAAGCCTCGTCCTGAAATGTAATCCATTAAAAGCAAATGTGATCCCATGTGTGCCGCTTACACCAGCAAACGCAATCTGTAAAGATTTTCCAATGCTACATTTAATTAAGAAAGACTTGGCCTTTTAAGAATAATATGTTTTGACGTTTCTTCAGCTGTCTACAGAATGGCTCGTCGTGAGCTTCTCCGACATCGTCAATTCATTCAGGAAATGCACTTTCTGTAGTTTTGAGAAGAAGAAAAAAGGTAAGCATTTGAATTTGCTTTCATTCCATAAAACTTCACAAAAATACAATAATGTACAACCTTTTCTCACTACTGTTGAAGGCTGGCCTACGCATGCAATGTTGGATATTCGGGTTGCTTGACCATACCTCATCATGTTAGTCAGTGTATGGGTTGGTGAGAGATTGGGGAGGGGAGCAGAGTGTGGATATTTTAGAAATCACTTACCACTGATGCTGGCCAGGAATTAAACCTGAGTTCGAATCCTGGCTATATCACTCTCATTCCCCTCTGTATTTACGCACACATCTTTATTCTAAATCACCACGTTAGCCATAAACACTGCATGACTGTCTTATAACAGATCTGAAAATGTAATAAAATGGTTTCAAACAAAAGCCCTTTGGAGGAAAAGGCTACGTGTGACACCCATTGGAATGTATTACTGTTCTTAAAGTGGGACCTTTGCCTTTCCTAGGAAAGTCTTCCAGAGTTTCAAAACGTGTTAAAGACGTTCCTGCATTGGGAAGTTTGACGGCAAATATAAGACACGATTTGGCAAGTGGGAGGAAACCGGAGTAATCTGAGAAAACCCCCCATACGGACGTAGGGGCACCAGTCAGCGAATCGTGGCATGGATAGATTCACAAACCACAGCCGTTCTGCTATCTCCAGGACATCTTGCAGTCCTTGGCCTCAAACACCGTGTATGTTGTGGCACCAGCTGAAACCCCCGGGTTCGATTCCCGGCTCGGGTGCCTTTCTGCATCAAGTTTGGATGTTCTCCCACGTGTCCGCGTCGGTTTTCGCCTGAAACTCCGGTTTCCTCCCATAGTCCAAAGACACCAGTCCCCTGCGATGGATGACGTCCCATCCCAGGTATAGCCCTGCCTTGCGCCCGGTGTCTGCCGGGATAGGCTGAGGACCCCCTTCACCCTGTTCAGGGTTAAGCGAGTACTGATAATGATGACGATGTTGTGGCACTCTCTTATCCCAAGCTCAACCTGGTGTAGCTGTCGGGAACTGATGAGATTAGGCATATTCTGTGAGATGTAATGCGTTCCCCATTACTCTGTATTAATAATTTTGCTGTAAGGCAGTGTGAATGATGAATGCAAAGAGTTTCTTTAAAATAATCCTAATTTGTGCTTTTGCACCACTATCAGAGATGCCCCTTAATGTTTTACGGTTTTCACAGGCCCTCGAGCTATCGGAAATTCTGTTGCAGTCTGAACAGATAACATTAAATGGTGCGTGTTTGTGGCCAGCGGTGATGTAATTGTACAAATTCTCATTGGATATGCACAATTACTGTGTTTTTGTGCCTTTGCATATACACGGTGTTTAAACGTTTGATGAAATAGTTTTTGAACAGTATAACAATATTATCTGTATGCGAGCTATCATCGCGGGTTTTTGTTTGACTTTAAAAGGATGCTGCTGCTGCTGCTGCTGCGGTGTGCTGGTGAGCACACCGGACAGGAATCGTCCGCTCGATTTCATCTCACAGATAGAAGGTACTGCCCCAGACGGTTCGAATCCTTCCTCGGGTGCACTTGTTTGTGCGGAGTTTGTGTGTTCTCCCCCTGTTCTGCGTGGGTTTCCTCCAAGTCCAACGGTTTCCTCCCACAACCAAAAAAACACTAATTAGTTGGCCGATGCCATCTTATAATATATATATGCCATGGTGTCTGGCGGGTTGGTGCCGGCTGACTGCGTCGCTGCCTTACAAACAGACTTACAAACATACATACATTGAAAAAAAGCACTTGGTCCATTACGCGGTTTCCTCCCACAGTCCAGAGACATGCTGCTGCATATGGTTAATTAGCCTGCGGACTAAATTGCCCCGGTGCTCTGTGATGGACTGGCGTCCCATCCTGGGTATAGCCCTGCCTTGCGCCCTGTGTCCGGCTCACCGTGACCCTGTACAGGATTAAGCGGTTTCTGACAGTGGATGGATGGACCTGGTCCATTCTATATCGTTATTGGTACCGCCAGGAGAGTCATTGGGCAAGGGGACAAGCATAGATTGTCGGCGGTAGGACATGTATGACTGGGTGCCGTGACTAGGTCTTTTTATTGTTTTCCCTGGATTGGTCTGATTGGAGAAGCATGCAGGACCCAAGCAACTCCAGGTGTCAATGAGGGAGCACAGCGCCCCGAACAATGGGAGCAGAGTGGCAACACCTGGGAGATTTGGCCGATTGGCATATGAGAAGTGCACCGTGGGGGAATTGGAGACAAAACATGCAGTAAGTGACAAGGGGGAGCAAGCACTCAAGTGATAGGGAATGTGGAAGGGCACGGGAGGTGGATCTGTGTAATTAGAGCGGTGACGATGCTTCGAACGCAGTGCACCCTGGATGGGCATGGGGGAAGGCAGCCAAGAGAACCGGCTGCACCGAGCAACAGTGCAGCAACGGTGCGGCAGTGGATCGGGAGGCGCAAGAGTTTGATGCGGGGAGGAGCAGTTGGACCGCGGCCTCAGCCCAGTCATCAGCCTGTGAGTGACTCGATCGCAAGCACTGTAGTGGATGTGGGCAAGAGAGTAGAAGCAAACCGGTGATCTTAATGGGAGCCGCATTGTTATTTCAAGGAGCTTGGCTGGGGACTATAGCAGGATTCGAGATGGCAACAACAGCAGGGTGATTTGGATTGGAGTGGGTGTGTATGTGTTTGCTACGAACCCGGCGACCACATTTCGATTCTCGCTCACGGACAACACCAGCGACGAATTTCTGAACGGGTTCTGGGCCTCTCCTCGAGGTTGACTCGGCCTCATGAGTAGCTGCTGCGATTGTGGAAACATCACCACTAGTGAAAGGAGTGTCATCCACAATGAGGGGAAACTTGAGAGCATGACAATCGCATGCATACACGAAGCGATGCTGTGTCATCGGTACATTTCGGTCATAAAACTGGCCTGCAATTAATTTGCGAGGAGGATACGCTATGCCAAGATAGATTTCGCGATGATATAGACACAGCCGTCACAGGGGTAAACGTGAGGCGCAGTCTTCAAATAAGAACTGATGCATTTTCTTTGGAGCTTAAGTCTTGGTCCCTCGTGGGTCCGTGTGCTGTAATGACGAGCCTGATGAGGATTTAACACGTGGCTGAAGCATTCAATAAGCACTCTTCCCTGATACTCGCGCAGCACACAATGAATTACCGCTGACAGAAACGGAGATTCTTTTTCTTTGCCTCAGGATTGTTGAGCTACAGTGTTTATCCGTGCTCTCGAGCAAATGTTGACAAATGTGCTTTATTAAAAATGTGTCCCAAATGAGTACGCCAGGATGAGATCAATTGTTGTAACCCTTTTTGGCTGTGCCGTCCCTGCTAAAAAACAAAATCCAATCTCGATATTCACGTTGGAAAAATGGGGGGGGAATATATACGATTCACTCGGTGAATCGGCTTTGAATAGCGGTTGTCAAAACAAGGCATATCAGGGGAAAAAAATATGGCTTTTATTTCATGAAAGTCTTTATCTGAAATGGCTTTGGGGAATGTAAAATGGCCGCGTGGCTTTTCTTAACAATTTCTTCACATCAGCGTTCAGGCGAGAGAGAGGGATGAGCTGACTTTCTGTTTTGGTTAGCCGCCGAATCGAACAACATTCACGAAGTCAAACGGTTTAATAAAGACAAAGCGTTGGTCATTAGGCGTTTAAGGTCACTAAAGGAGACAAATGGTCAAACATGAGGCAAAGCAAACACTTACAGCGAGATCGAAGAAGAAGGGATCTGAAACGTATTGATACAGAGAAAATATAACTTCAGATGAATATGATAAATGTCAAACGTTTAATTGAAAAATGTAAAATCATTTGAAGGACAAGCAGCTCAACCTCTGCACTGAGCACACAGTGTGCGTGTCTTGGCATGACACGGGTCTCTGTATTTCAGTAAGGGTGCGTGATCGCGTAATCGCATATCTGTGGTGATGAACAGTGCTTCTACGAGTGCAGAAAATGATGGATAAGGGAAGTGGGTTTTTTTGTGTGTAGACGAATTTTGAAATCTTCGTGTGGAGAAGCGCTATTTCATTCGTTACACAAGTGTAAGAGCTATGGGGTGTTATCACAGGTAATGACGGTGCAAATTGAATTGAAGCTCATGTTGGGTGGGAAATGGAGGTTATTCATGAATTCCTCCCTGGTTCCACTGATTAAATGCTGTGTCAAAACCGGTCCAGAGTTTTCATGTCTTGAGTCAATGCTGCTGAAACGATGCACGACCGGATGGCGGTGCGGCTGATGAGTTCATTAATTCATTCATTGTCAGAAACCGCTTCATCCCGTGCCGGGTTGCAGTGAGCCGGAGCCTATCCCGGCAGACACAGGGTGCACGGCAGGGCTGTACCCATGATGGGATGCCAGTCCATCACAGGGAACCGGGGGCAATCTGGTCTGACGAGTAGCGCGACAGATATTTAACGGAGACGTGTATCTGCTTATTTAATTTGCCGCCGATTAGCGTGATGAGGCTAGTGTTCGTAAGTTCCGTCGTTGGTCATTTGCAGTTCTGTAATTACATTTTTATTGTGGAGTATGCACTCGGAGTGGTTTTTCACTCTAGCATGCGCAGTGTCGCAAGCAGCCCTAAGATATTGGTGGACAGTCCACATTCTGATAATGGGGGTGAGTCAAGGTAAAGCGGCTGAGCACCGCCTCTGCTCTTTTGAGCAAGAAATATCATATTGCCTTGACTTTTTGACTGTCCCACAAATTGAACACTTCTGATTGCAAGCCATGTGTTCTGTCCACTGCTCGACCACTTGGCTGAGTTTATTTTCTTTCCCAACAAAGACCGAGGTGAAGGTCATGAAACATTGTGATTAGCAAATTCGAGCATTAGCTCCTGGTGTCGTGGCTTCTGTTTACGTGGTGACTTGTGTAGTGTTGTCAGGCCATGGCTGAATTCTCTATAAACTTAGGTAGATAATAGATAGATGTTCATTATTACAGCAGAAAAATACGCAGTGAGCTTTCAAGCTCTTTACGGGATTTCTGCGACACAACAAACATGCACTTTGACGAAAAAAGCTAAATCTGCTATATATAAAAAACAGTTTACAACCCCACCTCTGCCGTGTCACCCACATCTGGATCCTATATCACAAGAACATGTGCTACATTGAAATGTAGTGGCTGGCTTTATTGTTCTTTTAAGAACGTGCATGCCTATATGAACAGTGTACCTAATGTGCTGATGTAGGTATTTACTGCTCAGTTCGTGATGGGTGCTCTTCAGAGCTGTTCTTTTGGGATAGCTGTGTCGAGCGATCTCCCTCGCGATGTTTCACTTCCAACGTGGGAAGCGACACGGCTATCCCGAAAGAACATCTCTGACGATTAACTATCAGTGTACCTAATTCCGTGTTTCTTTATTTTATTGAAATATCTTCGTTATTGAATATATGGTTTAAATATTGAGGGAAAAAAATCCAACAAAACCCGTTTATGCTGACGGCGTCCTAATTATGATAAAGACCAGTCCACAGTTGCCTATCACTGCATCATTTGCACTTCTTCAGGAAATACGGCACCGAGGGCTGTGTGCTTTTTGCAAACTTGCGTCTCGGTTGAAGAAATATATATATAGGATTGACATTAGATTATTTGGCGAGAAAGCCTCGTGCAGGGATCCAGTCGGTATTTGAAGACCGGAATGTCCCACACATTCCCAATGTCCCTTTGTTTGCTCTGAGTTCAAAGGCAAATTCCGTTCGGTATTGATAAACGTGAGGTGCAGCAGAGCAGTACAGCTAGGTCCCGAGAATGATGAAAAACTTCGATGTGGAAAATGCTGAATTGTTTAACGATCCATAACATGAAAGAAATGTGAGCGTGTTATTTCATTTAATTCAATGCGCAGAGGATGTCTCTACAGTGGTTGTTAACAAATCAGTTTGCAGACAGAGTGGATTTTCTATAAAGGAAATGCGGGACACTTAAGCATATTGTCGAACCGTATTTTTGAAAATACCATGTAATGCAGTGGCCACGTTTGTATACGACCTTGGTTTTTATTTCAGAATATAGAAGGCTGGTTTTAAAAAATCTATGACGTATGCTCAATATTCAGAAATTTATGATATTCAGAAATATGATACAAATGGTATTTTAGTGACTTAAGTAACTCTATTATCCAATGTCATCCACGATTGTCAAGAAATATTTAGGTTTCCTGTTGTGGAGGCAGCTGGGTAGTTTAAAGGTCAGAATATGGGTCGGCATGGATGGGAATCCTGGTTTGAAATCTGGGCTGCAACGCTTGCTTAAACAGGGATCTCAATTGTAGAGAGTTACTGGTTCAAGCCAATTTAATGACTGCACAAACCCCTATAATGTAAAATAACATTTTTTTTGTATTCTTCAGAGCTGTTCTTTCGGGATAGCCGTGTCGAGCGTTCTCCCTGTCTCAATTGCGACGTATCGCCTCCCACGTTGGAAGCATCATCAAGTGTTCCAACGTGGGAGGCAAAACGTCGTGAAGCAGAGAGGGAGAACCATCAGGAATCGAGAAGTGAAAACCTACATCAGTACAATTTTTTAATTGGCCAAATTTCATCTCCTGAAAATCAAAAATATAGGTATCACTATAATGCAATAATTCTGTTAATCAAATCTGTTAATGACGAGAACAACCAATCCTAACCAAAATTAAAGTGGACCAGAAACCCATAACGTTCAAACACAAAATGTGCTAAAGTGCATCTTGTTTCTCTTGGCTGCGCTAGTTCTCAGTGCAGAGTGCGCGGGAGAATGGCAACCCTTGGTGCGAAAAATATAAAATATAAAGACCACTGGAAATATTTTTGGGAGAGGTCCTGCAAAAAATATTGGTGCTGTGTTCTGACACATGGACATGCTGGGGCTGCTCTGCGAGATTTCTCAATTGATTATTTGTCTGGACACAAGATGTTGATAGCACATTGAATACAATTGAGAGGGACCAAAAATACTGGTGACAAAACGCTCTAGCACTCGGGCCTGTCACCACCGTTTCATCAGATAAAATGGTTGGTCAAAGCAGTATCCCATATCGGTAAGACGCTCTCGTCAGGTTACCATCATGGTCGCACTACCGCGTGTGAGGGAGAGATGTTACAGAAAGTGCAAACAACATCAGAGCGGCGTAAGTCAATGCCGGACACAGGCAGGCCGGTGAGGATGAGTTTGCGCACACGTCAATCAGCAGGGCAGGGAGGGGGCATATTTTGTAAAAAGTCGAAGAGGGCTTAGGAGGTCATATGAGTTACGGGAGGCAGTGCACGTCTTGAGAGTATGGGGATTTTTGGATCTGCCCTGAATTGGCTGGGATCCTATCTTTCCGACCGGAAGCAGTTTGTCAGCCTTGAAGGACAAAAC
>JAZEWU010000009.1:7086360-7107756 GCA_036362915.1 Geotria australis
GGCTCTCTTCATACCTGCGCCTTTTTGGGAGCACTCGTTCCTTCCTCTGGCTTGGATTGTTGGAGTGGGTTATCGGTGCCGTGCCGAGATGTTGGCTCGCTCTCTCTCTTCCGATCTGTGTCTGCTCGGGGATATTTGTTCCCTCCTTGATTGTTGTAGAATTCTTTTTCTTTTGTCCTTTGCCTTATAATTCGTTGCTATCGCTTGACTCTCAGTTTTTTGTCTCCCCGTTGTTGTTATGCCGTTCTCTCCACAGCTCGGATTATAAAAAAAAAGATTGTTGCTGAATTTCCGTGCTTTGTCGTTGTTGACATGTCGTTCTCTCTGCAGCTTTGTGCAGCGCTTTGTGACCCTCGGGTGAAAGACGCTATATAAATGCTATTATTATTATGAGCTAGTGTTCAGAATGAGCATTGGCGAACAGCTTGGGCAAGAGATAATACATCTCCGTAGGCCTTCGTGGCTGTGCTCTATACCGCTGTGATTCGTTTTCGGGTTGAAAAAGCTCCTAGCAACGTGGAGTAAAAAAAACAACTCTTAAGTCGTCCCGCGCAATGTGCGGTTACATTCTGAAAACAAATCGGAAAGCTACGAGCTCGGGATGTTGGCGGCTAACGAAGAGCCGCACAAGAATTATCAAGAGTCGCCACTTTTCTATGAGGGGAATAGAGGCGAGTGTGTACTGGCATACTCCACTGCTGGGTCAAGGGCAGAGATTACTGTACCCCGACACAAAATAACATTGTATTTTTATTTTATTTTTCTGTTGAATTGAGCGTTGTGGTCATCGTCGGTATTTTCCCAGTGGAGTCTGCAGACCTTTGCAAAATCTTTTTTTTCACAGCAGTGCCAGCTTACTTCTCGAGAATAAACATTTTAAAGTAGACGAACAACATCGTTTCACAAATACGAGTGTTATTCAAAACGGACACATTCAATCGTGAGCGAAGGGGCAATGCGCTATTAGTTGACATTTTGTGTTTATTACCATCCATCCATCCATTGTCAGAAACCGGTTAATCCTGGACAGGGTCGCGGTGAACCTATCCCGGCAGGCACAGGGCGCAAGGCAGGGCTATACCCCGGATGGAACGCCAGTCAATCACAGGGCACCGGGGGTAATTTAGTCCGCAGGCCACTTATAACCTATGCATCAGCATGTCTTTGGACTGTGGGAGGAAACCGGAGTGCCCGGCGAAACCCCACGCAGACACGGCGAGAACATGCTAACTCCACACAGAAAGGCACCCGAGATGGGACTGGAACCCGGGTTCTTCTTGCTGTGAGGCGGCAGCGCTACTAACCGCGCCACCGCGCCCCACCCGTATTGTAAATCATTGTGACAAAAATGTGTCTATCATTGTTTAGGATGCAATTGTAAAGGCAATGTGTAATCTGTATGGACTATTTTGACGGGCACATTAACGCTGTAGTGTCCAATCTTAGCACGTAACGTCGGTTGTTTTGCTCCTAGCTGCTGTGCTCACTTATTCACTGCAGTTACTCTAACCGTCAGTCACTCTCCTCCCACTCTTACTGCGACACACATTAATGTAACGCCTTTACACCTTTCGCACAAACAAGTCTAAGAACATTTTGTACCAGAATGCCCGTCTCCTCTCGTCCATTATGTATTCAGCCACTGTATTGCAAAACAAAACACGTTTTCTTCCCCAACATTTTCCTCTCCTGCACTGCCCATCTTTGGAACGCCCTCCTAACTTTCCCTGAACCTCGCTCAGTTCAAAATATACGCTCGCTCTTATCCACTCTTCTGCCAATTTCCACGCTATGATGATGGCTGCTATGCACCATACGCCATTCAGTTGCTCGGCAACTATGGTGTACAAAGTGAATAGCATAACAATATGTCAAGTCTATAGAACCTATAAGCAATGTGTGATCGTCTCGTTCATATTTGGTCCGTAATATATGTTCTGCTTGTACCTCTGGTACATGCATGTTGATCAATGCCTATTCCACATTATGTAATTATTCAAATACGCTCTGACCTGATTAATTAGTATACTGATTGAGACGGTGTGATTTGCATAATCTCATCGACTGTCCCGGTTCATGATTAATAAACAGTTTTATGTGACCATTGATAGAAATTATGCGAGAATATTTGCAGAGTGAAATAAATTAATAGCAACTGTCTTGTAAATCTCTACAATTGTGAGAACGAAATGCTTTTTGAAGGCTGCTGTAGTATAATGGTTACACAAAATGAATGTGCCATTGAAGTTGGAGACTTCAACCGTTGCCTGTAAACCTTCCTTGAATGTGTCCATTTAAGAAGCTGGCAGTGGCTAACAAAAGGTCTAGTAGATAAGAGATTCCATTTGTGTTTTGATGGGGCGTGGGAGAAACATGCATCCCTTTTATCGGTTTTATCCATTCGTACAATTTAAAAATTGTCAGATGTGAAAGGTAATCAGGTCACCGTTTTCTGTGGCTGATTTCAAGAGTTGGTTTTAAAAAAGTTAACTGCTAGAAATTTGCAAGATGTTGCAAGCAGTTGAAATTGTTAACAGCAGCGTATTTCAAATGGCAGGAAATCCAGAGTCTCTGTTTTTCATTGTTATCGGAATATATGTTTTAAATAAAGAATACTTTAAAATGTTGTCTCGATTTGAAAGTAATGTACTGAACAGCGAGATAATTAACCATGCTGTACGATTCAGATAGGTTACGTAATACAGATAGGTAAATGGTTGATATTATATAGCGCAGATGAGTATATGGGTATAGATTGCATAGTACAAATAGCTAAACATGCTTAAGCTGTAATTACATAAGTTTAGCATGGAGGCTTTTGGAACCAATATTAGTCATAATAGATTATTTCTGAGTTAGGTCACGTAAAAGTAAGTGTCATAAACCTTCCTCCACCCAACCACAGCCAATCAGTAATTAATTGTCACGTGAACAGAAGATGTTAATTCATTACTACTTCATCACACCCGTGCGTTAGAGAGCAAACCCACAATATTTACAATAGAGCTCGACGTTTCGCTGACAATTGCAACCAGCTTCATCAGACCGTTGCCAGAAGTGTGAAGATTTCTTCCCGATTTGAGTCTTGTGTGGAATGGTCAGTGGTGTGTTATATTATAGCAAATAGCTTCGCAAGAGTATGTGGTGTGATTGGACTTGCCGATGAGTGTCAAGATCGGCCTCTGTGGAGCAGCTTCTGTGTAGGACGCTATTGATCAGTGTTGATGGTATTTACGCATCAAATAAAACAAATGTATTTGGCCTGAAGGCTCACATTAATTGTTGGGCCTATGGCGCTACCGTTCAGGTATTGAAACATACCAGTCTGTATTATGCAACATATACCCAAAATGTATCTGCACTATCTAATATAAATCCATAAACCTGTATGTACTATGTAACGTGAACCTAATCACCTACCTGTACAAAGCAATACGTACTCGTATACTGTACCTAATTTCACCGTGCACACAAAACATTGACAGGCGACGCTCTGTTATGATAGATGCATGAATAAATCCACTGCGGTCAGGTGGAAAGAGACACATGCTAATGAGCGTTCCTATTTATATGCGCAATTAATGGCGAGAATATACCGATGGGCATGTTTATTCAAGTAAAGAAAAATAATGGAAGGTATTTGTCTATGCATGGCGTGGTATTTTTGAGATGGATTACCGCAGTTATGAAACATGATGACACAGCAAAGCTGTTCCAGATTCACTCGGGGTCCAGCGGGGTTAACGCGCGAGATCTCCTTGCCCCGCGACACAATTACAAAACATGGGACCATTCTTTTGGCAGGCAAATGCCTTCTCCCTAATACCCTGTGGATGATGGTATTCCATGCACACGAAGAACTCCGCTGGCAACGGGCCTTGTCTATTAAGCTTCAAAAACTTTTTATTTTTCCTCCGTACGAATGTTTCGCAATGGCTTCCTGGTCGTGCTCTCGGTCAAACATCACGAGACTTGGGTGTTCCTCTCGGAGAGCGGCGCGACACTTCTGCACTTTTATGCAGGTGGCCTGCACGCATGTTAAAAGGAGGTGGCTATGGATAAAACGCTGCCCGCAATGCGTGTCAAACAAGGATATGCTGTGCTCGATCAATTAAAAGGGACACGCTGAGCATTGGTGGACACTAATTACCTTTTCAATCACGCCTCTATTGATCACATTAATTGGGGTTCTGTTTCACCTCGTTCCAGCTTAAACCTAATGGCGCGTGTGGTCTTTTTTGCCTGTAAATATTTGCTTCTACCTTCATTGTCGTGCAGTGTCTCTTTTTAAAAATGAACGTAACCTTCTTTCCCAGCGTATGGAAATGTCTCTCCGTGATTGCACATTGCTGCTGTTCGATGGATGACACTTCAGTGGTTGTGTTGGGGCATCATTGTATTGCTCTGTTCTCCAATTAAAAAGCAAGGGTTGGCCAGTGCTTTGAGTAAAAACGCGAACGTCGGTTTTAATAGGTAGATTTAATCTAAAAAGACAAAACAAATTAAAACGTAATATTAAACACGGAGGTGAATAACTTCAACGCAATTATTTCCCATCTTCTCTGCGTCACGGGGAATGTATTGCCTAATCTTATTAAACGTTTGACTTTAACCCTTACGTAAACTCTCGTCAGCCATGGTCAATCTGCTGCTGGATTAAGTCAACCCCCCCCCACACCGAAAACTACCACCACCTCTTACAATCGCCGCCATTAGAAAATTGACGGACAAAATGGCAAAAAATATAAAAGCACGCGTTGTAACATTCGCCCGTGTTAAAAAAAAAAAGATGAAAGAATGCCCACGTCTCATTTTGCTCTCGGCAGCATCCGTGTATCAGACGAAAGCTAATTTTCGGCAAAGAATTGTGTTGTTTAGTGTGCTGCTTTGAGCTGCCGCCGTCACCACCTCCTCCTCCTCCTTGTTTGATTCTGCTGTTACACGCAGTGACGAGCAGGTGGAGTTCATTCGATGTTGAAAATTGCTTTATGAAACGTCCCTCAGGGAGCTATTTTTTATTCTCCCGCCAGTTTGTCAAATGTTGGTGCCAGGTGGGGGGGCGGAAAGATTTCTCTGCTTGTGGCACTGCTGGTGCTTCCAATTCAAGCTCGTCAAGCCTGTAGTAGGTGACATGGCAAGGAACCATGGCTTGGCGATTCCAAATGGAACGCATTATTGTTTAAAGGTGGCTCGGCGGCAGAATGGGCGTCTCAGTCATTCTTTGTCAGAAACCACTTAATCCTGTACAGGATCGCGGTGAGCCGGCGCCTATCCCGGCAGACACAGGGCGCAAAGCAGGGCTATACCAATTATAGGACTCCAGTCCATCACAGGGCACCGGTGGTCGCTTTTATGCAAGCTGGAAGGAACCGTTGAGCTATGTAACTCACCCTGCCGTCCAGTCACTCATGATCTGGCGATGCCACAGTCCTGCAGATGAGCTGATTTTTTTTTATCGCTCCATCTCACTGGTAGTTGTAATGTCACGCGTGTTCCGTCATTTGGCTGCCGTTCCTGCCAGCCTCGTCCGACGCCCATCACTCCATATTATTTCTCTTCCTCTCTTGGAAATGATCTCCGTATAATTTCCAAGCGCACACATCTCCGGCTACATATATGCAGGATGATGTTCGGCATTTGTTGCATTTTGATGTCGCGTACATCTTTCAGATCCATGCCATTTGGGGTCAAACGCACCGCTTTGTTATATCAGATAGATAAGTGTGTTTATTATTAAAGCAGAAAATACCCAGTGAGGTTGCAAGCGCTGGAAGCGGGATTCCTGCAATACAACAAACATCAAACATACATTGGTATGTTGCTTTTAACAAAGATCATGATTATGACAATTATAAATAAAATGTGTGTGTGTGAAATCATTAGCCTTATTTTTAAGACGGGGCCTCACCGCTCTGGTGTCACTTTTCCTGACCCTGACACGGCGATCATTCCCACCCTAAAAAAATACGCCGCGTTTAATCACACCATCTGCTTCCTTCTCTCTCTTAGCTGTCACTCCGCCACCAGTTTTGTCCATCGATTGTCATTCCTCCTCCTAGCGATGTGTCGTGCACAAGTCGATTTGTATCTCTTAATGATTGTAATGTCTCTTTTTTTGTTCCCTAATCCCTGTGTGTCTCAGCGCGTCTCCTGAGTTATTTCAGTAGTGCATCCTCCCATGTGTTGCTTTGTGTGGTCGTTTGGGCCCGTAGCATTTGTCTTGCCAGTGACTGTTCCTCTGATCCATAAACCACTGGCGGCAGTACACATTGATTGCAAAATATCCTTTTTGAAAAATGGAATTGTTGTGGCTTCATTCATTACATACAGCAGGTCCCGTAATTGTACACCCAATCAATAGGTACACGTGTCCATAGCATTGTCTACTTTGTATACAATATAGAGCGTCATCGACATAATTAAGACAATTACGCCGGGAACACTTTACAAACGACATGGAAAGAAATTGTCCATGCAATGCATTTTTACATTGACGATCGAGGACTTCATGTGGAACTGTAGTAATGTGAGGATAACTGCATCAGTGTGTGGAGTGGTGGCACAGTTGCTTAGCATATGCGCTACGATACTAGCAAACTGAATTTTCAATTGCTGGCTACAGATATAATCAGGCAAGTGGTATCTGAACTGGTCCTGGGTCTTCCCTAGGTCCCCCTGAGCCATGGTTCCAGTCACAGCACCCCCTTATGACATTGTTCAGGCAATTAACAGGCGCTCGCAAACGGCAATTGCCACAACAGTCTCCAGCATGAGGTTAAATGGGGAATATTTGTGTGAAGTAATAATAATATATAGCTCCTATTTTGGCTGTACAGGGTCGCAGAAGCCTATCTTAGTCAGTTTTTATATAAGTTGGAAGGACCGGTTAAGCTGTGTAGCGCTTTGTTACACGGGGAGCAGCGGCGCAGGGGTTTGCGCCCTGTGTCTGCCGGGATAGGCTACGGCTCACCGCGACCCTGTATAGGATTGAGCGGTTTCTGACGATGGATGGATGGAGCGCGAGTGGTGGCAACAACTTGCAGAGGCCCTCATCCAGCAGTGCATTGACCATTGTTGATGATGATGCCTTAATGTCCGTGTGTAGTGTGATGCAATGGATTCCTCTATCTTGCACTGCTGCACAGGGCAGGACGTCCCACACTCGAGCGAGTCTGATTAAATAGTGTGTGCATCCCAACGTGATGGATGGCGTAGGGGCCCCATCGATAAGATGCCTTGTCTTGCTTCTCGGCCGCAAGCACTTTTCATCTGTTCAATGAGCTGCGGGGGAAAGTCGAATAAAAAAAAAATGTTTAAGGACACGTACATTCAAACATTAACAAACACGTTTCGTGACGCAATATCTAGATTCAGTAGGCTGGTACAGCAGTGATGGTGGTGGTACGATGGTTCCATACATTTGATAGAGAATGGCTGGAAGTCCTTGTTTTAAATTATGTTCAGGTTAGCTTGCTGTAGTTTTTCACAGCTCGATGTAGAGAATATCTCTCTAGCTGCTCTCTTGGGATTGCAATGTCGAGCATTCCCCCTCTGTCCTGTGTGACGTTTCACTGCCCACGTTGGAGGTAATATCAGGCTCCAACGTGGGAGGCGAAACGTCGCGAAGGAGAGGATTGCTCAACAGGGCTATCCCAAACGACCGGCTTTGGAGAGCAATTCTCATCCAGATTGGAATGCCACGCTACGGTGACATTCAGTCGTGAAGGCAAGTGAGCTTGTGCAGGACACGCTACTAGACGGGAGGATGGCCGGGGGTTAAGACGAATATCCGTGTGGCAGCCAAGGGAGATGGAGTAACCAAATCAGTTCCACGCGCAGGTGCGTGATGAATTGCTGCATTGGAGGACCGTGGCAGATAACAGCAGCTTGTGTGGAGTCCTTGATCCAACAGTGGATTGATCGTGGCTGATGTTAATAGATGTATTTTTAAATGCATACCATGACACGCTCTTTCAACAAGTCCTTCTCGAGCACGTTGGGGCATGCACGTGGCATTCAGTGTACCGGGGTGCCACTCGCTGGCTCCAGTGCGACACATTAATGTCTGATAGTTGCTTTTCAACACAGAGGGCTATATATATGGCGCAGCATACTGGGCTTGACCCAGACACACTTGGAACTCAGGACGCCTGAGGATGCGAAGGAGAGAGAGGGAGCGCTCAGTGACACGGCTTTCCCGAAAGGACACCTTTGAAAAGCAACTATCATTCATCGAGCCGTGAAAACCTACATCAGTACATTCATGTAATTTTGCTTCAGCATCAATAACGTTCGTGTAAACCACATGGAAAGGCATAGTGATGTTCCGGGCCTATATTTCCAGTAATCGGATTGCAATGCATCAATGTTGCAAGCAATTTTCAGTTAAGTGATTGAACTCAGGGAATCCTCAGGTACAATGTCCTCAAGAAGGTGACCCACCCCCCACCACCCCGTGCGATCGATAGCCAAATGTCACGGTTTATATTGTTCACTCGTGCCGCGGTGTAAACCGCTGGTGATAAAATTGTACGAGAGTTTGAATTGCCCAGTTGTGCCCATTCCCACAATTCATCTTGCTCCTGCTTGTGAGCCGATCTCATCATTCCATCTCCCATGTTGGTCATCCTCTCGTTCAGCTGTGATTTGTTTGTAAAATAAGGGGTGCCCATGAACGACTCAGATCTCGCTTGCCACTGATGTTAGAGGTGCACAAGAATCGAACTTCGGCAATCGTGTGTATCGTGCAAACCACCCAAACACTGCACCACTAACATTTCCTTTGCAAATTATATCTTGCCCAAAAGCACTTTCATGCTTTAATTGAAAACGTAGCATAATTTATATTTGAAGTATATTTTTAAATGGTTTTTTTTAAGTGGTCCTTTTCTACATGGATAATGTTATGAATTGCATAATTATGATTAAATGGTTCTCTTCACTTTTTCGCAATCATGACTCATTATGGGGTAATATATTCTTGTAATACAAGCAGAAAATTGTATATGAATTACACGCAATATCTTTTGTAAAATACCTAATGATGTCTTGTATACATAAAACATTGCAAAATTTGAACGTGTAATTGTACAGTAAATAGCAGTACGAGCAAATTAACTATTTCCAAATTACAATTCATATTTTCCACTAAGATCTGTGCCAGTCGATGAGCAGTTGGTGCAGGGCCATATTTATCTCTCGCTTTTGAGTACCATGGAAAACAAAGCAAAGCAAAACTTCTGCCAAATCAATTTCATATGCTTGACCTAGCACCTTGGACTAAGCACTGCAAATGCAATGCAAGGACTAAAGCAACATTTTTTTGAGCAAATATATATATATATTTTTCTCTCATGCTACATTAAATAAAGTTTTGTATAATTCGGCATCGGATTTATTTTTTTACGGAGTAAAGAGTATATTTTGCCCTTTTGACTTGAAAAAAAATACATTCAAAATAATAAATGCCCTGGCACATGGCCGAGGTGAAGGGATCTTCTTTGAACAGAGCAAAAGCTCAGCCTGAGGTGCTTTTAGCCCGTCGGAATCACGGTTGTCGCCTGCATTATTTAATTTATCTTTTAAAGCATTCCTCTTGTAAGCTTGACAGTGTACTAAATGTAGCAATGCCACATGCAGATGTAACCTCTTATCAGGAGACCGTCGGTGTTTGCAATGTTCTGGCTGGGGGTTGCAAAGCACAAAGCCCCAGTGGGGAGGCCGATCTCTCAACCTGCACTTGACTTTATCGCTTTGGCGTCATCAGTTGAGATTTTTGCAGTCGGGGCTCATTTACCCAGGGTGACACAATGTTTACGTGAGGGAGGTGTAGGTATTCCGTTCTATTCCGCCACATCCACTCACACGGTCTGTCCGGACGATTGGGGGGGGGGGGGGAAGGCGGGGGCCTGAAGCCCAAGCCTCGACCCGTCACTGCTGCTGCTGCCACAGTTTGCTCGTTTGCGAGGAGCCTTCTGACGTGCAACTTGAGAGCAAATCAAACAGGCCCCGGTGCATTTTTGTGCATGTTCCCGCGGTACGTAAATCAATTATTGTTTGGTTGGTAAATACATTTTTTTTAGATAAGATTATATTGAGCTAATTAAGCTGCTTTTTTCAAGGCGTGTGAGGTGATTCAGATATCATTTGCCATTTCAGCTATGGCCAGGAATCAAACCGGAGGATTCAGAATTTCAGCGTGCAGTTCATTTTTGACGGCTTGTTCCACTCCCTCCCGATGAAGTAAAACGGTATTCAGCCCACTTTGACAGCAATATTGACTCAGACAGGCTAAACGTGAAC
Source organism: Geotria australis (assembly GCA_036362915.1). Lineage (NCBI taxonomy): Eukaryota > Metazoa > Chordata > Hyperoartia > Petromyzontiformes > Geotriidae > Geotria > Geotria australis. The sequence goes on from JAZEWU010000009.1 coordinate 7,096,663, forward strand.
CACAGTTGGAAGGGCAAAGCTCATTGTATTATTGTTATTGAATCCTTGGAAGAGCTATTGAAAAAACACACCCAAGTGTATGGATATAATTTTGCGGTTTGCACTTTTATAGTTGCCGTCCTTTCACCCAGACTTCTACAGGATAAAAACAAAACTGCGACGAATGTCATATTATATTTATGTAATTAGGATTTGTATGCTACTGTATACTTGTGCTTATTAGAGCAGTAAATTCAAAGTAAGCCATAATGCAGAAGACTTCTCATTGTCTAAGACTTTAATGCGCTGCATAATGCAAAACATGTTTTTTCATTTTATACATTCGTTTAAAAAATTGGGGAAAATTGTGTGTGTGTGGGGGGGGGGGGTTTACGGGTTTACACATAAAACCAAAGTAGGACACATGACAACAATGTTTTGAAGATGAATGCAATTCATCAGACACATCGATAGATGTGATTCTTTATACAGTGCTTATTAAAAAGTGTCTGAATCCAGCAGATATCTCATATCCCCTTTGATTTGTTGTTCTCGGTGATATGTTGATGTCGTGCTAGATATGATCATCATTATTTATTGCTGATATATTCCTTCACTATTAGACGAAAAAAATGCATAATAAAGTATCGGGCAGGGAAAGAATAGCGTTACTACGCAAAGGTTACATAATGCACCAGATCATCATCGTCATCCTACTCCATAGACAGATGTTTATTATCACAGCAGAAAATACTCGGTGAGCTTGCAAGCTCTGGATGTGGGATTGATGCAATACAACAAACGTTCGAACTAACCAATGGATGATCAATCTACTGCTGGATGAAGGTCGCCTCAAACCGTCACCGCCTCACGTGTCTGCCATGTAACGATCCACCTGGCGTCTGCACACCAGTCGATGTATTTGCTCCATCTCCTTGGTGAGCACCTCCTGGGATGCGTTCCGTCCTGTGGCTGCTGCTCCTCACCATTTATTCTTGATCTTCCGCCACCATTCCTTCAAGGAACTGTCGCGACCAAGCCCACTTACTTTTCTTGACAGTTATAATGATTTCTCCATGCGTCTTTGCACACTTTTCAGTTTTCCATTTGTAGTCACTAATTTTCATGTGTCCTGATGTAGGTTTTCATGGCTCGATTCATGATGTTCGTTCGGGATAGCCGACGAAGCTATCCCGAAGAACAGCTGTGAAAAGAAAAACCATCATAATTCTCATGTTTCCCATCTTTAGTCATTGCAAATAATTGCCACTAAAAACACTCAGGGGGGGCATTGCACAGTCAATGTTAAACGTTTAGTATTTATTTTGCAGCGTAGTGGTAACATCTGTGCCTCATATATATTCCTCCGTGAGGCAGTTCAATTCTTGCCTCGGGCGCCTTTCTGTGTGGAGTGTCCTCCGCGTTCTCCAGTATCTGGCAGGTTGGCGCCGGCTGACCGCGTGGCTGACTACCCGCCCCCCCTGCAGTTTCCTCTCACCTTCTTATCCTTGACCAGGCGTGGATTTTTTGCGCGTTATTAATTGTATCATCAGTATGATTTTCATACATACGTGGAGCACTCAACAACATGAGAGCTATTAGGCGCTTTTATGTGATGCATTCTACCCTATCTGCCAACCGCTAGTGGTGTTACAAATCTTACCAAATGCTTTGACTCGACTGTAAGAATTCACAACGGGGGGCTGAGCCTGCAGTCGGGGGCGGGGGGCGCTTTGGCCCCAACCACCTCCCCCGACGCCACGGGGCTGGCATGTACAAACCGAGTATACATGTGAGGTCTCGCCGATACGCTACCCTCTAGCCGTCATGCTTGGCTGTATAAAAGATTGTGTGTGTGACATGTCAATAGTAGCCAAAGGCATTGTTGTGCATTTAATGATTTTAATTGCGTTTTTACGATAATGGTAAATTTCATTCGTCTCTGAAGACATTAAAACCAGTCCACATTTCTTGTAATTATCGCTCTGTGTTGTGATTAAGAATGAAATTATACATCGTTGAAATTTTCACAAAACAGTCACCGTTTTTCTCTTTAACCAACTCTGAGATTTAAGTGTATCTTTTTTCTTAAAATTTATTTTGCACAGCCCACACCTTAAGGGTTTTTATTGGTGTGGTGTAATGTTCTTCATTTTGAAAATACATTTTGGACAAGTTGTACAGGAAAAGAGGAATTCACACCCATTTTTTCCCTCCTAACAGTCACTGGTGACCGCTTCAGAGGATTGTGGTAGGAAGATACATTTTATTGTCCCATGTTTTCAATCTCTGTGATGGGTTCGTAATATGTTTTTTACTGGCCACGAGTAAAGAAAAGAGCTTATCTGGCAAAAACAGGAACGTATATTCACAGGGATTGTCTCTATCAACAGCAGCTTAGCGGTTCAACAGATGGCACAGGATCCAGGGAATTTCTAGGGTAAGGTATTTGTTTTCTTAGAAACGTGAAGATTAAGCATCTCCATATAAATAAAACATCACTCATAAACGGCCAGTGATCATTATGCCAGAAGACAAAACACAACCGGAATTCTTTTCCGAATTAATATGAGAAGATAAGAGGCTTAGGTCTGTTACCAGGCCAACCAAACGGTGTTGAGATCGTAATTTTTACGTCTCGCTGTTCGATTCTAAATTGTTCTCGAAATTAGAATAAGGTGAGTGATACAGTATACATGTCATAGATCTGATGGGAGTGATAGTGTTCTGTCCTCCTGTTCTGCATGGGTTTCCTCCGGTTTCCTCCCATAACTATAAAAAGCACCAATAACATAATATATAGGACGCAGTGCCTGGCAAATGTTGGCGCTGGCTAGCAGCATGGCTGCCTTCCTCTTCCCCGCATCTCTGCGGTTTCCTCGCATATCTAGATCGTGCTCTACACGAACAAAATGCCTTAGGCATTGAACGATTACGCGCGTTATAAATAAAAAATGTGTGTTGCAATATGCTGCTGTTGTGCTGAGCACATGAATTAATTGACGAGTTTATAATGATGGCAGCAGTATAGAGGGCTGAGGTGGGAGGCTCAATCATGGAATTAGCTGAGGACGAGCTAGAAATTGCGGGAAAGAGAGTCGAGGGAGAGGGGACAGCTGGAGACGGAGAAAAAGACCAAGGGATACGATTGGTGGAAAGGAGGAGCGCAAGGAAACCATCTGGAAGGTTCCAGAAGGGTCTGAGAGAAGGATGTAAAAATGAGTGGGTGTGACGTGAGACCAGGGCTGTGCTGAGAGGAGAGATAGATAGATGTTTATTATTACATCGGGGGTCAAGGTAGAAGCGTTCACGTCGCGATCCCTGTCAGGTAGTACTTGGTATTGCCTGCGAATTCTACCAAACACTTCGAAGCCAAGCTGAAAGACGACGATGTCCAGAAGCTAGCCATCGTGCTTCGAAGAATCGCAAAGAAGAAGATTACATCAGAAAAATACCCAGTGAGCTTGGGTGTGATGCTAGAACAAGTCCCCTGAAAGTTTCACCTGTAGTGGCATTCATCTACTGCCACTTACAAAGCCACCGGCTTTCAAGGACCATGAAGGAAATGGCTATGGTAACTCCCCAAATCGGAATTGAGTTGTACACTTCGTTACGAGTGAGGCATAGATTGGGGGGACGGGTATTTTTTCTCATTTGACCGCTGCTGAAGCGTAATTATTTAAACTGAACATTTATACACTTGCGCTAAAGCGAACGGGCAACTGAAATTGAACTTGAGAGTTTTAGAAGCGCCCAGGGCAACTGTGAAGCCATTCACGCTGCCCGAGAGATTGAGTTGGCATGTCTTCTGGGGCCAGCGTTTCAGGGCCATCGTAATTTTCCAATATTACTTAGAGGATGCATTGAATGTGAAGTGATGATGCGAAAGACGGACCGTTGTATTACGTGTGGTGTGTGTGCGGGTGATTGTATACTACTATTCAGAAGGCACACACACTTGTGACAGTAATAGACTAAGACCCTCTCTTTGTATTTGTTCTGTGGTATTTACACAAGCTCACGCAATATTTCGGATGCCACCGTGGTATAATATATATATTTAATAGAGCAAGTGTTTGTATGTCCACACTGGGGATACCGAGTTCGAATCTGCCGTATGAGCACATTTTGCCTTGTTTCTGCTTTACCTCCCAGTGATTTGCCTGTGTGGTAGGTACTTTGCTGTAGTGATAACACTGGACTTGCAGTCTCCCTGCGTGGATATTGAAACAATTACGCACGTTTCTAAAATGCCCTCTGCCCAGCCAGAGGTACATGCAGGTACACCGGCAGTAAAGTCGATCGACAGGTCGCATGTGGTACGATTACAGCAAAGAATTCGTATTCCCACTTCTTCTGAAGAAGTCTGGCCAGAGTGAGAGTTGACCAAAATACTATTTGGACTGGGAGCTGCTCTCCTGGAGCTCCCTCTATGGGAGGCCCTTTCACCAGCAGTGGCGCGAGTAAGCCATGGCTGGGCTGCACCTTTATCTACAACCAGAGGTGAAAGTAAGCCGGCATGGTCCGCTACAGCCCAGTACGGAGTACCGGTAAAAATGGCCAAAACATTCAGTAGGGAACAGATGGAAAGAGTGGTTGCGATAACACAATACGGGTAAAAAACTGTACTTTCGCCCCTGCCTATAACCAGTATGTGTACAGCCATGTCTGCTTGGGCATACGTATCATACTCGCCACCATGCCGATCAATAAAAGAGCGCCAAACAGTGGCGCGGTCATGGATTGTGTGCCAAACGTCAGTAGGTCATCCCATCAGCTCGCGAGGTCTCCTATTTCCTTTGCACTCATGGCACGCAGCCAATTTCTGCATCGTATTAAGGCCCTTGCAGCATTCGGAAAACTTGTCTTTGTCCCAAAGAAAATGTGTTCACCAGTTTCCTGCACATCGACAATCGGGGTATTTGTTACAGATAGAAGGTTGCGATGCAACGTGAGATGTTGCACGTGTCCTGTAAAAAAACGTGACTATTAATGATCGAAGCAGTATAAGTGCTTTGTTCTTATCTCCTGCGGGCAATATAGATTTATGTGATTGTTTTGAAGGTTTGTTTACACATTTAAAGATGAGAAGAGTTGTTCTTTGCCGGTTTCAATCTCCACAATTAGTCCCGAACTGTTTTCAACGCTCGTGATTGTCCTGTGCGTCTGTTGAGTTATATTTTATTGTCGCACAACTTTTAAAGAGTCAACGACAGACCAGATTACCAACGTTATCAATTTATAGGTACCCCCACCGATTTCTAATGACTCTGGGCTCGTGGAGCACGTGATTGGTCTTAACAGTCATTCGTGAGTTGGATCGGCTGTGATGAAATTCGCCTCGCCACCACGATTTTCACCTGAAATAATGAAAATCAGGTGTGTGAGAAATCACCCCTGGTACTTTGGCCAGGGCGTATCTAACCATTCAATAATTGCGTACTGAAATTGTGACAACGTGGAGAGGCTGTGAAATTAAATGTTGATTAACTTTTCCGTTTTATTTTGGTGGGGTGTCTGTTAATGAATGGGAGTTGGAAGCAGTGTAATTGTTGGCACGCTGGACCTGCAATCCAGAGCTTGATGCTAACTCCCGGCACGGCAATTGAAATTATAGTGTAGGTTTCTTTTTTATATCACAACAACCTCTGTATGGCCAGCAGTATCAATGTGTATGGTCCACCACAGTGTAAGCCCTTCCACCAGTAGTGGAGTGAACAGGTAATTCCAGGGCTGAACCTTTAGCTATAGATCTATCGGCCTGTGATTTCATCCTCTGGACGAGAACACCGACCAGTTATAACGTCCAAATAACGGTCGGTAGGTCTCAAAACGCCAGGCTTTTTGCACGGCGTTAGCAACATTCCTTGTCTACGACATAAACTTGAGAGGCAGCATGCCCTTCAAACCACACACACGTTCCCACGTGAATATCACACGCAACTTCCAGCCGTCAATCACAGCCGTACTCGGAAATGTTAAAGATGACGACGTGTAAAGACGAATTTTAATCTACATGTTTTACTGTGTTGTCTCCATGGTCCGTAACTGCTAGTCTGTTGCTGCCAAGAGGTATTTTCACAGACGTAATTGCTGAAGGTGTTTCTATGGTTCTGAGTCACAATGATGCGTCACAAAACTTTAACCGTGTGGGTCTCTTGCTCAGTACAAATCTGAAATCTATTTCACTGGAGATTGGGTATTTCGGCCACTTTATAACACGATCAGTGTATCATATCTCCCATGAAAATGAATTTTAGTCTCAGTGGCTTCTCGTCTGGTGTAAACGAGATATTTAGTGTCTAAATATACGTAATATCATATTTTTGAGAATGAATTTCGCCTAAATCTGGTATACAATACAAACACTTTTCTGAAGAACGTTTTATTGCCAATCGTGCCAAAAAATATACAGATCCGGGAATTTGGTATAATTTAAGCTGTTTAACTTTTGTTTTACCTTTTTGGTTAGTCTTGTGACTTGTCCTCGGCTCTACATAGTATTTTTAGATGACAACAAAACGTATCCTATTCGTGGCTCCATTTTAGAGTTTGTCTTGATTTAGTGTGTTTTAATATCATAATATTTCAAAGAGACTCTCTTCGGCACTGTGACTTACACGAATGGGTGCTGCACATATTCAGCCCTGCGCGTATCCTGTGACACTTCAACATAAAGCCTAGAATGGCAGCGCAATTTAAAGTAATCTACTAATTTCCAGGCTTGCAGAGGACACGTATACAATAGTCGGATAATTAGAGACAATTACACATAAGCCGATAGGGTTTACGATGTAACGTGGCTTCCACAGTTTTATCATTGTTGACGAGGTAGCCATATGCTAGGAATGTGATTGTGATGGCCATGTGACCTTTGACCTTTTGTTTTATGAACTCGCCATGACAAGACCTTTTGACGGTTTAATGTTTAATGGCATGCCCCATAGCAGGTATAGCCAATCATTATTTATTCTGTGATGTTATTTAAATGTTAGGAATGGTGAAGCGGGAGTTCATAGGCAGTTATCAATTAATACTTAGTGAAATTACACCGTTCATTGATGGCTTTAAAATAGTGGAATTTAAGAGAATCGTCGCCACCAATTGTTAATGTTAACACATTAAAAATACAATTTAAGTAAGTACTAAAAATACAGTATATATGCACATTATACACGGAAGCTGCCCTAGTGGTTAGTACACTGCACTTGTTATCCTGTTGAAACGACGGGCAAATGTAATGAATCATTGTAAATTGCAATTGGATCACTTGCAAATAATCCCTATTTGACAAACCTAAGAATAATTTGTATATGTAGTTGATTACTGTAATATTAGCCGGTCATGATTAAACTGGACAGGGTACTCCAGGACTGTATATAGGAAGGTGACATAAATTTACATGAATGAACCTATTTGACTTGAACATTTCAGTTTGACATGTCCTGAAAAAACTAATCTTTGCGGAGCGTTGAAAGTTGTATTCTTGTGTGAACAATGATGCCTACTGAAGTGATTTTCCATGTAGCTGCGTTACATCTTCCAGGGATATCCTCTGACACAGGGTGTTGCACTGCTTGCTGCAGGAGTCCAGTTGATGAAGTATTTCTGTCGTGACCTGAAGCCCATAACCCCGGTGGAATGTAATTTGGCGAGAGAAAAAAAATCTAGATAAAAATACGAAAGTGAAAAATAACTTTCTCTACATTTAAGGTAATTTTCTCACGATGTGGATCCTTCTCCGAGCCAATCTTCAGACGTTCTCGCACAATGCAATAAACGTCTACCCCCGAGCCGCACCACAGGCGAGAAATGACGTATGCACTGTTTACACTCGGAGAAATCACGCTTGATTTCAGCCAAGGCCCCATTCACCGAAGTAGCTCTTTCAAGAACGACCACAGCCTTAGACTGTGAGCTGTGGCTACAGTAGAAAGGACATTGCACGGAGGATATGGGCAAACATTCTTCTTTTGTCTATCGACAATATCTTTATTTTTCAAGAGTGGGTTGGGAGAAGGAGGAACTATCTCCAACACTGTGCATATCAGAGAAAAAACATTCCTACATTACATTATGCATTCGCATGAAAGGTAAATTAGTCTGTATCATAAAGAACACAATTCCAAGGGGGTTCACTGTTTAAATTCATTTTTCATTTTGGCTCATGCCTTGACCCTTATCTCACCTTGATATGAGCTCCTTGAAAGCAAGAGTTTATCATCTGTGTTTTGCATAGGAAGACTCTCCGCGAATGTGATTACAAGGTTATGGTGACCCACCTAATCAGTTTTCATTTACATTCTTGTACGTTTATAGCTTTTGTATGACACCGATGTTTGTTTTAATTATCATTGTTATTATTACACAGCAAGCTGAAAATATCTGTGGACGTTGACTTGCCAAAGGCGTAGATTTTAGAGCAGAATTTTCAAATCGTTTATTACAATTCGTGCGTATGCTGCACTGTCGGAAGTGTGTCCATTTGTCAAGGTTAGAGGTTTGGTCTACAATGCAGCTCGAAGGGAAACATGACCGGGCTTGACATTTGTGCCTGGTGTTGTGAGGTCCAGTAGAGTGTTGTGATGTCCCGTTAGGCTGTTGCAGGTCCAGAGTGTAGGGTCTTAACACCACAGAGGAGGGTTATGGCGTTGTTTGTGAATCTGCGGAACTGCTCATTCTGCACGTTGTATGCAAGCAGCATGAACGTGCTGGTGATACCGGTTTGTAGAAAGTACCGGTTTAGGAATATGTCAATGGTCTTTATACACGTAGACTTAATTAGGTTTTCATGGGTCGATGTATGAGAATTGCGTTCCATAGCTGTTGTTTCAGAATAGCCGTGTCAAGTGTTGCTTCTCTCTCCTTCGCAACGTTTCGCCTCCCACGCTGGAGGCATCACCAAACCGATTACATTTTTAATAGCTTAACATACTATGCCCAAGTAAAGATCCACTATGATTACCTATTAGTATAACAACGCTTTTCTTACATTTCCAATTTACCGTGGGATTTACGCATGGGAAATGCATACATTTCCGCAAGAAAGTACGAATAATACCAAGCAGCCGTAAGGCCACCATTACCGTACCGACAGCTGCCACTGTGAGGAACCCCTTTAATGTTTGTGATGTAAAAGCCACTTACTGTGCGTAAAGAGCTCTGATGAGGTGCTATATAAAACACACTACAGTATATATTAACAACCTACAGGGAAATTCTCACACAGCTAGCGATTTAGTGATTATCGTTTTACATTTTATACTAAGTAATCATAATAGACCGTCTGCCCAAAGATAAATTAATAGCATGGCATTGCCACCCGGTCAGAGGTTAAAAATTCGAGTCCTTTTTGGAGGTTTACTCAGCCCATCATCTCTCCAGAGTCATTAGAAATAAGTACCACTCACGCAAGCTCTTCTGCAACCATGCACGCAATCTCCAGCAGTGCAGTTTCAACCCTGAAGAAGCTTGGAAAGCAGAATGGATTTCACAAGAAGTCGTCAACAAATATTTCATGAAACACCCAGCAAACAAGACCTTGGGCTTTGATCTTCCACGAACCCTATTGTCATATCTCAACTGCTTCTGCACAAGCCGTGCCAGATACGGGTCCTTGATGCACAAATGGTGGATTAAAACCGCTCCAACAGCGTGCCACAGTGAAAACAGACCGTGGAGCACATAGCGACTGAATTCACAAATACGAATCGCAGCAGAGATACACGACGATGCAGTCACCTGGCTCAACCACCTACATTTCCAATTATAGCTCTTGCTCAACACCTACATCAGCCATGCAAAAGAAGAAGTAGCACTTCGCCAGAAAGTCACCGGTGGTTGTCCTACTCTCGCTTACCTTCTGACTGCAGTTTGCTCACACTGGCTCAGAGCTGTAAGCACGAAATGCGCTCTTCCTCATTGCTCATGTGAGCAGCAAATCGCTTCTTTGCAAAGTGGAATTGGAACTATTTAACAATTACACCCTTCAGTTTTCTTATTGAATGGCAATGTTGGCGTTCAGTTTTTCAAGCGGTTTGATGGAATTCTCCAACACTATGGGAGTGTGCTTGGCGTCTTTAACAGATTTCGCAATCTATGGGATCCACAAAGGCACGACGTGTAATTGGCATGGCAAATGGAGTTCTTATTCTCAAAATGTTCTATTGTCATAAAACCGTAGACTGGTGGCCACATTCCACGCAAGGCTTCATATGGAACTAATTATGCAGCACAATGGAAGCTGAATCGTTGGGTATAAGTTGAATCGCTGCGACCAATGTTGCAATGGTTTTAACAAAAGAATGTGACCAAAAACGTGTGTAGTGGATTTAATAGCTTTGCAATGGATGTCCAAACGGAAGGTCGTGCGAGCATATATATATATAATATATAAATGTTATAAATTATTAAGTTATTAGAAATAATGTGTAAGTCTTGCAATATAACCTTAGATGAGTGGTGTTGGTACACATCAGATTATTGTAAAAAGACCCAATACATGTTAGGTCTATTCATAATAATATAAAGAATCTCCCAAAAAGTACATCACTCTGTCGGTAACCACATTCGGGAATTAGCAGTCAATACGCAGAAAATACGTCTCCTTCATGTGTCCGTCTCTCCAAGTAAAAAAATAAGTGTTTCTTACATAACCCCATGAGCCGATCACCCTTCTGGGAGTGAGTAATACAACAGTCTTGAGTAATTACAAACTCTGCTGATGAGACCTTGTATGTCAAAACCCGTCCACAGTCAGGTATGCTTAAATCGATGACGAGGTATCTAGTGAGCCTTTAAAGGATGGGAGTAGCTCTAATGGATATGGGCGCCCGCACCAGTCAAACTCTCGGTGAGAGGTGAGACAAAACCGCCATAACCGAGATGCCTTAAAGCACAGTCCCCACTCCGAGGTGCTATGATTTTCACCATGTTATGTAAGGGAATGAGCAGATTTGACAATTGCCTACCACAGCAAGCGGACTTGTGTGGCGGTTCAAACCTCGTTGAATTGGAGATGAGTTGGACCAAGTGAGGTGATAAATGAGAGCAGCATGTGGTATGTGTTCACCCATCCATCCATTTTATAAACTGCTTGTCCTGGTGAGGGTCGCT
>JAZEWU010000009.1:7112399-7127562 GCA_036362915.1 Geotria australis
GCTGAGGAAAGGGATGTCTGGTCCACTCTCCTTGGACTGCTGTCACCGCGACCCTCACCAGGACAAGCGGTTTAGAAAATGGATGGATGGAACTTTAATCTATCGAGTGCGCAGATGGTGGAGACATAAAGAGGCCCGTAAACTGAGGTAGGAAAGAAAATTAAACCACGAGGAAACTTACTCCACTGTGCCGCAATCTTGCCATCCTTGGTGATTTCCCACTGAAAAATGGCATTTATTTTCTTCACAAAGTCTGAACCTTTTTCCTTAATCCGGTTGGCAATTTCAGAAAAGACAAGATCACTCTGCAGCCCCGTTGCCTAGGAGTAAATAAGAAAATAAGGCTCAGTACACATAATACAGCAATACTCGTGTATTAGAAACTATGGCCACTGAAAAACGGCCTCATCAGATTTGTCTAAAATGTAAAACAGTTCAACATGCCTACCAGGCAACTGTTAAAAGTCTAATAGACAGACAAGCAGTTAGCTTTTTCCCTGTATTGGTCTTGCTTCAACCTAAATGCAGGTAAATATGCATTAATATTCAAAATGACTGAAGGCAATGCTTTCAGAAGAGAGCAGTTTCTTGGAATGATGCCAGCGCAATCCCTGAGGTACGCTTACTTTGTCAGGTTGTGGAGCAACAGTGACTTCAGTTTTGAGATCCACATACGCATTGGCCAGAACCACATCTCCAGTCTCAACCACCTGAGGACAAGGATAAACATGGGAAATAAACATAAGCTCGAAGAACGGAGTTATAACTATCTTACCCAAGGCATGCTGCTCATACTTTCCAAAAAACATTAAGAATATTTTCCGTCACAATGCATGAGAGGGAAAATATGAATTTTACAGTTTTTTGTTTAACTATTACAAAGGTGAAAAATGTGGATGTTTTGCTTCAGACTTAAAAAAATATATTCATATTTAAAACATACCGAAATGAGACAAACTTGTCTTTTTCAGAACAGTATACACTAGTACATTACTTTTCAAGTCTTACCGGAAAGCTCATTGATTACTATGATACCTTAAATTGACGGTACGTGCCGAATCGGATGGTTTTAGTTATAGGTTGTAGTCATTTGTTCACATAACCTCCTGCTGTAGCCGCTCGAGGAGCTACCATTCACCACAATGTTAACCTACAAATCTACCAATTACAATGTGACAGACAAAGTTGTCTTTGGTTGACTCACCTTGGTTTGGAAGAAAACACGGCTGCCTTCCTTCCACATGTCCGTCTGCAAAGTCTGCCCTGGGAAAACCGGCTTGGCAAACCTTGCCTAAAGAGAATGGAAATAATTTTGTGACATTAGGATAAGAAAGAAATGTCAAACAAAACTGTGTGGCAGAGCTGGCTTGACAAGCAACATAGCTTTTTTGTAAGTTCATGTCTGAAAACACATTTGGAGGAATATAAACGGTACCTTGATAGCCTTAAACTTGCTGCTATCGTTGTTTGCATATTGCTTGAGCACGTGACGTGCAGAAAAGCCAAATGAGCACAACCCGTGCAAAATGGGCTGTTTGAAACCTGTCGTGGCAATGAAAATGGCAGTGAAAACACGTCCTATTCATGCATTAAAGAACATAAACCAAAATAATGTTTAGCCAGAAAGGTTAAAAGGACTTCAATTCAAAGAAATGGGTATGGGATATTTAATTTGATATTAGTCATATGAAAGTCTTGCTTTCCGAAATAAAGCTTTGCAGGCAATGTAGCTCTAAATGCATGTTTTGCCTAAATTTGCCCCACAAACAATACTACATTTTAACACCATATAATCAGTACCCGTTTAAACCTGGACAGGGTCGTGGGGGACAGCAGCTTATCCCAGCAGACAAAGAGTAGAAGGAAGAACTATACCCAAGATTGGACACTAGTTTATGGCAGGGTACCAGTAACAATTTAGTTAGGCCAATTAACCGAGCCAGCATGTCTCTGGATGATGGGAGGGATTTTAACATTGCATGCACTATGCGATTCAGGAGTGACTCAACATAAATAATAGTTCCCTCTGCTGCTTTCATTGAATAGGCAGTGCAAGCACTCGCCTCCAAGGACTGAAATTTCTGGATCAATGTGAAGGGGATTCCAGTCGCCACTCAACCGATACAGAGCAGCCTGAGTGAAAAAGACACACAATATATCATACACATCAACATAAATGCACACAAGCCCTGTATTCAAAAATGCGAGCACATAACTGACCATAACAATTGTGGTGAGGTCAACAATGCATTCAGTAGGATTATTTGTAAAAAGCTGTTGAATCCAACCAAGAGATTGGTAGGGTACATGTAACAGATACTTGTCAGATAGGATCATTTTACCTGGTCCACGCTGGTCTTGTCTGTAACTGATGCATCGGGGGATCTGTTCGGAGGAGCCACAGTGGGCTGTGGTTTAGAAACACAAAAGAGCAGTTCAAAATTACTTAACATTTAAAAACTGAACCCAGCGCTATTAAATCAAAGGAATATAACACAAAAGCACCACTGCAGACCATGATTAACAATGTGACAAGACATCTCTCCAGTAATTAAAGCTTACCTTGGCTTTGTCAGATGACCGCTTGCCACCAAATCCCCCTGAACCCACCGCGAACACTGAGAACTGGTTGAAACAAATTGGCTCCTTGTTCTCGTCATAGGTGTACACTGAAAATGCAGATGATCCGTACAGTTAGTTGTCATCACATAGAAAAAAAACCAATCAATGCACATGAACACGTACTGCCCTTTGTCAATCCAGTGCTGGATGAGGGCCTCCCCAGACTTGACAATGTTGCAGGGGTTGTTTGACCATATTTCACCATGCTGATCGGTGACAGTTGGTATAAAGGAGAGTCGTATAGGTATGGCAACATAGAAGTGCAGGACAACATTTTATGTTGTGCTGCACTTCCCTTTGTTGCCCACCATATTGTCTAGCAGCAGCCTATAACATCCGGCTTTGGATGGTGGTGACCCATCCAAGCACTATCCAGGCTCAGACCTGCTTGGATATGAGGATTTGATGAGGTCGGATACATTCCGGGTGATTTTGTCATAGGCAGGGCATGGACATATTCACTTTGAAATGACATTGCCTTAAGATGCTACCAAATAATTAGTAATGATATAAATAGACCAATGACGCTGTATATGCAATTAAAATATTTTTCGTACTTCTATTTTTGTAATGGAAAAACACATGACCACTTACCATCAAGCAGGATTAAACACCCAGATCCTTTGTCCAAAACATCTGCAATGGATGCTTCTACAGTCATCTTTCCTGAAAAATAAAACTCGGGTATATGACACGTGCAGGGGAAAGGCTATACAGCATGTTTTGTTAAGTGTGCTATTAGTACAGACATTTAAAGCAGCATCTCGCAAGATGATTACCAGACGTTGGCAGGGGCTTGAAGATTTCCAAATAATGTTCTCCGTGTAAAGACTACACAAACAATAAGAACATTTTTTTTCATTAGTGTGCGTATATTTTGACCCCAAATACTATATATTTTTTCAAAATAGCAACTTAATAACTAAAGCACTTTAATAAAATGTTTTCCCCCCTTTTTAAAACGATAATTGTGTTTAGTTTTCCCAGTACAATAACTATAGTAAACAATGCAAACGTTTTAATGGTTTCTTTTAAATAAATTGCAGTTAAGATAAGGTGATAGCAGTCACTCACTTTTACTGGGTTAATTGAGAGACCTGGCACATTGCTCAGTTGTCCATTCATCAAGATGGTCTGGGCTGGGATGACCCCAAAGGTGGGCAGGCAGCTGAAGTTCTGGTGGCCCTCATAGAGGAAAGCTTTGCTGCCTTCGTAACTGGTGGACATCCCCACCCCCAGTGAGTACAGGATGGGCTGCAGCCAGGTGTACTCATACACGTAGGGTGACATCTTGAAGCCCACAGCCTGTGCTCGCAGGAGAGAAAACGCAACAATGAATGAATTAATAAATGACATGGTCACATTACACCTTGCCTGTCCATGCATGAGTTAATGTAGGGGATGAGGAGCTGAGTAGTGAGATGAAAATGTGCTTCTGAAAATGTTATTTAATTTATTTGTTTAATCTCGGTTTCAAATATAAACTATTAAAGGGACAAGAATGTCATGGTGTACATGGGGCAATTAGACAGTCTTTCATTATATTATTTTGGTTTGTAAAAGTCAGTTCACTCTTTAAACAAACCGATGGTTCTAAATTTGGTACTGCCCTGGAATTAATTGGCTGGATGCATGTCCACACATCACTGACTTGTACGCACTGAATTGTCACTGTAATTAAACTGGGTAACCTGGTATATATCCCCTTGAAGGCACGACTCATTAATCAAATCAAGAAATGTAACAGCTACTCAGAGGACCAATTAATTTGAAAAAATGGTCTCTCTTAATATGCAGCAGTGTTAACTGTTGCATTAATAATAGCCAATGATAATGGAAGTTAACACTTACACTTATAAATGAACGTGTACTTTTGACTCCACATTTATTATTTCTACTCATTTATTATTATGACAATTTATCAGTTAGAAAAAACCCAAAGAAAGCAAACAAAGCACAACTCCATTTATATAAAACTGCAGGAAAAAAACTGCAGAAAATGCCGTGGTGCTTCCCAGTATTGGTCAATATCATAAAGGTTATTAACAAGAGGCTGAATCCAGAGCAGTTTATTGTGGGTCATTACTATAGAACCTTCTATACAGTGTTTTGTACCTGATCAATTGCACTGCCAGCCAGAGTCCCACTGGCAGGTACAGGGGAAATTCCTTGTTGCTCCTCAATCTTCCGAAGCACATCCAAGTACATTCCTGTAGATTCTGAAAAGGGTCATTGAAATATAATACATTATAAAAAAAACACATAGGATAAAGTTATCTTTGCAAGCATGTTTATTGTGTACATGGAAAATGCATGATAGCCATATTAACAGCCAACAAATTAATCAACAGTTAACGGTGTTAATAAACAATGATGCATTAGTACAAGAGTGAAATTAACAAAATATTTGCAGACCAAACGTTGCTGGTACATATTTCCATTAACGCTATTCCTGGAAGTAAAGATAAAGCCAAAAATGCTTTCAAGCTATTAAGTCTTGGCTTCAATTGAGGTCAGACCCATTAGCTGCAAGCAAACTGTAAAGCAGAAAAAGGATAAAAGAGGCTTCTATAAGCACAAAGCCACAATTCAAAATGTAGACAAAAGAATGAAAGTAAACGAAGGACATAAAACAAGTACATTACCCTGTTTACAGTGTGACGTTAAATCAGTTCTGGTCAATGCATACATGACAAGAGAACTGCCGTGCAATCCAAGTAATGGGGAAAATCAACGGCCTTTAATTTTATTAAAAGGTGTCCAAAAGCCAAAGCGCACACATCCCACGTAATGCATGCACAAAGAAGAAAGTGCCCCTCTAGCAACTTAAATAATTAAATGGCTAACATGTATTCTAAGTGACACCATTTTACAGAATGCTTTGTACCAGAGCGGGGGGGAGGGGTGTTTCGGAAAGGGCAAAGGCAGCTGACAGTGGATTCAGAGAGTGGGGAGATGGAAACACCAAGATGGCTCTTTATGAGTGACACCATGTACTCTCCTCTGAAACCTTTCCGTGCCCTGCCCTCCCTGAAGGCCAATCACAATTGACAGTGCTCATGACATAGTTCAGATTGCGTACCGATTTGTTATTTTGAAGTAAGTGCGTGGGGGGGTGGGGGGGGGCTCATGGATAATGCTGTGGCAAACAAAACGTTGCTGTAAAGCTGCTTCAGCCATTGCCTGTTTGGATCAACATTTAACGCTGTTGTAGTTTATTCCTCAGTGCTCAACAGATGGCATTTAAAGTGCTATTTAAAAGGAAAAGAGTCAATGGTTTGACCAGTCGAGGTTCATATCTAACCCGATCAGCACTTCATTACTCCCGGCAAATTCTCCTTTGTCAAAATGTCAGCATTTGTAAGAAACTCAAGACAGAGTAATCTCAAAGGAAAAACAAAAATATTCCTGAATATATTAACACCTGACCATATTACTGCCATCCTGTAAAGGAATTACGGGGTAGCTGGCTTGTTTTCTACTAACAAGGTAAATTATAACAAGCATCAGATTATATTCACAGGGAATCTGGTCCACTTGCCAACATGGATGGTATCATTCAGAAATGTCACATAATTGGCTAATGTTTCCATGACAACACGCTGCCTTTCAGAAATTAATGCATTATTCGGCAAAGCCACTTTTTCTGCCTTTAACCTAAAATGTCACAATTTGATGGTGTTGTACAACCATAAAATGTAGAAGTGTTTTAATAGCAATGCATGAATGACTTTGCAATTAACTACCATCCCAGTCACCAACCTCATAGGTTCCCGAGTTGCCACTCACCTTTGCCTACTCTGCGATAAATGCTTGGCTTCCTGGACAAGTCCACAGTACACGACACATGTTCTATGCCCCACTGGCAAAACGTGACTGAATCCCTAGGTGTAGCCAGTATTTCTTTACGTAAATATATCTGAAAGTGTTTTGCATCTAATGGCATGCTATTTCATTATTTGGTATTTATTATCTACGCTTTAATGCTGTATTCGTTTTTGACAGTCTTACGCAATATCACTGTCAAAAAATCATACGTTTCATTAGAATGTACGTAACCGTAGAATATTTGTTTCGTTCTTAAGTCAGATCATTTCACAGACTGACATACTTTATAAAAAAAATTAAAACACCCACTTGAATTACCACTGTGATAATCCTTTGCCATCACAAAACTACAGGCACCTTTAAACTGCATCATTGCCAATTAAGCAGCAGTTCCAAACCCCATATACTTACTCACATTGATAAGCTGACTTAAAAAAATTCAAATAGCTACTTGTAAAAAAGCACGTAATCCATGATTGCGGTCTCATATCAACTGAAGAATTCGCTTTTTGCATTTTGGCAAGTACCAAGTGTTGCCTGTTGGCAACACTTTTGGGAACACTTGGCTAGGTATGCATGCATCTCAGTGGTAGCCAAGCGTTGCGAAAAAGCAACACTTCTGGCAACACTTGGCTTGCACTGCCTTTTGGCAACACTTGGCGAGCAATGACATTGGTCTATAAAGGAAGCCATCTCTGGTGTGAGCCAATCAGTTTCAAAACAATGCATACATTATCAAGGCATTTTTGTTTGCATTTTTTTGCCGCAAACATTTGTGGCTTCTTGCAAACTGAAGACTTTGCGAAAGTTGCCTGTTTGGTGTTTCTAAGATCTTAACACTTGTGTTATGCCAGCAAGGGTAAATCTTTTAACATCAGTATGGTTTATTGCCAAGTATGCAATGCTGCCCCCTGCCAGCCTTCTCATTATCATTGTACCTTGAGATGTCTCGGGATGCGTGCTGTCAGTGAAGTCACAGGCTTTGTCCCAATTGTCTCGGACTGTCTCGGGAGTCATGGGCTTGCCTTTCGTCCGCACAATTGCACCATTTGACCGCTCCCAACGCACTGACACAACAATGGCGAATTACACAAGGCAGCTAGCTCAAAGACGCAACTATGCTTTGTACTGTACGTGCTGAAAGCATTCCCATCCTCACTTAGCAGCAGATCGTTATTAAATTACACGCATTGCGACGTAAAAATGCATCTTGAGCACTAGAAATATTGAAAATGTGATGAAACAAGTGCTACTTTGCTTGGATGTTAGCAGTGCACGACATCCCAGTACTGAACGTGGATAGTGCCACCGTGTGTCTTACTCTGTTCACTGCAAATAGCCCCGTTTATACTGGCGGTATTTATGAATGTCCTTTTAACTGGATTTAAAAACAATATCCTGCTTCGATTGTAATACTGAATAGATTAACTAGATAACGTATTAAGGTTGAAACATCTTTCAATATGTGAAAACATGAAAGCACTTACATTTTCCAACCCATCCAGCTCCAACCTGAAGTGACAGATGAAACATGACACACGTTTCACTATAAAAAAATTAAAGAAAAATGCGCATTTAGTGCACACTTAGTGTCAAAGTAGATGCAAATCAAAACATTTGTGTACAAGGGTTTAGAATCCCTAGTTTAAAAATAAAAAAAATAGCATGCAAGACTGTACATGACAGATACAATTAATAAAGTCAAGTTGGCAGAATAGCCAAATGCCACTGATTTCACTGTACCGCACCATCACGTTTTTCCTTCTACATCTCGGGAGTAGATGATTCAACACCCAGCCCACAAAGTCTGCTATTACAGTCTCTATTCTCTCACTTTAGGGCTTCCACTTGATCTCTGGCATCGGGGTTTCACTCCAATGCTGAGCCTGGCTATCTGTCTATTTATTCAAAGTCGACACTAAGTATACCAAATTGTGGCTTCAAGCTTGAGCAACATTTAATTCACTCACCTCAAAGAGGCAGCCGGTATCCTGACAGCTGTCATGGCAGAGCCACAGAATCAGTGGGGCCACAAACTCTGGCTTAAGGGCATCCACAAGTTCTAGAGAAAGTGTCAGAGCAGTTACCCCTCAGACATACATAACATTACCACAGTTATAAAACACTCACAAGCATGTGTATAAAAAAAAATACTTAGAATTCACAGTACATACACTAAAATGAGGGCAAATGAATGTTAAAATCTGTACATACACACACACAAATCCTTATCAGGAACCCATTAAAAACCATGAATACCATTAACATTATTTGTTTTGGGAACTCCATCACGTAACATTTGTTCTGTACTTAATTTGGATACATCCCATCTCTGAGAAACAATTGTCTGACCGTCATGCGCTGATAATTCCCCTTCTTCTTCTTTGCGATTCTTCGAAGCGCGATGTTAAATTACAGTTTCCCCTCATATGCAGATATTTTGTGGGGAAATGCTGCCCTCTACTGTGTGGATCAAAGGTCGATTTAAAAGGATCGCGAAGGCAGCTCTGACATCCACTTCTGCAGGCCCTCCTCTAACACAGCTTTGGACTCTGCAAGATCTCAATGGATGCTGTCTTCTGACTTTACGCTAATAGCACAAACGGTAGAAATTACAATAAAAAGAACAGCTATTTCAATGATACATTCAGAGCTTTACGTGGTAAACAAAAATGAGGCATGTGCAGTTTGACAAGTCTCACACACACACCCTGAGGCATGACAGACTGGGTGAGTCTTGAGCCAGCTGTGGGCGCCACTGTGTTGCAGTGCACGTTGTACTTCTTTCCCTCAAGTGCCAGGGTGTTGGACAAGCCCAGCAAACCCAGCTTGGCTGCACTGTAATTAGCCTGGCCAAAGTTTCCATAGATTCCCGAAGATGAGGATGTCATTATGATTCTAGAGACACAAAGAAACAACAATTCAGATTGGGATAAGCGTTCAGCATTACTGTATTGTGACTTCTTAACATTACATTCATCAGCCATTATTCACAACTGAATGAAGGCTTCCACGAGTTGTCGCATTCTATCATGGTTCTGAGATGCGACAGTATTGATCCCTATGCTCACCATTTGTATACCTTGCAAAAAGATTACAAGACATGTTTAATCAAGATGTATGTTATATTATTATTATTATTATTTGAAATATATACATATGCAAAGTAAAAGGAAGACGTAGCTTCAAGTACCAATTCTTTACCTGCCATATTTTTGATTTTTCATGTGGTTCCAAGCTGCTCTTGTTACCAGAAAAGAACCCCTGAGATGAACTCTCTGGATAATATCTAAAAATAAAGTGCACATAAACGAATAAATTGCACACATGCACATAAACAACTATCAAACACATTAATAATGAAAGTCATGATGGTTTTATTGCGTTTATTACCCCAGTCTTGATCGCTAATCCGAGCAAAAGAGCGGTCCCTCAAAATTCTGTAAAAAAAAAATATGATCATTTTTACATGACATGAACACAAATCATGCACTCATTAGAATGTACATATATTTGAAAGTGATGGACATTTGTAAGGGGACTTACCCAGCATTATTGACAACTACATCTGCAAAAAAAATATCGCATTAATGTGCTGCTTGCTGAAACTGGCAAATATATTACACCTTAGAAATAAACGTTTGTACTAAAAAGTATCAGTGCTAAGAAAAAAAGTGACCTACCAATACGTCCATATGCATCCAGAGCACTTTGAATCAGCTTTTCACCATCCTCCACAGAATCTGTTTGGTAAATAATAATAATAATATCAATTTATATAGCGCCTTTCACCCGAAGGTCACAAAGCGCTGCACAAGGGCCGCGATATACTGAAAGGTCGTGAAACTGGCAATCTTAAGAGCATAATAATGGTATGCACCAAAATTTCCAATTTATTACTACATACTAATCCATAAAATGACGATACCACTGCAAGAGTAAACTCTGGTTATCCATTACAGGAGTGAACATGTTTAGCGAGTTCAAATCCACACGTGAATGATCTATGAGTAAAAACTGTTGCAAGTCTTTTGCAATCATAGGTTAAATGCA
Organism: Geotria australis; assembly: GCA_036362915.1. Taxonomy (NCBI): domain Eukaryota; kingdom Metazoa; phylum Chordata; class Hyperoartia; order Petromyzontiformes; family Geotriidae; genus Geotria; species Geotria australis. The sequence continues at coordinate 7,122,903 of JAZEWU010000009.1, forward strand.
TAATAATGACCACATCATGAGCACTTAACTTACCGTGATTGGCAACAGCTTTGCCTCCTTTGGCCAGAATTTCTTGAACCACCTTGTTGGCTGCACTTGCATTCTTTCCTTCACCTTTCATATCTCCACCCAGATCATTAACTATGCAAACAACGAAAACGGAAGGTTATTATGACAATGCATATGGGCTGACTATAACTACAGATTTTTTATATCTAGGTTTGAACTTGCACATTTTCCCTTTACATAATGGTTAGTTTTGGGATATTGCCACTGTACTTACCAACCACAAGAGCACCTCTTTCCGCAAATGCCAGTGCGTATTCCTTTCCCAGACCTATAAATGAAAATGAATACAATTTAAAATAACATTGAATTTAAAAGATAACATTGAAATCGGTCTTCAACAGGTCATAAATTATATGCCCAGTGTGCACAAAGGTTCACCTTTTCGTTCCAATCAGCATTTATCTCAGAACTTGGGTCATATCAAAACTGCCAACAATGTAGATCAGAAATGCATATACTATACGATAGATACCCTACCTAAAGCAGAATAATTTTATAAACATATACTGATGTGGGTTTTCACGGCTCGATGCATGATTGCTTTTCAAAGCTGTTCTTTCGTGATAGCCGTATCACTGAGCGCTTGCCCCTCTCTCCTTCGCGACGTTTCGCCTAACACCTTGGAGGCATCTTCGGGCGAGTTCCGCGTGAGAAGCGGCGCATGCTGTACCATCTATAGCCCTCTCCGTTGTCCTGACGTCAACATTATCAACTGATTCAGTACTGTACTGACTTAACCAAAGCAAACTTTACAGAGATACAGTTTTGAGCGAAATTCACAAGTTAACGTTTGACAATGCCCGAGATAAGGCTGTTTTTTCGGTGTCACTGCCCTGTCTGTTATCACTTGCTATCGCTGAACTTTGCCCCACATGCTTATAGGTCAGAGCACCAGTGGCCACGCTTCCATGTACACATAACAGCTCGGTACAAGACCAGCTGCAGTCTTTTACACGACGAAAACTCCACAAGCCCTGCTTTTCTAAACTAAAGTGACAGTATTTACAGTGAGTACAGTGCAAGTGGCCCATCGAGATAGGCCCAAAGAGAAATTACGATCGGCAACGAACACCAAAGCATTGCTTAAACTTTTATGAACACTGTGCAACTTTTACGTATAAACTACAGTAATAACGTGGTAGGGTAACATTCATATAAACTTGACATTCAATGTAAAATCAAACCCTTGACTCAATGCAGTAATTACATACACGCAACTAAAATAACTTTGTAGTCTTATACCGTACCTCCTCCGGCTCCTGTCACCAGCACGACACGTCCGTCGAAACGCAACTGTGCCATGATTTGATGTTGTTTACGCAGACTTTGTAAAAAAAAAAGTATAGTGTGGACTGTCTTAGAGAAATAACAACAGACGTCAAACACCGTCTTGCTCTTAATGCACCGACAGGGGCCTTCTCAGCTGCAGACAACGCCACGGGGCATCCCACTTTGGAAAAGAGAGGGTACGGGAGAAAAGTATACATGTAACATTGACATATCTAACCACAAACAAAAATATGTCCGATTGAGTTTTTAACAATAACATATTTATATTATAGTAGGTCTGGTTTTAAGTAACATGGAAGGCGTATCCGTATTTTAAGGTATGCTGTTAAACATGCTAGATTGTGTTTTCTCGCCGTCCCGAAAATGGATTCGTCCGCCACCCTTCACCTTTACTCGGTGCAGAGTAGTGCGTTCATTTAACACGAGTTCTCCCACTCTAGAACCGGTGCATGGATAGACGTTTATTATTACAGCAGAAAATACCCAGTGAGCTTGCAAGCTATTTACGGAATTCTGCGACACAGCAAACACGCGAATTTACAAAATAAATAAAATATATAAAAATAACAAAATAACCAAACGAAAAAATATTACAATTTCAAAACTGGTCATCAGATAATATACATCCATTGTCAGAAACCACTTAATCTTGAGCCGGAGCCGGAGTTTGAGGAGGAGATGGAGCGGTTCGGGGGTGGGTGGGGGGGGGAATCGGATCCGGGTTTATAATCGGTTAAAAAATTAACCTTTATGTGTGTGGAACACTCAACCTCAGCCACCTAGTGGGTAGATGAGTGGATGAGTGGGGTGGGTTTGTAGGTGGGTGAGTATGTGAGTGGGTAGATGAGTGGGTGGCTGAGTGGGTTATGGGAGGTTGGATGTTAGAGCAAAGGTGACTTTCACAGAGGCAGCAGCTGCAGCGGCGCCTGCGCTCGCGATCCGGCGACCCCCTCCGCAGAGGCGGCGGGCTGCGCGTAGTCAACGCCCGCCGCTTATCTCCCCCTCTCGCTCACCCTCCCTGTCTCCCTCCGTGTTTGGTCTTTAAGGAAGTGACGGCCATCTTAGGGGACGCTGGCAGATTTTTGCCGCTCTTAAGATTGCCAGTTTCACGACCTTTCAGTGTATTCGAAGCAGCCTTAATCTTTTTTTTGTTGCTTTGGTTTTTTTATTGGTTGTTTGTTTCTTTCGTTGTTGACGTGCAGTTCTCTTCGCGGCCCTTGTGCAGCGCTTTGTGACCCTCGGGTGAAAGGCGCTATATAAAATGCTATTATTATTCCCGGCAGATACGGGCGCAAGGCAGGGTTATACCCAGGATGGGACGCCAGTCCCTCACAGGGCACTGGGGGCAATTTAGTCCGCAGGTCAATTAACATATGCAGCAGCATTTCTTTGGACTGTGGGAGGAAACCGGAGTGCCCGGTGAAAACCCACGCGGAAACGGGGAGAAATCAGAAAATATATGTATTCCAATTGTAATGAGGCCCGGTGGCGTAGAGCGCAAGTCTCCAACTCTTGTTGGATGTATGGATGTTTATTATTACAGCAGAAAAAATACCCCGTGCGCTTGCAAGCTCTTTACGGGACTCCTGCTCTGTCTGGCCTTTTATGCCCTATAAAGATGGGGCATTGCCCGAAACGTCGCCTATTATATAATTTCCTTTTATGGCCGCCGTGTTATTGACGAATGCGTTGTATATACTGTATAGATACTCGAGCAGCATTGTATAACAGAGCAGTCAAAACTCTTGCATAAGGCTTATGAAAACACTCAACAGGACGTTAATGGCGAAACTAAGAACCAATGGAAATGCCTCTTGCTCGGTTAAGTAACTGTAGACGTGATACGTGATTTACATTATTATAATTATTAATAAGCTATGTCGCTGTACAGCCAATGGGATGGATCTGTTTAAATAGCTGGGACTCGTAAACATTCTAGAATCGATTCTGTAGAGATTCGCGTCGGCTTAATCGATTCTATTCGTGACGCCCGTCTCCGTTCGAGTCAAGGTCAATTTCACACAAGTAATCGGATCGCGAACCAGCGCCCACACGTACCATATCGATTCTGGATCGATCGTGGCTTCCAAGCTATGTCTGAGATTCTCAGGTTTCACCCTTGCGTTACACAAGCTTCTCCATAGCAATCGAGGTAGGACTCCATCCGTCTCGGCTTGAGGTGTATTTTGTTTAAAGCAGGTGACGACAACTCAAGGGGAGTAGGATTGTCACAATTGCAAAAAGAGTTGACCATTATTTATCTTGCAGCCGTGACCGCGTCTGTGTGGGTACGTCGTCTCCGTCGAATTCTGCACGGTGAGCGCATTCCCCGCGGAGACGTTTGAGACAATAGCTCCCGTCTTTACAGCGGGGCGATACGACGTTTTAAAGGTTTAATTTGAAATGTAATATCACCCCGTCTCGAGGGGGGAGGTGTTTGCCTGCATAACGGTATCCAGCTTCTGCTGGACGCGACGGATTTACTGGAGGCTCAAAGAGCACGGATCGCGGAGAGGGGGGATTATAAATGCGCTCAGAGCGGGGTTACGCGTCTTGGCAATCGAGCCCCCCCCTGTCACGTTTTCCACTGGCTGAAGCTTCCGAGCCAGTGGACCCGTGAGAGCTTTTTTGCGTGAGGTGCATTAGCATAGTAGCCAAGATGCGACGGCCCACGGGTCAACGATTCGAGGTTGTGAGCTGACGGGAGGGGGCGCACACCCCGCGCGGTTGGCGAAGACGAAACAACGTTCACCGACGTCACCGGTTCAAGAAGGGCCATTGGGCGAAACGTCGAAAGTTTTGTATATATTAGAATACTCAACGTACGAATCAATAACACGGCGTTGAAATAAATATATAGCCGACGTTTCGATAAATAGCTCTTCGGAGTATATAAATGAAGGGCCATCGCCTGAAACGTCACTTAATATAGTTTTTCATTCAAGAGTCACCGTCATTGACGAATGTGTTGAGTGTTTATTATTTGTGCTCGTGCACCAGTGTCAACGCAGTATCACAAAAAAGGTTTAATTATGGGGTTGCACATCCGCTCTTTGTAGGGTGGTCATTCACTAGAATAACGTACTCTACGTGGTATGGGGTTGAACCAAGGTTTAGGAGAGTGCAGTGCGCTCTCCACAGCGCCACCTCTCAAACTCCTTATGCAAGTGTGTGCGTCTGAGTTTATGGATCTCAATGTTGGTCTTTGGGTTGACTATTCAACCCTAGGTCAGGTCATAACTGTGCTGCATTTCCATGCCCCCATGTTCATACACTGTACCCCGCCTTTACTAACCAAGCC
>JAZEWU010000009.1:7130871-7141898 GCA_036362915.1 Geotria australis
GCTTTGGTTTTTTATTAGTTGTTTTTTTTTTCTGTCGTTGTTGACATGTCGTTCTCTCTGCAGCCTTGTGCAGCGCTTTGTGACCCTCGGGTGAAAGGCGCTCTATAAATGCTATTACTATTATTCTTTATTATGATTACTCAGCTTTATTTGTGATGCCTATATTCTTGCAACAAGGATCGTTGCAATAAATTGTTACGATTCAAGGATCGTTTTTTAGTATTCTCTCTTTTCCACTGTCTATACCTTGTTGTGTCGTTTGTATTCTCTCATCTGTACTTTCTCATGTTGTATCCTTGTGCCGATTAGCTTAAAGGGAAAATGTGCAGAAAACAATTGTGAACATAGACGAATCAATGCATGTTGTGTAATTAATGTATTTATGTCTTCCAGTGGTTGAACTGTATTAAGTTACACGTCTATAAAGACACTTTTTTTTTCCAGGAGTGCCGCTCACTCGACATCTCTTTCCACCTCCTGCAAGGCCAGGCCAAGGATGTGCTTCCTCTGTTCATAATGGAGAAGAAAATCGGGGCTATTGTGACAGACTTCTCTCCTCTTCGTTTGCCCAGACAGTGGTTGAAAGACGTAATCAAATCCCTGCCAATCAATATACCTTTAGCACAGGCAAGTGTCTATATAGATAACTGTACTGGATATTCTTTATAACGTGTGCAAACATTATTTTTAAGTATACAGTAATTTACAACGTTATTAGCATTATTAATTTATCCATGAAAATATCCTCAGTGTCAAGACACTTATGCACTGGGATGTCTCAATATTAAGCTTCGCATGTAGAAACAAACAGCAGTAACTGGCGACACTTGCGCATACCAGGAAATAGCAATCAAAGGTCCACACAGATGAGTTGACAACTAATTTGTGCTGCTATCTCCTGACCATTTCGCAGCACAGTTTGAGATAAGTAATTTCCATTATCCATCAACCCTTGCCTCCAAAGCTGTGTATTACAGGTACGCATACCATGTAAGTCATAGCGGTTAATCGACCACACTTGACCACAGCTGTGTAAGTTGGTCAAAGTGGTGTGTATAGATGTGGGAGCATAGAAGTACGAGACACTAATGCATGTTGTTGCGCTGACATGTGCTGTCCACCATGTAGCACTGTACCCTATAACAATCGGGTGAGCATATACACACACCCAAAAAACTGTCTCTACACTAGGCTAAAAATATTACTGTTTTGATTGAGACTGACAGCTTTGCGACGTGTGTTAACCCTGCAGGTGGATACACACAATGTGGTGCCATGCTGGGAGACGTCGGACAAGCTGGAATACGGAGCCAGGACGATACGCAGGAAAATACACGACAAGCTGGCGCAGTTTTGCACTGAATTCCCTCCAGTGATTAAGCATGCGTATCCAGCCAAAACCCAGCCAGAGGTAACTTGTCACATTCAGATAAATTTGACCATGTTGACGAACTCAATTTTAGCTATTAACAAACCAGTGTGGGTGAATTTGTTCTCTTAGACGTATGTAAGTACAATCACAGCATGATTCCTTTACAGTGAAGTGCTGCAATTTTCCGATCATGCCACTGCTGGCAAAACGGCTTCCACTATAGAGAACCTCCATTGTGTATTTTGACTCACTTTGCACACTGACAAAGTCTTGGAATAGGTGGAATACCCACACTTTACCCCACCACATTCCGCCTTTCAATAATTTGTAGTATATTCATACTGCTGAGTGTAGAGGTGGGGAGGATTTGAGAAACTTGCACCATTGTTTCTACTGTCGTACCGAAGAGTGAAACGGCAATCGCTGAATTGCAATGTAAACATTACAGTTAGAAAGACACAGATTGAGCAAAGTTGCTTTGATTATTAGTATTGGGCCCACAAACATGGGTTACCTCAAATGGTGATCTTGAGCTAGTGGTAGACATTCTGCTTTTCTCTATAATGATTTATGTTTTAAATCATCGCAGCTTCGCTACACTACTCTGTGCATGCCTCCGTGCAGAAATCTGTTGGGAGGTGGAGCAGGGTGCACAGCTGCTGCCAGGTTACGTCAAATCTGTGTGCTGTTAGAGGTGCAATGGGGCAGCCAAGAGCGTCATATATGCTGCTGTGTTGTAGGAAACGAACTGGGATGAGGCGCGGCAGTCACTGGAGGTCGACCTCAGCGTGGGAGAAGTGGCATGGGCTCAGCCCGGCACAGCAGCTGGACTGGAGATGCTCAACTCCTTCATAAAGGAAAGGCTGAAGCTGTTCAGCGCCGACCGCAATAACCCCAACTGCGATGCGCTCAGCAATCTCTCGCCATGGATTCACTTTGGTGCGCAGAGCAAGTCCCTCGGCAGCAGACTTAGTGTCATGTGCATTAAAGTGATGAAGCCTTGACTGTCATAACAACTAAATATTTTAGTAGCTTTTATGTGGCAGTTTGAACATTTCCCCTCCCTTCAACTCGTATTTGGAAACAAAATGACAGTCATTTTGTCTAGTCAGCCGAATGTCATTATATGTTTTTGCACAAAGGCGATTCCAATGCTGCTACAAAAATGTAATAAAGCCTTTACAAACACAAATGTCCATGAAATAAGAGTGTATAAAGACATTATTTTGCATGTATTAGTAGTGATTACGTGCGACTTTTACCATGACTGCTTGTAATGTTTTATTTGCAGGTCAGATCTCTGTGCAGAGGTGTGTTCTTGAGGTGACTAAATTTAAATCCAAATACCGTGAGTCTGTTGACTCTTACATTGAAGAGGCAGTCGTGAGACGGGAACTTGGCGACAACTTCTGCTTCTACAACAAAAACTATGACAGTGTGAAGGGTGTGTGCACTTCAACCATCACTGGAAAAAAATGTATATTCTATGTATTGCTTTAAATCTTGCATGTACCATTTTAAGGAATTTCTAACGTGTTCACTGTTTTTTATTTTGTTTAGGGGCATATGACTGGGCAAAAAAGACCCTAGATGCTCATGCAAACGACAAGAGAGAATACATTTATCCGCTGAAGCAACTGGAAGAAGCTAAAACTCACGACCAACTTTGGAATGCAGCCCAGGTAAACTTCAGCTCCAACGTGTCTGCATGCCCAATTCTGATGTATCTGTAACTGGATGTTTCTCTAACTGGATTATTCTGTTACGTTTGATGGCAACAGCTGCAGATGGTGCTGGAAGGAAAGATGCATGGGTTCATGCGCATGTATTGGGCGAAGAAAATCCTAGAGTGGACAAGTTCTGCAGAGGAGGCTCTCAGCATTGCAATTTACCTCAATGACCGTTACGAGCTGGATGGAAGGGACCCAAACGGCTACGTCGGTAAAAGCAAACACCTAATTCCACTATATGGGTTTTTGTGGTTGTGCCATTTATCTCTTTCGGGTTGTACCACATTTTATTTGGCAAGCTGTCCATGTCGCTCCATGTGCTATTTATGGTCCTTTGCAGGGTGCTATCACCCTGGTATGCACAGTGATGAGTATTTTGTAGTTTCACCACATTCGCATTGATTAGGATTTAAGCACAAGTCATGCAGCTAATAACTAACATTGGCCGGCTGACATCAAACACTAGTAGGAGCTGCCAACTTTTATATGAGAACCTGGGCTATGGGCATTCAGCTCCAGAGGAAGCTGCCAATACGTGGAGTTGATTCACAAAGAACACACGTACCCTGAAAAAAACCCCATCAGAAACTTACCATTACCCATACACCTCGTACGCCCTTGGCTGCAAACACATTCTGAAATAATAATAATTAATTTATTACGCGCGCAAATCCCACACCTGTTCATGTACAAGACACGGATATGGAGGTGTGAGGAAATTGCGAAGAGGGGGGAGTCAGCCATGCGGTCAGCAGGCGCCTACCAACCAGACACTGCTTGCAATATCTTAATTAATGATTGTTTTTTAGTTGTGGGGGTCAAGGTAGAAGCGTTCACGTCGCGATCCCTGTCAGGTAATACTTGGTATTGCCTGCGAATTCTACCAGACACTTCGAGGCCAAGCTGAAAGACAACGATGTCCAGAGGCTGACCATCGTGCTTCGAAGAATCGCAAAGAAGAAGAAGTTGTGGGAGGAAACTGGAAAACCCAGAGGAAACCCACACAGGACAGGGAGAGAATACACAAACTCCACACAGAAAGGCGCCAGAGGCAGGAATCGAACTGCCTCGGGCAGTGCTTTCTGTGATTCGCAGATGTTACCACTGTGCCACCCTGCCACCATGAAATTGACCTCCAAACAGCATGGTGCTTAATGTTGACACCACCAGCTGTTCAAGTTCATCTAATAACAGTTGGCTTGTGCACATAATTTCGTGTATAAAATATGAAATACAATGTGATGATGAGCATACTGCGGCATAGCATTGACTATTGTGTCGTAATGACATGGACGTGCATCAGTCTGCGTTTACCATTTCCTAGTATTTACAACACGTGTGCTTATAAATATGCCTCATACAGTACCTTTATATCTACCGTTGCAATGAGAACTTGTATTTGTACATTATGCATGCAAGTGTCTTTCTTTGCCTAGGGTTTGCACACGCCAAGTTTAACGCATGCATGATTTTCATTTTTACTAGGCTGCATGTGGTCCATCTGTGGCACGCACGACCGTGCCTGGGCTGAGCGCGCAGTTTATGGCAAGATCAGATACATGAACTACGCAGGCTGCAAACGCAAGTTTGACGTGGGTGCGTATGAACGCCGTTACAACTCAAACAAGCTGGACTTGCCATGAAAATAACAGAGCACACAGGTATAGAGCTGTTGTTAATCACATACAAGTAAAGAACTAAAAATAGTTTTTTAGATAATAGTAATGTTTTCTTAGTCTCTCATGGCCTTTACATTTTTACTTTTTACCTTGCTAGCATATAGGTTTTTTTTATAACTATCATAACATGTTGACGTGCCCGGTTTGTTTACAACACACTAGTATAATATAGACTATTTTGTGTAGTTTTAGAAGGTAGTGTCTTATTGACTGTTACATTAAGTGGTTACCAAGTTTTGAACGTCAGTGTTTTGTAATTCAGGAGAACCTCCCCTATCGCTACTGTCCTGTTTGCGGATTCGCCTAGGCTCCTGTGATAAGCAAGCTTGCTGTTCGATACGTTTTCCAGGAACGTAGCAAACCCTGCGATCGGGGAGGTCCTTCCATATACATATATAACAAAATAGTATAGGCGTGCATTTGTCGATTTGTAGTGTTGAAAATAAACATGCACGCAGTGCACAGCTTACTTGTACTGTATGCGAAACTGATGTCGAGTTTGATAAATCCCAAGACATTACATTGATATGATCACGCAGGACATCATTTGATGTTGAATGAAGTGACACTTTCGTTTACCATTTTGAGATTACATTTATTGATCAAAACTACTTCACAATCTTCCAAATTCCTAAGCATTAGTATGAAACTGGTAAAAAAAAGCATTCCTGTACAGCACATTTAATAACATTACAGAAAATGTATATTGCTAATAAAAGCAATCCATTCCACTTATTGCTTAAAATGAAAAGGCCAGATGGGGAGACGATCGAGAAGTGATCGTTACAGACGAACTGGCTCCCGGTCAGGAGGGCTGCATATTTGTTCTATGTTTTGTTAATAGCCAAGGCACCATTTCATTACCGTGCATCTATTCCTAATATGGGAGAAAAATATAATGCCAGGAGCCTGCGATTCTTGTAGATGTCACACAAAATCAATGAAGAATGGTAGCGGTGAACCACATACTGTGAACAAAACAGCACTAAGAATAATAACAATGTCATGAAGATGTGAAGATGCTATCTAAAATAAAACCTGGTCAGGCAGTAAAGTTCTTCCCAGAGGATTTCCAAATCTTAGGGTAGTAGCCCTGTAATTATGAGGTCTGTCTGCATAACTTGTGCTTATATCTGACCACTGGCCGAAAGATTGCACTAAGTATTGTAGGCTGAGGCTTAAATAATAAGTTCATTCAACAAAAAATATGATTTCAAGGTAACTTCATCTAGAAAGACTTCTACTTGAGCTATTCTGTACCGCACCCCGAGAAGTTTGTGCGGAGTGGCATTATAGCGCACTCATACCGAGCATGGTCGGAGCGCGGGCGAGCCGACCTCCGCAGCTGCTTGGCGGCATGACTGAGCTGGAAGGCGGTGTCCGGGTGCGTTTTCTCGGGCAGCAGCGAACACTCCCGCTCCAGTAGCTCCGCCACGCCTGTCAGAAGGTCCTGGAAGCCAAATGCCAGGGCGGCCTTGCGCAGCCGGTTCAATTCCTGCACAAAGACAAAGATCCCGCATACAGTCTTAACAGACCGTAGGGCCAAGTGCTGTTCGTGAGCAGCTATCAAGTCCAGCACGGCACATGAGTGGGTGGGTGGCCGGCACCACGACTGGCCGCCTTTGTCTCCCTAGTGGCAATTTTTTACACACTGCACGAGGTACTCATTTTTCAGGCTCAGTCGACCTAGGGGAGACCCAGAACCAGTTTAGAAAATCGTGACCCAGAATCGAACTCGGTTTTCCATTCTCGTGCACTATACTACCGCTTCCCACAGTAGATTAAAAACGATGATTTACTCATGCGTCCAGGTAAGTAAAGTTCCAGTGGAGTCGTAAATTGCCTCTCATATCACACTCACCTTGTAGAAAGTCTGTGTTTTTTCTGGAAGTTTCCTGGCATTTCTCAGAATCTTTTGCACATCCGTCTGTTGGGAAAATGGACAAAAAGAAATCAATATTACCCTATCTAGAAACTTAATTTTAGCCAACTATATAACGATATTCTTTCTAACGTTATAACTTTTGCCCAAATTCCAATGCATTCCGTAATGTGGTGACATTGATGATAATGAAAAGAATATTGTACAGGTTTTTACATGTAAGCGTACCTGCAGGCCACCCTGCTTGATCCACACCACAACGTTTTGAGCATAGCTGCGCTTTGTGGCTGGGATCATGGGAAACGGTGTCCGAGTGTCATCTTCTCCGTATGGGTTTTCTGCAAAATCTTAAACAAGACACGGGCACCTCTAACTACAGTGTCTGTCATATCAATCAGGCAGCAATCCTTATTTAATCATCCTGATGCGATTTGTGTGTGAAGCTGCACTGCATACCAGAGATGGGACCCAGTTGTGTGAATTTCCCCAGCCATGCTAAGGTATCGAAGCCAGGCTCAAACACAGACAACATCAGGTTCGACTTCTTTTTGCTGTCGGCTTGAGAGTACAGCATCCCAAACCATGCCGGCCTGGACAAGCAAGGAAGAAATTAACACCAGAGCGCATACCATGCAACCGTAATGTTGAAGATAAAGTGTGTTGCTGAACCTGACTGTCTAAAGCTGTGACTTCTTAGCCAATAGTCTGCTTATTGCTAATCCTTTGAAAATGTTTTAAATGTTCATCCAACCATCCGAGGACACCTTGTTCTTACAAAAAATAAATCCCACAACTGTTCTAAAAAAATACTGACATTTGTCAGATAAATGCCTAAATGTGTAAAGTGTGTTGGGTAAATTATCCAAGAAATAAATTGAAGAGACCACTTTTATACCGTATCTAAAAAAATGTAATGGTCCATAATGGTCCATACCATCATACTGTTCCATACCAGTATGATTAGAGCCATGTACATCAGAAACAGTGGGTGCAAGGAGACAAGTTGACCTAAATGTGAATTCGTAACGTTTAATTCAATAACAAAATGGAGGCGGCCTTAACAGACTGGCTTTCCAGCTTGTTTTTCGATTGACAACTCACCCAAGTTGCACCAAGGCCACCATGCTTTCCACCTTGAGGCTACCATGCAGGAGGACACAGAAAGACGGCCTCTTGCCAGCGTTCTGCGCACTTGGGTCATCATCAGCCTCTTCGACGCTGCCTGCCCCACCATCCTCTGACTCTGCGGTTGGGTGAATTTCAGTTCATCCTCTGTAAATGCTGGATCATATACTATTGTGGTTTACCACAATTTTAAATCTAAACAAGAAACGTATAAAACTAAAACCTAAAATGTATTGCGAAATGTTATTCTATATTTTACATGCTGATTACAGTACCATTAGTTTACTTACTTACGTATGTTATAAACAGCAATGCATATAATTTCAAAGTTTTGGAAAATGCCTTAATGCCATGCATATACTGGAGAAGTGGTTATAACTGGTCTGTATACTTTTAATCCAATAATATTTCTATTCTGTAATTTCCAAGTGCAGCAGCCCAAGTCTTGATTCCCACCTTTACTGTGTCCAATGGGCAGAACGAGGTGGCGAGAGATGACCGGAGGGCTGCATACATCGTTAATGTCCAGGAAGCCCACAATCTGTATTTCTGAAAAATTCAAACACATGGTAACATACTTCAATTACATTAAGAGCCTACATCGTGAGGTCTCTTGTATATATGTCATCGTAAGGGACACCAAGGGCCGAATCCTATTAAGTATACAAATAGAACTCAGTCTAAGAACTTACGACTTAAAATAATATGGCCAACTCCCATTTAGTGACTTAACTAAGCCATAAAAAAGTTAAATGTGAAAAATAAATGTTTGTAACGTAGTGAACAATAAATGAGCAGGCTCACCAGGTAGGATGTTCCTCGTATCTCCCTCTTCTTCCTGAAGGACCGGCTCTGGGCGTGGAAAAAGCTGTGCTTCTGATGCCAGATGACCACACTTCAGGACAGTGTGGAATGATGAATATCCCTGCTCGATCAGTTTGCTGTCAATACACGGATGTTCACGTTTGTACAATGTTTTTTTCTCACTGGAAAATGTGTTAGGACTCTCCTTTATTTGAATAATTATGACCAGAAAAATGGAAGTGGAATAGATTCTGAAATAACTTAATTTATAACAATAATAGATTCTCAGGTTGTCAATTAAAATAGATTCACAGTCAATTCAATACCACTTTATGCAGAAAATGAAATAAAAATGAATTCAACTATTTTATAAAACAATTACTAAAATATGAAGCCATTCTATATCATAGCTTCATAACTATTATGTAACATTTCCCTTTTCTATGCCAATTTGTTTGCAATTGCTTGGAGAATTTCTCTTAAAGATATGCTTTAGGCACAGGATATCAATGCACTGAATACGTACAAGCCGTAAAATGGCAATATGCCATTGGATACGGTTATTATTTCAGTTTCACAAAAGTATCACCGCACAAATTGCCAGTAAACTGCAGAATCCAAGCATTGTGCAATGTCTAATTTAAGTGGCAGAGTATGCAAGTAAATCATAAATCAGCTAACATGTAAAATAATTGCTGAACAAAAAAATACTACATCCTATTATATCATACCTATTAAAATATAAAAACATAAAATTACAGGCATTTTTGTAGCCAATTATGGAAGGCATAATAAATGTATAACACTTACCTAAACATGACCTGCATGTTCTTGGTGGATAGGGGCCCCTCCATGTAAAACACTTTGCCGTGCCCACCATTCCGATCCACCAGCCACTGCAAATTTTCCAGAGAGCCCTGGGCCTGAAGCTGCACGAAATAAACGTAGATGTTGAGATCCGAATCTCCCAGGTGACATCTTATTATGGTGGCATACGTCTATAATCCAGCACTTTGAAGTGAAACTCCCAACACAAGGACATCAAGGTCACCATCTCCTGGCTTGCCAGGATAATGGATTAACATCCACATTTTATTTGCACGGATGGGTTTTCTTAGGGTTCTCCTATTTCCTTCCACATGTATAGACACTCATTAATAGTCAGCTAATGTGCCTACCTTATAGTGAAATAAATCTAAACATACAAATATGATTGTCAGAAAGAGCATTTTTACAGAATTCAAATAACTAGGTATTTTTTGCAGTCAATAATGGTGTCGATTAATACGTTGTAACTGCACATGGTCTTACCACTTGGTTTTAGAAAAGAAATGTTAGCTTAGGCACCTCTGTATCCGTGTTTTGTGCTTTACCTGCAGTGGAATTTGTGCGAGCTAGGATTTGTATTATTATACCATTATTTTTTCTTCTTACGTGGTCTATATATTACGCACCTCCTCCAGGCTGGCAATACACATAATGTATAGCTTGGAGGGGAATGGAAACGGCAGAGGGAAGGCACGATCGTCACCGCGTTGTCCCAGAGAGGCCAAAGACTGCCTCAGGGAGCCCTTGCCAATACCCATGCAGCCATCTGTCACCAACACCACCTGTTCGCCGCACACAATAGCATAAGCTCATCAACTGCATTTTTGGGCACATTTTCATGCTGACAAAAATGAAAACACATAACTTGGGTACAGCAAAATTTTGCTTGCAGTTTGAACTGTAATAGTAAAGTAATGGAGTTTTCCAATATACACAACTCCAAAAACAACTTTGTTGCATTTGTGTTACAAAATTTAAACCATGTAATCACCTGGCAGATGCTACCAACTCCCCACTCTTCCTGCACGATTGTGCTCACGGTTTTAAGTGCAGCCTCCAGACATGTTTTATCTTGGTCTTCGACTGTACTCAATCCCTCCTAAAAAAGTCACAGGCATGGTTATTTCACAGCTGCCCTCACGGGTACTTTTAACACGCCTCACATCAGTAATGTTTCGTATCACGCGTATAAACCAAATTCGTAAAAAAGCCATGATTAAAACAACCAAACGCACTTGCAAGGAGCTGTAGTCTCGTGTAAAGGGTACAATCTGTCTGCAAACGGAGGAGAAGGCGAGGAGGGAGGTGAACTCAAGCCGGTAGTGTGTGGCCAGGTGATCCAGAAGAATGCTGACACCATGGGCTGCTAAGTGCTTTCTCTGCTGCTCTTCCTCAGCACCTACACCAGGCCCGTTGGTGCCACCGGATGGCCGCACCATCGAGAGTGATGTATCCAGTAGCACCGCGGTCGGCATTTTGAGTCACCTGTGGCAAGTGCACAATACACCTGACACACGCGCAGACGAATGTCCATTATGGAGCACTATAGCAACGTGCAACATATAACGTTCCATGGCCTGCACGGTGATAAATATGCCATAAAAATA
>JAZEWU010000009.1:7141968-7160583 GCA_036362915.1 Geotria australis
AATACCAAGTACTACCTGACAGGGATCGCGACGTGAACGCTTCTACCTTGACCCCCTAAAGTATACTATATGCTGCATATATAATGCAGTACTGTATGTACGTATATAAACATTAATAATAGGAAATATGTGATCTTTTCGTTGACTCAAGTGACCCATAAACCTGAAAGGCCATACAATCAAGTCGGTTCATCCAGAGACAGTGCGTACCCTCTTTGCGTTATTGCTCCAACACCGCGTTGCCTGTCCAAACCAATTGCAATCAGTTAAAGGTGCCAGACTGCTTAGCGCAATTTAATTATACATTTACGTTGCTCACGTGGGGACTGCGACATTCTCTTAATCTACCCTCTTCCATGAGGCAAGTCCATAATTTCTGGAATGTGCCTTGCACAGGAATTACACCGGGGTCGTAAATGGATGTAAGGAGGTGGGACAAAATAACATCTTTCTCTGGTCTAAACAACAACAGTGAAGCATTTTCAGTCTAACGCTGACAAGCGACGTTTCTCATTTCACACACACGTACACCAGGGATTTCAAGTGACATGTTTATCACCATGGAAATTATGTGTTATAATGATGCTTGTGCTGACACAATTGGCGACTTCTTTGCACCACAGACGGGCCTCGCCAGCTGATGCTCATGAAACACTACTCGCAATGTGATGATAACCATCTTCATTATCACAATGATATCGATCGTTATGATGCTGAAGATCCTTATAATAACAACATTGACGATGATGCTCATTGTTGATCATGACTAATAATGATTGCAGTGACCTTGAGGATGCTTCCATGGCAAGAGGCGAAACGTAGCGAGGGAGAGGACAGCGCTCGACACAGCTTTGAGGAGCAACCATCATGAATTGAGCCGTGAAAACCTACACAAAGGTTATTATTATCGTGCTGATGCTGGTTTTGATCACGATGGTGGTAAATGTTTATCTTGACCATATTAATAACTCTAACATATTTTAAGGGGCAGCTTATGCATGCTATCTACAACTTATTTTCCAGAGGCAGCTTATATTTAAAGTGGCAGCTTGGGGACATCGCGAATTAACCAAGCGGCTCGACGTGTGTGAATATGTATTCTATTCTTGCATTTGGAAATGTGTTCACATGCTAGATGCCAATGTCGAGGTCTGTTAGGCACGACAATATGACATTGGAATTCGTGTAGTTCTATATTGCTCCTCCTCTGATGAAGGAGCGCAGACTACAGTCGTTTTAAAGATTATCCATAGTTTGAGTTGCATGTCCGCAATCGCACTGTTGCTTGTCTTTTAAATATCTATCTGCGGATGGGACTCTACCTCTGAGTTTCTCTATATCTCTATGAATCAATGTCTCTACTAGCCTCTCTGTGTCTTCTTATATCTCTGGGTTTACTATATTGCCAATAGTTTGGGGTGAATGACCACAACCGCACAGTTATGGCTTGCGTCTTTAACTTTCCGTTTACGAAGGAGACTAGTTCACCTCGGCTTGTGAGTACGCACAGAGCACATTAATACGAGTTGGTTGCGTTTCAAACCGCGTGGTTCAACTTGAATTAAACACCACAGAGAGTGGATTTAAACACCACTGAATTGGATGAAACACCCAAGCGTTGAATTAAATACCAACGAGTTGGATTAAACACCAGTGATAGTTGAATGAACCACCCAAGAGGGTTGAGTTAAACACCCAGCCCAGTCCGCTCCGGCGCCTAGTGCTGTAACCAGCGGCATAATCTGCACTCACCGCGTCTCTCCTCCGCACACTTTCGCACCGCAGCTAACTCGAGGTGGGAGCTACTCTCATTCTCAAATAGTTAACAACAATATGTATACACGCAACACTTTGTCGGTTGACGTTTAACCCAATACGAGCGGAGGTTGTTGAGCTCCACCAAGCACCTTCAGTGCAGCGGCGCTGGGTCAGGAGTCGGTGCTAGTGTACAGGCCGCGTGACCCCTCACCCACAGAAAAATGGACCCGATGCCAGAGATGAAAGGTTTTTACCTTCAGATTAATGTTGTTTTGGGGCTGTGTGGGATTATAATAATAATATTACTATAATCCTTAATATTATGGATTATAATAATATTATGGATTATAGATAGATGTTTATTATTACAGCAGAGTAACTTCCCAGTGAGCTTGCAAGCTCTTTACGGGACTCCTGCGAGAGTCGTGTCTATCCCGACACGGCTATCCAGAAAGAGCAGCTACTGAGAGCAATTCTTATGCATCAAGATGTGGAAACCTAGATAAATACTTTGTATTGCCTTTTCAGCTCTATTGTTTAAAATATATTATGAACAAAGTATGTATTTAAATGTATAATGTGATTTGACTAAATTTCTCCCAGTGCCCTGTGATGGACTGGCATGCCATCATGGGTATAGCCCTGCCTTGCGCCCTGTGTCTTCCGGGCTAGGCTCCGGCTCACCGCGACCCTGTACAGGATTAAGCCGTTTCTGACAATGAATTAATTAATGAAAGTGCAATTTGTTTATTTGTAAACAGCAAAACCTCACCGAGTTTTAAGCATCTTTTTAAAGATGGGTCTTGTCCAGTACCCGGTGAAAACCCACCAGTGGGTTATAATTGCAACGTTTATATATTAGACTAAAGGGTATGGTTTAATCCTTTGAAGTGATTATTAAAGATGTTGTGGTTTGACAATGTTAGTTAATCTTAATATTTATTCCCGTGTTTTAAATGTTTGGTTAGCAGTCATGACCAGATTTGTTAAATACAGTCTTGAAGAGCCATATTTAAAAATATGTTTTGTCTTTAAGTTATCTTGAAGTGATTGAAAGAAACATATTTTAGTCGTTAATATGTTTTATGAGGCAGTAAAATCAAATGAACCCATTAATAATAAATGTTATCTCTAAAAACACACGTTCTCTAACCTCAATGATAAACTTCCCTGAATTCGACCTCAACAACTATATATGAAACCTCTGACCTGGGATATTTGTGGCACAGTGTCACATATCTCTATTGAAAATAGGGCCAGCACGACTTGAGTCTGCTTTCTAATGGTTGTGGAAACGTAGCATCATCATCAACGTGTCCTCGTCTGATTGTAAATCAAGGTCTCTTCCAATGACTGCTACAACACAAGTGCTTGCACAATACACAGCAGATTAGGGCAGTTCGTCTGTTCGGTTGATAGAGGGCACTCGAACGCCGCGTTGTTGTTGCGGGCTGCAGCTGTGTTTATGAAATACTTATTTTATGGTTTAGTTTGTTGTGTGAATCGATACACTATTTCCCGCCAAATTTTAAATGTTTAGCCGCCACACGACCCATTATCCTCCCCTTGTATAATGACCTCAAATATTTGTAGCACACAGGGAACAACGTCGAACACTCTTCCGTGGACTGTGGTGCCAGGGCTGGAAACGTCATTGTCTCAAAATGTCTGAAGTAGGTGTTTATGTGCTGAGGACGATTTATTAAAACATTTGGTTCTATATTTTCTAATGGCAGGCAGTGTTTGAAACGCATGATCGAAATGCGCATGTATGGGCTAATAGTAACCTACCCTTGACCTCCAAAACATGATTTTATTGGTGAATTTAATCCATGAACATCCCTAATCACTAAACGAAGATTTTTCTATAATTGTCGGTGCTTAGAAATAATACATTTGATTTTAAAATTATGATTTCGTTTCATGTGTTTTGTGTGCACGTAGAGCCTGTATTTATTTATTTTCAATGCTCCCGTGGAGAATTGAGTATATACAAATACAACTTTCAGCCTTTTGACAACCCACTGCTGGATGAAGGCCACCCCACGCCACAGAAAATTCATAGCCTTGACCTAGAAATATAACTCGGACTACGTTGTGCGTGTTTGTATTTTGTAATAACCAGCCACAAGTCTATCTTTCCGCATAAAAATAAAATAATAATGCTTTAATCCATTAGTTTTGGGGCGTTAAGGACTAATGCGTTTCAAAAGCATTGTATAATTAACCAAACCTTGGGCGGGTTCTAACTTACGTCTAATCAGCACTGTCAGGCCTGTTTAACAAATACTGCTGGAGTGCCAGATGCTGTGAAGGAAAGCAATTTACCATCAGTGGACCCTGTTTAGCACAAAATAGTACATTTGTGCAAAAATACATAAACTCATTATATTCCATATATGGGCCTACATAAGACCGCAGAGCATATCAATGAGCAGTGCAGATTTTAAAAGTCATTGCTTGCTGCATGAAGGACCATGTGAAGGTGTGATGCGGGAAAGCTTTGTGTGTGTGCATTTTTATTAGCATACTCTTTGTTGTTTTGTTTCCTCTAAGTGAAAAGCAGCTCGCCAGCTTAAACGGCCGGTAAGATGCCTCACAATCATCATCCATCGATGCAGACAGACGCCAGTGAATCCGTTCATTCATTCATGGGGCACGAATGCAGTCATCACATCACAGTGCGCTGCGACTGCCTCCCACCCTGTCTCACTTCGGTACTCCAACAGCGGCAGCATCATCATCATCATCCCAACCACCCCACCCACTCCCCCACCAAACAACACACCACCTCCTTCTCCTCCTCCTACCCCACCACCAGCATCAGCATCAGCACCACCACCACCCAGCTACCCCAACCCCCGCCGTCCCTCGCCCCCGTGTGATGAAGTGATGATGATGAATCGGCAGGCAGCACGCATCCCACCCGCTATGCATCACGCGCAGACGGAGCGCGTGGAGCCACACGCCGGGCTGGCGGCACGGGAAGAGACCGGGTGCTGGCGGCTCGGAGCCCCCTGCTGCTCTTGCGCCCTGCTCGCTCCGTCGTGCGGAGCGGCGCACTCACCGCACGCCACCGCCGGCCAGCGCGGACGCCGGTGCGCGCGGCGCTAAACAGAATAAGCTTCCTTCTTCATACATATGGAGCATTAATATTCCGGGCGGGTCTCACTGCAGTCGGGAAGGCATCGGGAGCTGTTGTAAGGCAGCGCCCCTCGGTATTCATCTGCGCCCCTGGACTTTCCCCCCCTCGAATCCGTCTGGCGCCGCTAGCGCAAAACCCCCAACAGCCGTGCGGGCTCCTCCGCCCGCCCTCTCAGTCAGTCGACCGCCAGCAGCAACACCAGCGGCACCGTCTCCGCGCCGCGCCAGCCCCGGCATAGCGCCCCCGTCCTCCCAGCCCAGCCCGTCCGTCCTGCCGAGGGACCACGGGCATCGATCTGTCGCCGGGAAGGGCGAGTCAAGGGCGTCTACGTCGCCGCGCGGCTCCTCCATCCCGACTGCTGCTCATCATCGTCCCCCTCCTCGTCGCACGAGCACGTAGGGGAGACGCCAGGAGCTACGGCACAGCCACGCCGAGGAGGCGCCCCACAGGTACGTGCCGTGTGCGTGCCTGCGTGCGGGAGAACCAGGCGCGCTCACCTTCGGGTTCTCCGGCCGGCACGCCGGCACGCACGTAGCCACAGACGCGTAATTGCGCATGGGAGGATGGCGCGGGCATGTTAATGCGTAATTGTGATTAAGGGCGTCCTGTTAATGGGCATGCGAGCGAGCGTGCGCGCTTGTGTGTGTGTGTGCGCGTGTGTCACACGCAGCCCGGCCGGGATACGTGAGACGCCTTATTGGTCTGCACGCGGTCACCTTCGCGGTGTCGATTGAAGGGTATCTCGGGGATGCTTTGGGTTGGGGTGGCGGGAGCCGAGGGGGTCCCCCCCCCTCCTCCTCCTCGCTCTCTGTGGGGTGCCGTGCGTGTGTTCTCCCCCGACCTAGAGTGCCCTTGCTTGCTGCTGTGTGTGTGTGTGTGTGCGCTTGGTCAGTGTGTTGTTGGGGTAGTTGGTGGGGTTTTTTACGCAGTGACACTGTGCGTACGTGTGTGTGTGTGTGCCGTCGGCTGTATGTACACATTACACTGTTGATGGTGATGACGATGATGATGATATACTAATGCATCGCAACGTTTCATGTCTTATTGCGATTGTGACGTTATGTAAATGATGAGTATGATGATGCTGTCGAAATGCATTACACTATATTAAGAATTATAATAACACTGGATAGGGGATGATTATATAATATGCATGATGGTGTATTATGAATAATGATGATGATAATGAAACTCTGATACGCCAACGTATGACAGTGTATTATTAGTCATGATTAATATGATGGTGCCACTGTGTGTTAATGATGATGGTGATTATGATCAAATGCAAGATTATGCTCTGGCATGTTCAAGAAAACGCCGTGCTTACACGAGGCTTATATACTGTATAGCACTATAGTTTCACGATGATGAAGTGAAAGTGCATTATTGTGAACCTACCTTGTATACAAAAATAATTTCGGAAAAAATACACACAACTGCAAATATTCCAATGTTATTTTAAAACTCATGCCCTCTCTCCCCAGCCCTGCTCGATCGACAGGACCAACAGCAAATAGTAAGTTAATAAATAAATAGCGTTTTACAGTCCTAAGAAGAGCACGCACGCTAACGCGCGCAAAAAAAACACAATCCCGGGGTACCCTAATGTGATGTGACTTTTTCAGAGATGGGAATGCATAAGGAGAAAGCGCCCTCTGTCCGGGAATGCGGTGCTCACGGTACACACTGTCTATGTAATCGGGGGAGGACGTTGGGTAGGTTAGTTGGCGGGGGGGGGTCCCCTCTGCCATGCCAATTCGCTGGGATGGTGTGAATTGGTTGTCTGGCTAATTGTTGCATTTTTGCGCAGTGCCGTCAGTCACTGGGTATTTTTCTGCTGTAATAATAAACATCTACTATTGTGCACATAAGGAACACGATGATCTTAATTGCTGCATCAACTTTGTGTGTTTTTCGCTGTTGTTGATTTTTGTGAAAAGTGTGCAATGTGGGAATTGTGACAACAGAAGGCGGATATTCTTTCAGTCATTGTCAGAAACCGCTTAATCCTGTACAGGGTCGCGGTGAGCCGGAGCCTATCCCGGCGCAAGACAGGGCTATACCCCGCATGGGACGCCAGTCCATCACAAGGAAGCGGATAACACAGTGGAAATATATGACCACATTCGCCCAAAAAAATATTGTCCCATGATTACAACGTATTTATTGATTTTTACAGCTAAATCACGCTTATGCATGATAAAAGATAATGATCAGCATTATTATTGCTGCTATTAATTACATCCGGCGAAATGACTTGCACGGCAATGTTACTGACACAGCAAAGTGTTCGGCCACCGAGTGCAAAAAAAAATCAATAATCATTTTTGTTTAAAGCTGGGGGGTATTGGGAAAGGAATCTGAAGATGGACAATGTCTTGCAAAGGATAAAGGGGGAAGTTGGGATTTTTTTTACCTTAACCTTGACGAACAAGCATCTTCAAAGAATTGTCTAAAACTGAGTGTCGATTCAGAATTGAAAGTTGGGAGGTTTTTGTTTAATCTGGCTTATTTTATCACGCTTCCTAACAAGCAGCAGCCCAAATAGACTCCCAAATCAATACTACACTGTGAAGAACAAAAACTAATTAAGTTTCTTAAATTTAGTGGCCGTGCCCTTATTTTTTACGGTGTGATTTTTATTGTTTTCATTATCTGACTTTGTTTTAATTATTCAAACACTGATTGATGTTTGTCTCAGAGAAATGTCGGTGCAATCGTGCGGTATACATCACAGTCCACGTGCAAGTGCAACGTTAAGCTAATGATTTTACACAAAAATGTAAAATGACTACCCAAACCTGAGCAGCCCTTAATTAATACGTTTGTGTCTACTGCATATTATCCTTAAGTCTATTTGGAATAATTTATCTGAACGATAAAATACCCATCACTTTTAACACCTTAAATTGCTACCCCACACACACACCTGTGCAAAGCCTGGCCACTGCAATGTTTTTATGCCTGCGTTTTCCATAGGGAGAATTGATTGCTCATTGTGAGATTAGCTGCCCATGGCTTCCTTACCCAAAAGACCACTTAATACCATTCAATTGAAAGTGTGTGTAAATGTCATTGTGAATAGAGAGAACGGGCTGCCAGGGCAGGGGGCCCCTACCTCTCCAGGTGGCCACAAAGATAGGCAGGCACCATGCACTGTACCGCTTGCCAGAGCTCTAAATTACACATTCTAAAAGTGCACCGTGCAACTTTGGCCTCCCCTGCCAATGACTTACATTTATTACTCATTCGACATTGCTAAATGCGCTACTAATGTTTTAGTCAATTTACATTAACGTTATTCTTGTCTTTGGCAATTTAACAAGCGACAGTGTGTATGCTATGTGTGCTTGCTAATTAAAGTCGTGGTCCTTGTCCTGCTTAGCTTGGGACTGCCAATAGATCCTATAGGATACCGTCTGGAGGAGTGCAAATGAAAGTGAATCCATCCATCCATTTTCTAAACCGCTTGTCCTGGTGAGGGTCACGGTGGCAGCAGTCCAAGTAGAGTGGACCAGACATCCCTTTTCTCAGCAACAGTTTCCAGCTCTTCCTGGGGGATTCCCAGGCGTTCCCAGGCCAGCCGAAGGATGTAATCCCTCCAGCGTGTCCTGGGTCGGCCTCTAGGTCTCCGCCCAGTGGGCCGCGCCTGGAATACCTCCCGAGGGAGCCTTCCGGGGGGGCATCCTTACCAGATGCCCGAACCACCTCAACCGGCTCCTCTTAATCCGAAAGTGAATCCATTGTTAATGATTCATAATTAATCCCCTCTTGACATCGGGGCGCGGGCAAGCAGCCAATCTCTTAACGGGTCCTGAAGGACCCAAACCGCGGACGGGAACGATCGTCCAACGAGCATTTCTGACATCGCCGGGCCCGCCAATGAGCGGACCGTGTGTATTCGTTTCAGGCAATTTTCACGCCGTCCCTGGTGGTGGATCCGGGAGGTGATGGCGCACGGCAGGAGGAGGCGACTGCGGCTCTGCAGGGTGCTCGGGCTCGCGGCCGCCCTGCTGGTGGCAGCCGTGCTCTCGCTGGCCTACAAGGCGGCCGGCCCACCGCCCGCCACGGTGCCCCTCGACTCCCGGGGCAACGGCATGTTCCGCACCCGGGCCCTGGAGGGATACGAGGAGAAGGCGGCTCCGCGCGAAACGCCGAAGCCGACGGACGCCTCGATGAAACGGAAAAGCGCGAACGCGGCGAAACTGGGCGAGAGCGGGAGAAACCTGATAGACGAGGGCGGGAAACTGTCAAAGGGCGAGGACAGGGCCGCTCGCTCTAAAGTGCACGGCGGCGGCGGGACGGACAGGAAGCCCGCCAGCATGACGTCGGACGACGCGCATCGTCCCAACTCCACGCAGCCGAGCCAGCAGGTGAACGAGACCCACCCGGAGGAGAAACTCGATTACCCGAGGGACCTGTTCACGCTCGAGGAGCGGAAGCGCGGCGCCGTGGTGCTCCACATGCTGGGCATGATCTACATGTTCATCGCGCTCGCCATCGTGTGCGACGAGTTCTTCGTGCCGGCGCTCGGCGTCATCACCGAAAAGCTCGCCATCTCCGACGACGTGGCCGGGGCCACGTTCATGGCGGCGGGCGGCTCCGCGCCCGAGCTGTTCACGTCCCTGATCGGGGTGTTCATCTCGCACAGCAACGTGGGCATCGGCACCATCGTGGGCTCGGCCGTCTTCAACATCCTGTTCGTGATCGGCATGTGCGCCGTGTTCTCGCGCGAGATCCTCGTGCTCACCTGGTGGCCGCTCTTCCGCGACGTCTCCTTCTACATCGTGGGGCTCAGCCTGCTCATCATCTTCTTCCTCGACAACCTCATCAAATGGTGGGAGAGCGCGATGCTGCTCAGCTGCTACGCGAGCTACGTGGTGTTCATGAAGTTCAACGCGAAAGTCGAGTCCTTCGTGAAGCAGCGCCTCAGCATGGACCCCCCGCCCAAGATCCCCGGAGGCATCGACGAGGGAGACAAGGTCAGCCCAGCGACTCGCCCCCCCCCCATCCCTCTCTTCTGAAAGTTCTTCTAATTTTGGGGCCGTTGGGTCACGAACGTTTGTTTTCTAGAAATCTGCTTTGCCGTGGTATTTTTCGCTTTTTCTCTCTGGCCATTGCTGCACCTTTCGGACGATATCGCTTCCATGACGTCCAGAATTTGATGCGTGCTTGTCACTTCACTGCTATTCATACGGGAGGATGTTTGGCAATCCCACATCAACTTTTATTCTTCATAAATATGCGAATAAAATCGATTCTGTGTTAGAACTGCTTGGGATGAGAAATGTTACTTTAGTCACAGAGCTCCGACACTTGGCTGTAGATGGTGACCCGTCTACCTTTCACAGCATCAGGGGAGGCCTTCATCCAGCTGTGGATGACATTTTTATTCAATCCTCATTAGCATCATCTCACGGTACTGATGTAGGTTTTCATGGCTTGAAGCCGAGCTGAAAGACAACGATGTCCAGAAGCTAGCCATCGTGCTTCGAAGAATCGCAAAGAAGAATATGGCTTGATGTATGATAATTGCTTGCCAGCTGTTCTTTCTGGATATCCGTGTCGGATGTTCAGTCTCTCTCCTTCCCCATGGTTTGCCTCCGACACTGGAGGCATCATCAGTCGTTTCTGAGTGGTTCAGCTGACCGTCTAGTGCTATATATATCTTATCGTCTCATTTTTTCCTCCCCTTATAAACTTCAATCTTGCCATCATCCCCTCACTGGTTGTTTAATAACTGCCACTCGGTAATCAAAGAAACTGGCCGTTTAACAAATTACTCCTGTGAGCTGCGTCTGTGCTGTACTTGATAGACTAGAGCTTCGTGCATAACACTGGCATAATGGACCGACAGTATGACTCATACTCGCAATATTTGAAATTGATGTGTCAGACATTGCTAATGAAAAATAAATAAACAAAGAAGTAAACACAACATTGTAGCATTATGATGGTGATGTAAATTATCCAAAAATATACTCGATACTTTTTTCTTAATTGGCTGATAAATCATGTTAGCATTAAGCCTGCCACCAGTAAGGGCGGCTAAACAGCACTGCATGCCTGAGTCATCTTCTCTGTCTGCTATTTCTGAGTTTTGTTCTGGCCCCGACAGGGATTTTTACAACTTTCCCTACCCTGGGGAACAACAATGTTGACGGTGGTATACTTGCCCCTACAGTCTGATAAGGCTATACGGGGGATCTTTGTCGTTGTCTTGTATATGCATCCTTATTTTTCTTTTCTTATTAAAACTTGATTCTGTGTTCTAGATTCCTTCATTACCTAAAGCAGAATGAGCACCACTTTCCAGATCGTCCATAAGAGGACAACAATAATTGTGATACTGTATCAGCCAGACGGTCAGCTGGCGCCAACCCACCAGACACTGCTTCCTATATATTATGATGCTATCAGCCAAGTAACGAACTAGTGTTTTTATTTTATTGTGGGAGCAAACCGGAGACCCCGGAGGAAACCCACGGAGAACAGGGGGAGAACACACAAACGCCACACAGAAATGCGCCTGAGGCGGAGGTCTAACCGCCTCAGCCCAGGACTTTCTTTCTGTGAGGAGCAGATGTTACCACTGCGCCACCATGATATAATTTCGGCCAGTGATTTTTAACCTGGGGTGCACGCACCCCCGGGGGGTGTGGGATGCCCTTGCTGGGCGTGCGAGGCATGCCGGGTTTTTGTAATTATAAAAATATATATGTATTGTATTACAAATGTATTTATTAATAAGGGGTGGGAGAACTTATTTTATAAACGAAAGGGGGGTACTGTAGGCTGTAGTAAAGGTTAACAACCACTGTAATAGCCCATATTTTTTGGCAATGTCCCGTCTTGAAATTATCAACGTTTTAATTAGCAATCATTTATTACAAATGATTTGTACTTCTAACAAAATAAACCCAACATCCACGACAAGGCATGGCACAGTTAAGCATCGTTGAAGACGCACATCACACTGAGCCTATTACAGTGATAACGCAGCAATAAAGAATGACTGGTGATAGTTTCCACTAGATGGTGCCCAGTGTGTGTGTGTACTGCACACAAATACCGCTTGAGAAAATAATCAATAGGGCATTTAGGATTCCCACATGCTCTACTGCTTCACTTGGCTGTTTGGATGCAGCTTGCGTTGTTGTTTATTGAAGCTGGCTGCCGGTGTCGGTTGAGGCTGACTCAACCGGGTCTCCGCAACACCCCTCGGGTGGAAAGCGATGCTCAAAGCACAAATACAAAGATCCCCCGTGCAGCCTTAACAGACTGTAAGGGTCAAGTGCTGTTAAGGGTCAAGAGCACACGAGGGGTTGTGTGGCCAGCACCACACCCAGTGGCGATGTTTTTCCACCTCACCAGGTACTCATTTGAGGCAGAGTCGACCTGGGGGAGGCCCGAGATTGGTTCGGAAAATTACGACCGGAATTGACCGTGAGCGAGAATCGAACTCGGGTCGCCTGGTTCGTAGCGCAGCACGCATACCGCTACACCACCGCTCGAAGCAGCTTCAGTTTTGCGTTGGGCTGCTTCGTACGCTAGGACATGCCGTGATGTTATTTATTATATAAAATCATAATGACCGCACGCGTGTTCGTCCTCTGCTGTCGACCGGGGCCAGCGTATGGGAGCTGGTGGCACCAGCAGGAGAGGCCTGCCAGCAAACGGCCGCCACAGTCCTCGGTGTGGGCTTCCAACGTCCTATCCACTAATCTAACTACACTTTGATTTTCGCACGCGTCATCTGTTTTCTTGCCTATCTGCAGGACTCGGGCCACTTTCTCAAGTACAGCCACTGCTGTACACCAAATCTGACGCATCGGGGACTGAGGGAGCGATATTAATTCACACCCTGCTGTTTCGGGGGATTTTCTGCTGACCTTCCGAGGAAGGTGATATTATTAGGAGAGGTTTTTTTTTTTAAAGAAACCCGGCGTCTGCCGCGCGGCATGATTTGTTCGCGGTCCGGGTGTTTGAGTGCTGTTCGTGCGCTGACACTCCGTTCTCGCTGAAGGATTTCTGCAACTTGGTGTTGAATGAAGTGTGATAGCAATTGTTAGGTTCAGTTTTGTGTAGGATATGCCCTGCTGTTATTTATTATATAAAATGGTAATAACCGACCTGGTGGCTCGGCAAGAGAGCGAGCGTCTCGCAATCAAAATGTTTTGAGCTCAAATCGTAGTTGGGGGCTCATTCAGCACATTTTCCCTGCAGGGTCGATAAAATGGGTAACACTTTGTGGGGAAGTCTACAGTGACTTCCTTGCCCAAGCCATCGGAATGTGGAATATCCATCACTGGGCCAGGGCTGTAAATAGGAGATGAGCACCGCTTCAATGCTTATTGAACGGGACTTCACTTTGATTAATAGCCTTACATATATGCACAATATAATTCAATCAATCATTGAATGTTTTGTCTGGTTGTTGTGCACTTACATTTTCAGTTGAATTGGATGTGCTTCATCAATGCAAATTGGAATTGAAGCGTTCAGGTTTGTAATGGAAACACGATGGCCTGCCATCTAAAAAAATAAAATCACAAGCCTTCTCCATAAGAGAAATTACATGTGATCTGTGTTTGTAGCTGCAATAGCATGAACTAGGGTGACCTTCCCATTTATACACGGGACAATGACAGTGCAGCCTAACACATGCCACGGTCGTGCACAGCCAACCTTTGATGCACGTAAAGGCGCATCCCTGCAATCGTTGGCTCACGCCACCGCTGGCAGACAGGCCTCCACGAGAAGGAGCTCTTGAGAGACCCTCTTTTGGGTATTTGACCTACTCTTCCACACATCATGGAATAATTGGGAGGACCCACATGTTATCCCACCACACTCGACCTGCCGTTTGACTTACAGTGGTGCCACCTATTTATACTGCTGGGTGGACAGATACCGAGGGATTTAAGAAACGTGCCCCGCTATAACTGCTGTTAGAACGAATCGGCGACCCCTGGATTGTAAATCTGGTGCGTTACCCGTGACACCACGGGGCAGCTGCCTGCTTCATGCAGGCTGCATAAAGATGTCAATTTTACTTTGCAGGCCACCCCAGTCCTCTTCACATGCTCTTTCTGATGAGGGTTTTACTTTACCACCTGTGTTGGGAGGTTGTCTTGTGGCCTTAAAAGCAAAGCCCCATGGGCTATTGCTAATGTAGCTCATTCATGACCGTCATCATCATCATCATAATTCCAGCCATCTTTGTAGGGACTATTGCCTCTGACCATATCACACTCAACATGCCCAATCTTGTCACATCTCTGAAGCTTATCAATGTGCAGCCTGGGTGCTACTTGATTCTGGAACTGCCTTGAAATGAGCCAGTGCTGAGCCCCACCCCATCGCATGCATCGGTTTTCTCCAGGCGCGTCATTTCTGTAAACCTGGGCTGTGAGCTGGCCAAGAGTGGCTTGGTGATGTCATCTGCATCGTAAGCCGCATCATACTGGCCCTTGGTCTCGGGGGTGTCCTCTCTCCGGGAGTTAGGATGTGGGGTGGGGGGCTTCACTTAGAAAGGGGCCTGAATAATGCAGTAGAAAAAAGTAGTTCGTCCCAATGTTTTGCCAATGAATCAATTTAATCGACAGATATTTTTTGCCTCTAATTGGTACTTACGCTCATCATACACGCATACAGTCGTATGTGTGATAATCAATTATTTATCGTTTATGCAAAGTATATGCACATGATACCCCGAGGTTACATATTGACTGATGGAGCGAACAAAGGATGCAAAAAAATTGATTCTTAAACGGAATTGCTTCAATTTATCAAATCGTTGGGAGGGTTTGGAAGTGGCGGGAATCATTACACGCCTAGGATATTCCAAAAGTAACACGTGTTCCAGAAGTGTGAATTATAACAACGTTTTACAATAGAAAGAAAATCCTGAAATAATGGAGTAACATCACAGCAGAGGGTATGGAGCGTTGACATCTTTGGCCAAGGTGAAACTCCGATGCAGACCTTGAAACGCCGCGCACGGCTGCCGTATTAACAACGAGCCACTTCGGTGGCCACTCATCGTCGAAAATATCAAAAGCCAAGCGCGTACGCGTGGAATTTCATTGCACCAGGAATCCGAGACTCGGCTAACTCAGGCGAGGCGAGCAGGATGCGCAGACTGCGGAGAGGGGAGCCTGCCATCTGTCGCTAAGCGCTGTCAGGATGGCGCAGCGTGGAAACTCCTGCAGCGCAGTGCAGCACGCGGCGGCGGTGGGAGAAACTAAGAGCGGGCGTCGTGAATAACAATCGCTCTATGTTTAATGTTCCTCCCGCCTGGCGAAGTGCTGAGCCTTGCAGCGCATGCAAATCCCATTCCTCACACTCAAAAGATGCCCCTTACCTGGCATCTAGGGATGTCAATAATTTATGCCTCCGTACGATTCGTGCACTCCCACAGACGCCGCTGTCGTCACCCGTGATGGCCGGCTTCGGAAATAGTAGCTCGGGAAAAAAAATATCACCGAACACGTTTTTGCTTTTGTTCTCAAGCAGGGAAATAGTTTACGGCGTATGTAAGAGGTGTGTTTTTCAATCTCTGTTGCTGAGCACAGGCAGGTCCAAAGGCCAGGTACATCAAGCAGTCTGCAACAAACGGCACTGTTGAAGGTGTAATACATAAAAACTCATAAATGTTACGGGTTATTTTCAATCGAGCAATGTTATTATAAGAACTCGGAAAGAACAGACGAGTGTGGGGGAATTCCTAAGTCGAGCAGTGCCAGGGAGAAAGCAGAAGTAAAAAATATTCTGACCCGCAAGTGCGGTGGTTGAACAGTCTGGTAGGCCTCGGCATGTGTGGAGGAATGAATCCGTGAGGTTCACGGGAACAAAAACCGCAGTCGTAACGAGAGAAGAGTGATATTTTGAGGTGACTGACCGCCAATTCCTGGAGCGAATCACATTCGGCTTGTTGTAACCTTCACGATACAATTTGTGATGAGACCCTGACAGACGGTGTGGAGGACTTCACCCAGCAGTGGATAGGTCATGGCTGATGATGATGAATGCCCCACGACAGAGTATAATGAACATTTAATTGAGGTTGTGCTGCACTCATCGGTAGGCGGAGAACAGGCAGTGCCGAGAGCGACCGGTTAGGGATAGGACGCCTGCTGGCTTTGACCATTGCTACATAGAACGTGGGGGAATTTGAGCGTGGGGTCAAGGTTAATCCAGCGGACTTACAATCCATCTGTCGCTAATTCGATCTCCCAGCACGGCAGTTGAAACATCCACCAACTTTCGCTGCCTCCGCAGTCCGGCACTACAAGCCACGTGCTTATCCACCGCCGCCCGGCTTGTTTCTTATCAATTTCACGTCTAACATGTGGGCCCAACATTTGAATTCTGATCCGATGAACATTAACGAAAAAACATGTTTAATGTTCGTCTGTACTTGATAATTGCAATTTTTGACACTTGGTTAGTACGTGCTGCCCTGAGCTAATATTGTTTAATTGCATGTCAGACAGACGGAACTTCCAAAAACGCTTAATTTTATATATATATATAAGAGGAGGAACTTTCTCTAAGGTAAAAAAAAAATACATATAGATAAAATTGGCTCAGAAACATGTTTTCTCATCCAAGACAGACGCCAGCATTCTCCGCTATAAAGGATCTGCTGACGAGCGGCGTAAATACAGTGCTCATTGACATTGGGGAGGTTAATACATGCAGGTACGTATCAGACTCGGATCAAATAACCGCTCCAGCGGAGCTCATGCTAAGGCTGACCTCGCTTCGTCCTTTGAGCATAAATCATTAAAGAGGTGGCCGTGTGTAAAGAGAGAGGGGACGGGAGGGGTGGGGACACAAAATAAGTGGGCGAGCAAATAATAAATAAATAGTATGTGGTCACACGGAGTTCCGTGGTCTGCCCTTCAAGCAAACGCTCCGGCCACACGGCCCTAGCCTCTGGCGACTGCATGTGGACCCGCTGGTGGGATGCCCACTACGAGAGTGTGTCGGTGAAACACGCGTGAGCGGTAGCGGTCAAAGAGGAAGAAGGGTCGTACAGCGAATCCGACGACCCCAGTTCGATTCCCGCTCATGGCCGCACATGGCTGGCCAACACTGGTGACGGATTTCTGAACTGGTCCTGGGCCTTCCCCTAGTTCGGCTCAGCCTAAAATGTGTACCTGGTGCGGGGTTATGGCTATATGGGCAATCTTTGGCTTTGCATGTGCAAGAACGCCCTAAAATTGTATTTAAAATCTCGTGTTATTTTCACGTGTTCCGTTATATAATACATCAAATTCATTGTAATTTCAGTCACCTTTCCAATAATAATATGTCCGATTTATAATGCAAACGCATGTCGTGCAGTGTATTAGGACATTTCGTTCATCATTATTTCTCATGATTAATTTAATGGCAGAGTGGTGTAAAGTGGGTAGAGAGCCTCTGAAATTACTTTAAAACGTCCTGGCACTGTATAGTTCACCCATGCAGTGGAAACAGGACAGAGAGGGTTTACTTAAACTCACCTGCTTCCCCACGTTAACCATCACAGAGGGCATTTGGCCTACTCTTTCAAAGTTGGATAGACGTCTTGAAATATTTGCCCACAATCTTCCCCACATACGGCCACGCCACGTGGCCTGCCGATCGACTAAACTGTGGTCTACCTCTTTATACCACTGTGTGAGCAGAGGCGGTGAGTGAGTGGATGGGGTAGGCGGCAGGTTTTAGAAACTTACACCACTCATTTCAACTGCCGCTCCGAGAGATGAAACCAGCGGGTACTCGGTGGCACATAGTGTACTAACCATTACATCCCCGTAAGTGGCGTTGGACAGAAAAAAGACCACACTCGACTGGAGTCAAATAGGGTTGAGTGCAATAAAGCTCGGCACTGCGGGCTTGAGCGTCAGACTAACATTTACAGTGCGGTTCCAGGGAACGTTTTGGCACCGCGCATCTTTTATTTCGGCAATAGAGAAATAAATAAATAAGTGCCGGGGAGAGAGAGGTGCCTTTATTTATGGACTCGCATTAATAGTTAATGGCTCGTGAGGCGCCGCTTTGCAGTAGTACACAGACAAGACCACTTTGTTGAAAACTGCACACCGGTGCGTTATTTAACCTTTGGGTTCTGTGTAAAATTGTGGATGAAATGGGTTTTTTTTTTGGGTGGGGATTTCTTTTCGGTGCGAAGATGGAATCAGTGACGAGATGAGAACCTCTTTTATGTCGCTGATTAAAATGTTGATGTGGAGGAGTTAACCTTGATGCGAGACGTGGACCGTAATTTTTTCTCTTCTGCTTAACCACGCGTACGCATGTTAAAGCATATATATATTGCTCATCTGCTCACCTTTCGGTGGCACTGTATAAACGCAACGGTTTTCCACATCACTGTCAGTTTAGCAGTTTAGGGCCCCGCAGTGGTTACGTAAATATATAAATAAATCTGTCCGCATCGCTCATCATCGTGATTGCACGGTTGCTTTTAAAATTAAATATTCATCGGGGTGAAAATTCGTGCCTAAAATAAAAAAGTGAGCAGCCTCCTGCTCGCTGAAGCTGTCTTCTCTGTCTTGGTCCCGAGCAAGTGGGAGGTGGACGAGTGGCTCAGGGGTCAGTGCACGGTTTTCTCTGCGAGATTTGCTCGGAACAACGCGTTCGAACCCCCCCCGCGCACAAACCTGTGCAGCGAACCGGGCAAATGCCAGTCACTGATA